>JACATO010000337.1:1847500-2447500 GCA_018389105.1 Nautilus pompilius
AACAATGATATTCTGGTATGTAGTCCTCAAAATCCGACATGCAATTGAATGCACAGGAAAAACTTCCCGCCACATGGCCCGTCGGGGTTTGCTTCTTTTTTTCAACATATGTTCATACTCATAAACTTTACATGTTCCGCAGAGACACCAGCACCAGGCGAGAACCTAGGCGAACAGGTTGCTTCCACTGTATATTTTACAATAGAATAAAACGCTGTTTATGCGATCTCCGATTAACAGAACTATTGGTTTATTTGAACAATGTATTGTCTCTCAATAACAGCCCTGTATTTTGCCTCACGCTGATAATTTGATTGGAATATATCGCAGACATTGGTATCTGAGAGAGAGAGAGAAGAGAGAGAGAGAGAGAGAGAGAGAGAGAGAGAAGAGAGAGAGATATGTGAGGGAGAGAGAGGGATGTGAGGGAGAGGGAGAGAGATGGAGAGAGAGAAGAGAGAGAGAGAGATGTGAGGGAGAGATGGAGAGAGAGAGAGATGTGAGGGAGAGAGATGTGAGGAGAGGGAGAGAGATGGAGAGAGAGAGAGAGAGATGTGAGGGAGAGGGAGCGAGAGAGAGAGAGAGAGAGATGGAGAGAGAGGAGAGAGAGAGATGGAGAGAGAGGAGAGAGAGAGAGAGAGATGTGAGGGAGAGGGAGAGAGATGTGAGGGAGAGGCGAGAGAGAGAGAGAGAGACTTGACATAAGTAAAAAGACATCCAGATTTTAAAATAAAATTGTTTATGCTGGAACCATAAACAGCTCTGGAAAAATATTGGTGAGCTTAACATTTTGTAGTGCATCCTTTTCCTTATGCAAGCAGCAATGTGATGACACACTATGTCCTGATCTGCCAGTGTTAAGAATGGGGTACAGAATCTGTAATCGGAAGTCCCAGAAAGTATGCTTACAGACACTTTTGCGGGAACCAACCAAAGTTAGCCCGCTCGTGCGAAGCGGCTTGTGTGTCCAGTGATTGGCCAGCCATGGCAGGCCATGCTGTGATGTCATGACTTTTTCTCTCTGTGTGCTGCCCAGGCTGTGCCACGCCATCATTGATATAGACAGGCAGTAGTCTATCTTGGAGAATGTTGATGTATCAAGTAAAGTTCTTTCGCAGATCTCCAGCTGCTACCGTCCAGTGACCCAAATCGCAACCTCCCCCCCCCCCAAACACCACTGCAGATAGACAGTCATATTTTGTCACGGCCTTGCAAAGGTATCATAGCCATACACACGACCAGTGTCTCAAAACTTTGAAAAATTGAACTCAGAAAAAATGACAGTTTCAACAGACAGCAGGTCGTGGTTTTTATATCACCGTGGTAGGGTCTGATGTTCTCTTGGACGCCTGCACATGTATTGCCATATTTGCAGGTGACTGCCGCGCTCTAGTTTCCACGCTTCTCTTTACAGCACGTGTCCAATTTGTTGGCTTTTGGTAGTCAAGACGTACATGAATTCTTGAACTATGGCTTCTCTTAACTAGATACCCACTCTGTTATCAGCACAATATCCAGTTCCTTGGAGATTTTCCGTTGGCTTCTACCAACATCTCATTGCCCAAATGTGCGCCCATTAATTTCTGTGAACCTTCTATTCGTCGCATGGCTGTGTGCACACTCAGGCTTTCCCTAGACTGAACCTTTTCTTATAGAATGGAATTGATTAGACTAGACAACAACCAATTTGCTACTGAGGTAAAAGTATGTGGCTTAGACTAATTCGAGTATGCTGTTTTCAAATCTGAAATCAGAATTAACCAAACACGTAAGGATTTTTATTTACAGAAATAAATGGAAACAGTTTTATATATTTTGAGTGTTCTCTTTAGTAGTGCACACGCAGCAGGCTACGCGAGAGAACCATATGGTTGCCTACTTCTTGTGCTTGTGGAATAGCTGAGATGATGAAAATCACTAAGATAAAAGAATGGCCATCAAAAGCAGACCATACTCCAGGAAAATTCAATGCGTAACACGAGCCACTGATACGTCAGCAAAGAATATTCCTTCCATCACTGCATATAAAGTTGGGCCTAATGAAGAGCTTTGTAAAGGCAATGGGTGTATGCCAAGATGAAGGCTGGAATATTTGTCGGATCACAAATTCGCGATTTATTTTTCGATCCAGTCTTCCAGTCGAGGCTTAACCTACTGGAGCTGGCTACATGGGAGGCTTTCAAACTGGTAGTCCAAAATTTCCTTGGGAACCACAAAGCAAACAACAATGCCGAGTTGGTTCAAGACACGATAAAAGCCTTTGAAGAAATGGGTTGCCGTATGTCGCTGAAGTTGCATTTTCTTCATTCACACTTGGATTTCTTCCCAGCCAACCTTGGTGCTGTGAGCGATGAGAGGTTCCACCAACACAAAGGCAATGGAGACCCGCTATCAGGGGAGATTCAACTCCAACATGATGGGGGACTGTTGTTGTTGGTTTCTTCAGAGACAAACCACTGCTATTCACAAGTGTAAAATCAAGTACTTAAAGCATTTCTAAACAGTTAATGTGTACTTTATACAATGTGTTTGAGCTTATGGATAAAAATTACTGTTCAATATACAATGTGTTTATGTTGTAAAATGATGTTATTTTTTGCAATTTTGCGATATGCTTTATTTATTAATAAACAATGACTGAAAATGACATTTTTCTTTAACTACAAATCCTGATGTGCTGGGTTAATTCTGACTTCAGATTTAGAATCGGCATGCTTGATTTGATAATGGACACCTACATATGCCTCACTAGCAGACGAAGAGTTATTTTTTGATGTCCACTTATTTTATTCTCATGGGGAATCTATTTACTTTTGTCATATCTATCTATAATTCTGCATTCAACGTAATAACGATTCACAGGTAGCGATTCTTTTAGATCTCACCGTGCATTAAACGTGGAAGTTCAAATATTATAATCTCCAACCCTATTTCTCTGTTTATTGGAGAGCTTAGATTAAATGAAGTTCTGTGGTATGGTAATAAAAATATATATTGCAATCACGCGCGCACACAGTTAAAAATTAAATCAAGTAATGCAACTAGTTTTGACATTTTTACAAAGAATGCTCAAAAACATTTTCGATGTAGAAAACATCTATGTATCCTACACATATATATTCCATTTTCACAAAAAGGCTCGACGAATGGAAAATAGGTAGAGATGAAAGCGACCCCAGATAATGAAGACCTATTAATTTCGATAGATGTAGTTTGAAGAGTTTTAGAATACTTTTAGAGACACCCTGACGGGTCATCTCGCCAGTATTGGGGTTGAGGAGGATCAGAGTCTTGTTTTCTCGAACTTGTTGGTATTTCTGCAAGTAGTAAGAGACTGTAAAACTGAAATCCCCAGAAATAGCATACCTAAGTTATTGAAAAAAATCTTCAGTTTGGAGTAAATTTAAATTAAAATGCTTATTAACGGATTTATGTGATCCTCGCCGGATTTTAAATGGGTTACCTGTCGTGGATCTCAACATCTAGTTTAGGGGCCTGTATTTTCACAGATATACAAATAACAACATATATTGCAAATAATGCAAAAAAATTTAATCCAGTATTGATCATGATAAAACAAGGTTGATTAATCTCGGGTGTTCATTTAAATCGAATTTAGCTGTGAAAATATAAAATTATTCGCGTAGGAAAAGGACATTCAGACGCAACATTATTAATTATGAGGAGGTGGAATCAGAAAGTCTCGAAAGTATTCATAATGAAGACCTAGAAATGTAGAGAACAGCTGACCAAGTATCAGACATGTCACTCATTCCGTAAACACAGCAGTGGTATATGTATGCCAGTAACGTTTACTAGCACTGTAACTGTCCTAATAAAGTATTCATAAAATAACTGTTACAAAAACGGGTAAACTGTTTAAAACAATTACGAACTTCATCTACATTTTAAGAATTCGTTTACAACTACACTAGTATGCAGAGTTACACTAAATCACAGTATCGGTAAACGGTGTTTACAATATGTAAGACTGTAATATTACATCAAAACCACCCTAAATAGACTACATTTTAACAGTGAGAGCCCCAATCTGCTGTGCCGGCTGGAGCTCCTATTTAAAGCAAATTATTTCTAAATCAGAAAGCGGCAACTGCTTCCCTCCTTTTTTAGAATACTCCCAAGCTTTGCCTGTAAATTATCAAGAGCTTCTAAAGGAAAATATCTAATTTAGTTTATAGAGGTTGGAAGAGCAAAACTTGTTGAAATTGAAATTTTATAAAGAGACGATTTTCAATATTTAGACGTAGATGCGTTATTTGACTTCATTTCAGGCGTCATTGCTTTAAATTTATTAGAGTAAACCCGACACTAAGAAGCATTTCTTTAGTCATACAGTCATTAATATGTTGAACTGATTCAATTACCAGCAGCGTAGTCGGTGCTGATCGATCAAATCAAGAAGAGGGTAGATAAATACTTTTCAAAACCGGGGACCTAGTATAGCTGCGAGGGCTTTTTGCTTCCATGTAGCTGCTGTACTAACGAACAGACAAAAGGCTTCTTTGTACACCCACTTACGATTTAGACCTGAATTGTAGACATGCATGAAACAACTCTTCATTATTGCTACAGCGCATAATAATTATCAAAACCTTAAAATACAGATATTTGCATTGCTTAGTTATGTCGGCAATAATATAAGCAGCCGTGATACACGCGTGAAAATTGGCAGAGACGAAGCCTGAAAATTAATAAACACCCACGACAACGCAGTTCATGTAGCATCATATGACACCGAGATTCTGGCAAGTCACTGGTACTGATGTGTTAGCCTCCTTCAAAGACGTGCACTTCACATTCCAGGCTGCGAGAATGACCTCCCATTCTCGTTTCAGTGCTGACAAGTGTCTGGCATGCGATACAACGCTAGCGAGAACGACACCTTCCCTTCTGTGTGTGTGAGAACGCAGACCATGTTCTGATGGTTTTGCTGCGGAAAACACGAGAACTAAACGAACAGAGTTACACGTGACACGTGACGTCACCAAAACCTTGTCAAAGCCGTGCTATCGATCAACACGTCTGACAGCGGACATCCTGTTTCGTTGGCGTCATGTTTTCTAGAAGTTGTGAGGGCTGGAAAGGGCGATCCGCTCTAAAGTGTCTCAGTTCGGAAATCTTCTCGAATCCAAGATTTTGAAGAATTCAAAAAAAAAAAAAAAAGAAACTTTTACTGGGCAGTAAAAGCTTTGTTCGGAATTAAAATACTTAACCCTGTCTTTGAATAACTCTGCTTGTCATTCTGAGACTGTAACAAAAATGGGGGGGGGAGGGGAGGGGACTAGATAACCAAATAAAATGAAGATTACTGGAGCGGTTCCGGTTTCTCCAGAAAACGAACGTGACAAAAGCAGAACTGAAGGTGCGCCATTCGTTACCAATTCTCAAGGGAGGTAACCGGAGAGCGACATCTCTTCTTCTGTCCTGTACAACAGACATTCTCAGTACTCCGATTGTTTGTTTTTTTATTAACAAGACCGAATCCAATCCACACGATACTTGCTGCTTTAATTCTTGCTCTTTCTGACAAAAAAAAAAAACCACAAAACACCTGATGCTTTCAATGGTATGTATTACGCTTTTCGCGAGTCCCGGAGGGCAGGCGCTCGCTGCTGTCCTCCTCCTCCTCCACCTTTAAGTATCCTCCAACTCGTCAGTATCGTGTTGTGCTGCTGATGGATGTAGTCTTAATGTGGAGGACCGATCTAGGGAAGGAAGAGATGCATCCCACACACACACACATGTGGTTCTGGTTCTGTCATGCGGTCTTATAAACAGACGGAGCCACAACTAATTCTTTTCGAATAAATAAACAGATTTTTTATTCGATCTTAAAAAGAAGAGGAGGATCCTCTGTAAAATGGTATTTTACTTTTTTGAGCTGGATCGAGTTTGCCATCTGTCAGTGACCTGCAACGCGGAGTACGTACCTAGCAAGCGGATCGATGAGGGGGAACAGGCCTGCTTCCGACACCGCCAGATAGATCGATGATGATTTCTCCGACAGAGGTTGGGGGGGGAAGGGGAGGAGACCCCCGGGGTATACTCGCTGGCTCTGTCCAATTCCCGTCTTAGAACAGAATTTTCTCTCTCTCTCTCTTTTGTTCTTCTTGTTGTTTTAAATGTCAAAATCGCAATTGTTTTACTGGAATCCGGCTGTCGTCTGCTTTTTTCATACCGCGCGCGAGCCGGCCAACATCTTGGGAGTGGAATGGCGGAGCAGGACGACCGCTGAGGGCTTGAAGTTTTCTTGTCAGTCGGAAATGGGCGAAACGAAACGACAGCAGCAGTAATAATAATAATATAATAATAATAATAATGGAAGGGATGCCGACCGGTTGTCTGGAGGAAGGGTTTGATGCTGTCACGCGGTGGAGAGAGAGAGGAACCGGGTGGGTGAGTGAGTGATTCCGCCATTTATCTCCGGGGTAGGGGGAACGCTGCGACGAATTCAACCCAACCTGTCCCTGTTTTGAACAGTTAAATTATCGAACACGATGCAGTGCAGACCGGTTGGTCTATAACTATCAGCGTCCTGACGTATATCGATTGCATACAAGGACTCGAATCATTAAATAATACAAAATCATATGTAGCGCCATTCCCCCCCCCCCCCCAAGCGAGGGGGAGATCCGGAGGAGCGGGGACTTCTCGACACTTGGCAGGAACAGCGACAGCTACTGCGAGGAGAGACAGAAGAATATATGTACCCAACGTTGAAAAACAAGGTGTGCGCGCGTTAAACGGTTGCGGAAGCCGAGAATTTCGACGAGGAGCGGCGGCGGCGGCGCGCCAACAGATCGATAGATCCGCCGTATGGTCGGCGGCGGACGAGGAGGAGGAGGAGGAGGAGTGGTGGTGGTGGTGGTTGGGCAGGCTTAGCTGGCTGGGAAACACCCTCCCCCGGTTCGAACCAGAGAGCGCTGCGGCGCGGCCCTCGTCGTCGTCCACCTCCCGTCCGTCTGTCTGTCTGTCTGTCCGCCGAAACCACGACCCGCGAATGAGCTGGAGAAAGCGGTTTGAACTCACCAAGGAGGCTCTGCGGATGATGAAGGCCGTGGCCACTGCCGTACTCGTCCTCTGCGGCGTTCACTTCTTCCTCGGCCTCGTCAGCATCTGTGTCGGCGTGGTGTCCAGCATCAAGGCCGAGGTCTGGCTCGCCCACAGCGTCTCGCCGATATGGAGCGGCGGTTTCGTAAGTACAGCCACTACTATTTCTTCTCCTTCGGTTGTCATGGTAATGCACAACATTGTTTTTTGTGTGTGTGTGTGTGTGTGTGTGTGGTGTGTGGTGTGTCTGTGCCGATTTGAATCCGTTCGCGGTTTGGTAGGAACTCCGACACGGACACCAACCAACCAGCCAGCCCCGCTCTTCCTCGTGGGATCTATCTCCGCATGTTGCTGCCGGTGGCTGGGTGGGTCCGACGCCCAGGTAAGAACTGCCCGGCCGAAATACAGAAGATATAAATATATATGCGAACAATAGGCGTCCCTCGTCCTTAGACTGGTTATGTGGTGAGGAATAAACAACAATGGAGGCATCCATCACCTCCCCCCCCCCCCGTGTTCGGGTAGACTCTCGGTACGTTAGGGGGGGGGAGGGACTAAAATTTACAATTAATAATAAATGAACAAACCTTACAAAAATATTTATTGCATATTTTTATATTATCCATGGATTTACACACACACACACACTCCGTTGGTGTCTTAATTTAGCCCCCCCCGAGCCCATGTCCTGTTTTATATCCCCGCCCCGCTGTATCAAAGCCACCACTCCACCTGACTGACATCAAGGAGACCCTAACCACTAACTAACCAGTCTCATCAGCTGAGTGAGTGTCTTCACCAGTTTTATTGCAACCGTTTTTTTTGTTGTTTTTTTTTCTTCTCTTCCTTTCATGTTTGGGTCTTTTTACTCCTCCTCTTTTAACCTTTACACGCAATAAAAGATCTTATATTCTGTTAATGTGTATTTATAATAATCTTGCGTTAACAATTTCCTCATAATTCTCATAGCATCTCTGTCCACCTTGCTAATTTGGTAAAATCATTAAAGATTCTGTCTGCAGACAACATCATTTTGTCTGGCATTTCTGTTTTTGTATGTATGGCTCGTTCTCGATCCATATATACATACTCTGAATTAGTGACATTATTTAAATGCTAAAGTGGTAAAAAAAATCTCTGTAGATTACTTCCTCTTACCTTCCTCTCCCTAATTGCAGCAAGAGATTGAATTTTCTGACAAAAATCATAATTAGAGGATTTTTTTTTTCTCAAAAGGTTGTCTCTAGATATGAGAAATAGATTTCAAATGCTTTTATTTCTTTCATAAGTAAGGATCATATCATACATTTGACTGGCTTTACTGTAATTTGTACTAATAGAATATTTATCTATTTTTAATATGCTTCTGTCTATTATTCTTAGATGTTGAGTTTTTGACATTTCATTTCAAAAAATGTCTTTTATTTGTTTTGTCTCTTTGCAGATATACAAAAAAAAATTTTAAACTATTTTATCCTTTTCTAAACCTTTCTCTAAAAAAAAAACAACAACATAAACACAGTTTCCCCAGAACCAATTTGGAGATGGCATATTTGATATTACATTTGGATTTCAAAATAATTTGTTGATGATCAAAATATCTAACCATTATAAAACCTTAGGTACATTAATATATAATGATTTTTTTATGATAAATTATTATTTGTCTGCAGTTTTATAAAATTTTAAAAGGAATTTTTTTCATTTTTTAAAAAAAGAATTAAAAGGAAAGTAAACTAAACTAGCCAATAATATTATAGTAATTCAAGTTTTTGCAAGAACCTAACAAAAAAATACTTAAGCAACAGCCGAAATCAATAAATTTGTTTTAAGAGTTTTCTTGAAAACTACTGTTTAAAACAAAAGCATAGCCATGTTTTGGATTTTTTTCTTCTAAAGTGTCTAATTGACTTTTCTTCACTTAAATCAGAAATCAATTACATAAATGATTGTTTTAAAGTATGTTAAAGAAAAAATGAATGTTCACAGTATATATTAGTTATGAAGACTCACGATGGAACTAATTTTTGTTTGGTTGTGGGTCTTTAATATTGACAAGTTATTTTCCTTTCTGAGCAGTTTCAGGAGCTGTCAAAAGATTTTCGTCTTTGGCCTTTGGTGTTGAAAATTCCAATAAGTAGAACTAAAAAATTAAAATTTGGACAGATTCATTTAAATTCTAACATATATGTTAAAGACATTTTAATTTTTTATTATTATTATTATTGTTAAATCTATTTTTGTTGCTTGTTTGGATATTTCTGTTATTCCCAGACTGAGCAGGTTTGGCATATTTTGTCATTCATTCAAATCTTTTGTTGTAATTTGCTCTTTATTGGAATCTTCTGTCTTATACTGATTTATTTGACTCTTGCAATTTGTTATATTAGTTGTATATTTTTATACTTTATTCATGTGTTGTACATGGTAGTAATTATGTTTTAAAAAATTTTGTTTTTATTCATGTTTATAGATTATTGATTGTCATTTTTCATTCTTATATGAAGGTAATTCGATGTACTAGTTTATTTGTTTTGGTTGTTTATTATTTATTATGATACAGACTTTCTTGAATTGAGAAACTGGGCATTTCTTAAAGGGTATATTTAAAAACTAAAAGTCATCTTTGTGATTTTAAAAAAAAGATACTCTAAATAATTGTTTACAAAATTATTATATGTACTGTGTGCTTGAACTTTAAAAAAGACAAATTGTTGTGAATAAGTATGACACATTTTTTTAAGTATAAAAATCTATCTTTTGTATGTCAGTACATTTAACTTGAGCAAAAATAGGGACTTAGCAATTAATTAAAACTATTTTATTTCAAAAATTGCTTTAAAGAGTAGTTAAAAGTCCTTAGAGTCAAGAGTATGTACAAATATTGAGTGTTTAAGGCAAGTATGTTGTCTTTGGGGCTATTTAAAAAATTTTTTAATGTATTTTGTATCTTTCCTATCATTTTGCATCTTCTTGCATGTTGTAGAGCTTTGAAATTTGCCTTAGTTATATTTTCCAATCTACAGCTACATATTTTGCATTATTATTTGGTTTTATGCCTTAATTTTATGCCTCCTTGTATAATTAATGTTTGGTGGATATTCTTAAAAAAAATTATGAGTGCTGAAGTTGCATGAATATCTCATCATTAGACTTTACATTTAAAAAGTATGCTTAAAAAGTAATCAATTTGATTGCTTAAAAAGTAAACTTTACAACCTAGACAAATTATTTTGTCAATTTAACAGATTATATAAATTTACAATAAAAGGTGGTTGTGATTTTTAACTGATGGCTAAATATTAAGTTTACACCATCACTTATTCTACACCTGAAAATACTTTGTCAAATAGGAAAAAAAATGTATTTCAAAGAGAACAACCATTTTAGATAGAAATTATATAATTACAAAATAAAATATATTGTTTAATGTTGAATCAAAAACATTTCATATGAATCTTATACTTTGTCCCTCTCATGATATACAATGTGCCTGAAACTGGTATATATATAAATCTATTTAACTTTGTATATTTCTTTCCAGAAAAGTTTTTGTAAACAAAAATTTCTGTAGCCAATCCAAAGCCTTTTAGTTTTTTTTTTTCATAAATGAGCTTGCATTCCTAAATAAACTGTTGAACCTTTTTCAGTATATTTATATTATTTGCATAATGTAGGTTCCATGCATGAAATACATACTACAACATTTGTCAAAATGAAGATTTATAAAGGGGAACTAGAATTACTGAAGTTTAATAGTTTGATTTAGCATACAAGTCAGCTTTGAGAAATATACTTTCACATTCTATTTAAGATCCATTATCTAAATCCTCTTCTCATTCTGGTTAATATAAGTAGTTTATTTCAATTTTCTAAGGCATTTTGCAGCATGAAATTTCATTTACCATTTGCTTGACTTAGTCTGTTAAGTTATTAGTTTGCATACTCACTCGAAACTAGTGTTAATCCTACCATATATTTTAATGTAATCTATTTTAGTATCAGTATTGTCTATTACATATTTATTTAAAAAAAAAAAACAGCCTCAAAAAGTAAATCCTGCAGTACTTCATGGGTGACATTAGTTATTAGACAATATCAGTAATCTTGAAGTGGTAAGAAGTTCATTGAGTAAATGCATTGACTTTGCAGATGCATGTTGTATAATTATAATTGGTCAGACACTTACAGCTGAATTTGTTTTAGTAATGTCTTTTCTTTTGATGTCAATGAAACAAAGGTTAATAATAACTAAACTTTATTTGAAAGAAAGACTGAAATGGCAGACATGTTGGTGGGAATGATTTTTAACAATTATTAATAAACTTTAGGAAATAGGCAAGAAATTGTTTTGAAAACTGGTATCACAATGGTCTGTACAACATTGCTTACATTTTAATGAATAAAAATAACAAAATATATTTAGACTAATTAGCTTTAATATCTTACTTTTGCAGCATATATGTAGACAGGTATTTTAACGCATTATATTATTTGATCAAAGGTGGGAAATTTCAGACTTTACATAGAACCATTAATATTAATTGATGGTTTTGGTTGGACAAAAATTCTGAAGTTGTAGGCAAAACCTTTAAATGCTCTTTTACCCAGACAGCAAACTTTTTAAAACTCAAGGCCACATATGAAAAATAGATAATAAACAAATGAAATATGATGTGATTAAACCATTAAATAATTTTTTATTGTAAATAGCTTATCAGTATAGTTTTTCTTTTAAAAATATTATGAAAATGACATATATATTACAGGTTACAAGAGAAACACAAATTAAAAGCACTTTTAATTTAGATATATGGAGTTATATTTTATACATTTTACAATCATAGAAATTTAGAAATTGTGCAATGTCTTCTTAAAATGGTTTTCAAAGAGTAAGTTGGTCAAGATGGGAAAAATAATTTTAAAATTTAATAATTTTTTTTTAAATACAAATTTTACAATAGGTGACTAATATATAAGTTTTAAATGTATCTACTATTTACAACTATCTGTCTTGTGCATGCGTGCGTGCGTGTCACTTCTAGCAATCCATGGTATGGGAAACATGAATGGTAGGAACAGCTCTCAAATTAGATAAAACAAATAAAAATTAGGGGGAACCTGCCAATACTACAGAAGACAAAAAGACACCACTTAGAACAGTGCTACTTAATATTGGCACATAACAAAAGCTATGCCAAACAGCAGACCAACTCAATAAAGAACCAAACTCAAAAAGAATGAATAAAGCAGCTATTAACAAAATGACTAAAAGGAGTGTTCTGACAACAGGCCTCAAAACAAGAAACTCAGCTAAGTAGAAGGACTTGATGATACTTTAAATACATTTGTCACTCACTGCAAGACGTGTTCAATCAGTGATTTTTTTTTACTTTTGCATGATCAGGTGCTAGACGTTAATGAAAAACTTTGCAACTGTGTTTCCAAATATATTGCATGAATCAACTGCTAAATTGTGAAAAAACTCTGGACAGAATACTTAGAAATTACAGATATCGATTTGCCAGGAGATGGGGTATGTAGCCAACCAGAATACTGATTTACAGGACACTACTGTGGCATGATATGGGTAACTTACCCAGGAAGAAAAGAACAAATGTTCTGTCACTTTTTGTGAAATGCTGCTAGTGAACAGGTGTTATTTGTGAAACGTATCATGAAATGTCTTGATCCAGAGAACCCAATGTAATGTATACCACATTACTTTCTTGATGCTATTTGTGAAGTGGCATCTGTTGAAGAGACAACTAATTCTATCTTCTACAGAGGTATACCAATGCAGATAACCACTTTATATGGAGTAGCACTTGTTAACTATAGAGAACTGAAATTTTTCAGCAACTGAAACCCAGAAAGCATCAAAATTGACTTTCCTGGTGATGGAGAGACTATCTATCCAAATATGTATAAATACATAGAATCTTTACTTATGAAACAATCATATACTAGACTCTCTCTAAATATCTGGTTAAGAAAAAAAAATTTTTTTTTTTTTTGGTGTTTGAAAAATTAAAAGAGAATTTGAAACTACTTGCAGTGTGAATAAGGAAAATATACAGTAAAAGCTATACATTTGACTACTGATAGCATAAATTAGCATTAATAAAACATGATACAAATGAAAACCTACTATTCTAGAAATTTAAATTCATTTAGTAAAAAATCATTTACTTGATAATTTGTTTGTTACTTAAAGCAGAATTTGGACTTAGTTTCTGTTTGTTATAATTTAAAACCACCACCAATGCAATGTTGCATAAATTCATAATTAGGTTCTGATCATCATTTGCTTTCAGATATTACCTAACAAATTATTATGGCAGACAAGGAAAGAAATTTTGCTGAACAACTCAATTTTAAAAAAAGTAGCTTTTGATCTGCTTTTGAAGATTGGCAAACATTATACTGATTTATACTGGTAGGCAGTGGGTTTTTATAGCATTTCATTATAGGAAGGTTTTTTAAAATTATTAGTAGATAGAAATCAGATTCAGATTGCATACACAGCTGCTTTAAAAAGAATTTCTAACTTTAGACTGGTTCTCATACTTTAATTGTTACCATGTTTAAACTTAATTTTCTTATGTCGAACTTGGAAATCACACTTGCCATCTGGCTATTAACAAAGCATTAACCATAATCTCTCAGCCTATCCTAATTTGTGATTACACAAATATTACATAAGAAAAGTAATTTCCATCTATTTACTGATAAATGAAATTTAATCTTTGCCTTTGTAACTACATAAAATTGTTGTTACTTTTAACCTTGTATTTGATAAAATATTATCAGTACCTAATAATGATTAATAAATAAGGTTATATATATATCTGGGTTGAATTTGGAATAAGACAAAAAATTTGTTTGACTGATTTATTTGTTAGAACATCTTGTTACAATACAAAAATTATTCCATGGCGGATAACTTATTTGTTAAAAAAATAATCTTATGCTTAATATCTACATTATCACTATAATTACATCTAATTAGTTTTTGTGCTTATTACTTCTATTATGTTTTGCTTTGTTGAAATCCATTGGGGTTACTGATGTTTTACTTTTGTCTAATTACAATTATATTACCATATCACAACATATCTGGTCTTTATGTAATAATAGAACAATAATCGCAAATTCTGTTTAAACATGTTTACAGTAAAATAATTTTTTAAATGCTAAACTCTGCCTTTTATTGTAGTTGTAAAGATACTTAGTTAAAAATGTATAGAGAAAAATTAACGTTCTGTCTATATCTTTATTTTTTAAAAAAGTAAACTGTTTTTAAGTACAAGTAAAGAGTATTTATTTTCTTCATTTATTGATATTGAATTAAAATTATTTTTACCATATATTACAAGAAGTATAACCAACAATTCTGTGCTCAACTGTGATGACAACTATCATTAGTTTGTTTTTTAGAATATTTAATATTTAAAAGAAATATGGTACTCCAGACTCTATTAATGTACACAAGATTTCTTTACACCTTTTTAATTTTTATATAATTACAGTATCAATTTTGAAACAGCAGATCTTATTAAAATACAATGTGTTTGAAAATGTAACTGGAAATACTTTTGGTATTATTTTTATTACGATATACAATAAGCAAGTAAATGCACAGTTAATTCCAATTTAAATTTTAGGTATATATAATGAATACATAATAATAATTTTAATTTATTTAAAAATGTTTCATGGATTTTATTGTTTACTTGTGTTTTATTGATCAAATCAAAAGTGATAAGAAAGGGGCGAAAAAGTCCTTTGATATATAACTACAAATATTGCACAGAAGTCTATGTAAATGTTTAATTTAAAAGAACATTTGTGGTTTTAAATAGTTATATAATTTTTAAAAAAAGGAAACATGACAGATTGTGAAATAATATTAACAGTTTTCATTTTAGGAGCATTCTGGAAGTAGGAGATAAATAAGTTAGGAAATAAAATAAAATTATATTATATATAAATCACTAATGTATGCTTTTCAAAAATGTATCTACATTTAAAAAGTGCCTTAATTTTGCAGTAAATGTTCAAATTGTTCCCAAAACATCTGGAATATACCCATGACCTGCAAACCTAAAATGATAATGTATTTCATCTCAGTTTAATTGTCTGTTTTGCAGATTGTTCAATTATGGTACAACACTAACAGATTTTCTGATATGCAATACTGTAATTTTACATTATATAACACTGTAAAATATAGTGTCTAATTTATTCTTCCCAGATATGTTTCATTTAGTTAATCACTTTTATTTCAATAAGATCTGTATAATTTTAAAGCCCCTTTTTGCAATTTTGACCATCTCTGTGTATTACCTATATGTAGCACTTCTCTGACATGAAATCACTCAATTAGTTTAACCATAGCAGAGTATTATATATTTATTAACATCTAAGAACCTTGCTTAAAAAGAAAAACTTTACTAATGACAAATTTATTATTATGAGAATTATCTAACTTGTTCTGTTTAGTTTTATACGAAAAAAAAAAAAATTACCATTGTAGAATTCTTAGGCACTTTCCAGCATCTACATTATAAACTAACTATTTTCCAGTGTTAAACAACTCTACAAATATTTTAAAGATCTTTTGGATGCGTTAGTTTTCCTGAAAAAAAGATCATTATAGATGCTGCCTTGTTGTTATAAAGAGTTCCATTTCTTGATAGTTATCTGCTTACATATTGGAGTGAAATGCAAATGTTTTAATTTTTGATTAATCAATTGAGATTTGCTTGTATTGCTTATAGCCACTAATAATCTGTTTCACAGATTGGGACTTCACTAAAAAGAGAGCAAATACTAAAGTGCTTTTGCATTCTTTTTTTCCAGTATATTTTTTGTATCTGTAATACATATATTGACTCAAAGCAGTGATTGTTTGTTATCAGCATTAACCTTCTCACTGTAATTATTGTTGCAGGTAATAATTTAGTGTCATTTCTTTGAACATACTACACAGCTCCTGGCATAGTTCTGTGTATGTGTCCAGTCATTTTCTGGGCAAACACACTTATTGATCTAGAGTCAAAGTAGCATAAATATTTAAGCTGCTCTGAAGAAAGCTTTATTTATTATTTTTGCTTTTTTGCTAGCAGTTCTTTCTGGAGTTGGTAAAGATTATTACTAGAGGAGTTTAATAATTTCTTCTAAGCAGGATGAATACTATTTTAGAGATGCAGGCCACTACACTGTTTTCAATGTATACAGATTTAAAGAAATAGTTCCTATTGTTGATTCATTGGAACCTGCAATGAAAATCTAACTGTGCATCTGTGAATCATACTTGTGGCTTTATTAGTGATAAGCTAGAAATAAAAAATTTATCTGTTTTATTTTGCAGTTGGCTTGTCCTGGAAGTTGTAAGTGGAAGATAAGACTACATCATTTGTTTGAATTTTAGTGCAGTTTTCTTCTTTATATAGTAAAAAAAAGAAAAAGAATTAGAACATTAAATTAGATATACCATCTTTTTTCTAGAATTGCTTGATCAAGAAATGAATATTAGTAAAATATCCAAGACTACCAGGATTTTTGTCTTTAGATTTAAAGGTTTAAAAAAAAAGTCAGATAAACAAATTTTTAGTATCTATCTCATTTGGGAGGGAGTTAGAGACCTCATGATAAATGAAAGCTAAAAACGAAATCATCTATAGAATGTTTGGTATTGAAATGGCAGGTTTATCCTTGGTATATTTTCTCCGAAAACAGTCCAGAGCTAC
The DNA here is from genome assembly GCA_018389105.1 of Nautilus pompilius. Classification (NCBI taxonomy): domain Eukaryota; kingdom Metazoa; phylum Mollusca; class Cephalopoda; order Nautilida; family Nautilidae; genus Nautilus; species Nautilus pompilius. The sequence goes on from JACATO010000337.1 coordinate 1,864,327, forward strand.
AAATTAGACATTTTAAAATTACTTTTAATTATATTTCAGATAGCTATCATTCTCTTTTACATTAAATGTTATGCTCATCTTTCCACAATTTTTTTCTACTTTTTTGTCTTGTGTCTGTGATTTTACCAAAGCAATCCTATAATTTAAAACATCATTTTATTCAATTTTGATGGCTACAATTGCATGCAGAATTAGAAAATTTTTTCTTTACATTTTTATTCTTTTTTTTAGTCATTTACTTGAAAAAAACATTTTCTAAATTCATCTGCTTCTAAATTGTTTTGTGTGATTTTCTAATGTTTTATATCCAACTGCCAATGTTTGCTGTTCTATTAGTTGATCATTATTTATTTGGGATTAACAAACAACTCTATGGTTTGATGCAACTGTTGAGTGTGAATATAATAAAACTTAATTGACTTTTATATATAGTAAGGAATAGCTATCAGACTCTTGGCCTCTTGTAGCAATGGTATTATTAAAAAAATAAAGTGAGAAGCTAACAGCTATTAACAAATTTTAATGGGATAGTATTAATCCAATAATTGAGAAGAAAACTTTGATCAGTTTTTAAATTATTTCTAGTTAAATGCAGACAAAACTCTAATCTAAAAAAGAAAGTCTAGTAACTTTTTATTAACCTTTTTTTTTAACTTGTCAGCAGGGCTATTTTAAAATATATTCTGTTTTAGCAGAACTTATGCTTTAGACATTTATTGTGGGTCATAATATGATGCCAAATGGCATACTTATGATTGGCTGATGTCGCTGGCTAACAGCAAACAAATACATTTCAGGAAACTTCACCATCAGAGGCCTGTTGAGGTGCATTGCCAATTAAAGGAATTTGTTACAACAATGCAGTGCTGCTGCTGCTTCTCAAATTCTTCTCACAATTTAACACTTATGCTAATACATTTTATTCTAGCGTAAATTTTTGTTAAGTGGCAAACGCTTTAGAACATTTTAGAATTTTCTATCAGCAGATATAACTTTTCAGTGTGCACTCATTTCCAACTTTAAAAAAAATGTATCACATGCTTTATGCTTTTTTCTTAATTATGTAAAAAAATTGGTTTATAGCCTTCTTTTTCAAAATGTATTTTGGAACATTATCTAATCAATTCTTTAAATGGTCTGCTTTTAGAATTCTTTTGAAGCTAGCAAGAAAAGCAATATGGGAATGTAGTGTCTCCAAGCAATTTATATTTTAGAAATTTCTGGCATATGAACATCTGTATATAACAATCACATGCATAACATTTTAAAGTTCTTTGCTTTTCTACTGTTGAATTAACTAAAAATTGCTGAATTTCTGTTTGCGAGAAACTGAGGGTAGAGAATTTTTGTTAATGTCTAAGTGATGCTAGTTGACAACAAATATCCATTGGAAGAAGTTTTCTAAAATTCTGATGCTTTCAGATGGTATAGTAAAAGAAGGGAGAGAGAGAGAAGAAACAACATAAAAATACCTACATTCATTTGAAAAATTCCAATTTACTTTCAATTTCCCAAGTGGAATTGATGGAGCACTCAAAGAGGAATGATGCACTTAACAAAATTTTTCATTCTTGTTCTGTTGACATGACAAAAAATATGTTTTCAAAAATTGGCATTTGGCAAATTATGCACATTTTTGTGCATATGTAAATGCTGTTATCTTCAAGTACTACAAAATTAATTTCTATTATGTGTACAGTTATCACATTGGTATATTAAAATGCTGAGAGGGTGCATTTTTTTACTTTGTGTCAGAGAAAAGGTAGAAACTTTGTAATATGACAGTGTATGAACTTTAGGCATTTTGTTGTTGTTGCTTTTTTATTGTTAAACTGTTATAAATTAGAGAAGAACAGAAAAAAATTTGAAAGAAAAAGCAATAAAAATGAGGTTGCCAAACATTCATGTAGAGAAATGCAGACATTATTTCTAATTGCCAAATAAGTCTTAAACAAATTTACGTGCTATGGATATGCAGTGGAAGACATCTTGCTCCTTTTATTTACCTTATAAATTTGTTAACTAATCAATGAAGTTTATTCATCTTTTTCTAAAGTTTGATAAGCAGCAATATATCTGCTTAAAATATATGGATAGGGAGGGTTCTTTCTTCAATAGGTTAGCAGTAGAATTAATATGAAATACTTTTTTAAAAGTATGAATGCAAAACAATGCATCACGCTTTTTTTTTCTTGAATTTTCACATAATTTAAAAATTACAAAAAAACTCCAATAAAACAAAAAAAAAACAACAATGCAATTATAACCAATTCAGAAGCTTTTTTTTTATTTTGGTAAAAATTCCAAATAAAGTTTAAAAAACCAAAAAAATACTGGCTATAACAGAAATCCCAGTTGTTAGAAATCAAACAACTCTAAAAAAAGTTAATCTTACTATATAATATGCAAGCATTTTGAAGATTGTCTGTTCAGTATAAAATTGTAGGTGGTATTTCTGTCTGTTTTTTATTTGAAATTTTAGCACTTTTCATAATTGCAGGATAACAAAATTTGGCAGTAAAAAAATCTTTTTTGGGGAGATATTCTCTATACTTTAAGACAGATGATGATGTTTAGATAGTAGTGACAGTCATCACACTTACATTTCTAGTTTAGATTAACTGATGAAACATGATTCACTGACAGTTCTGAAATATTATTTTTATGCCAGTTTTTTATAAGCCATACAATTTTTGAATTTCTTGTTGTTGTCATTGTACCATTCTTGAAATCATAGTTTTATTCTCAGCCCAAAACAAGTTTCCGGAAGTAGGCACAATGGAATAGCATTCATTAGTACAAGACAGAGGTCAGAAATAAATCGATACTCACCTCAGATCAACCCTAATTACAAATGGCCTGAAAGCAAAATTGATTATTCATTTTCAACACAGTTAAAATACATGCAGAAATTTCTCACATTCAAGTACCACTATAGAAAAGAAAAGAATTTTTTATGTTGACTATAATTGGAACTTGTTTCTACACTAAGCTAATCTTAGCTTGTTAAAACTTCATGTCAGAATGTAGGTTATAAAATACAATTTTAAAATCTTTTTTCTTTTTTTTTGTTCTTTGTGTATATGTCTTTAAGGTTATAAGAAACCTGTGCCATTAATGGTTTTAATTAATGCTCACCTTTATTTCACATGTACAAAAATAAAACAGTTATATTAATTATAAATAGAAATTGAAATTTTGCAAATTGCATTTACTTGATAAATATGGAAGAGAATATAGAGGATTTAGTGATTGAAATTGGTGAAAAAGTTTAAAAGTTATAAATTAAAGAATAGCATATAACAACAAAGAAATGAGCATCCAGTATTGTTTTTAAGGTTACTTAAAGATCTCACTTCAAAATTTGTACTGGGCTAAGAATTCTTTGAATATTCAGCATGTTGGAAAAAGAAATATATATCAACACTTCCTAAAATCAAATCACTCTATAAACAATATTACTTGGTACAAATCAGCTGCATAAAATTGGACAAAAAACAATTATCAATGGAACAGATAAAAATAGATAGGTAGTCAAAATGAAGGAAAAATTTTAATATACACTAGTATGGGTTCTAATTGCCACCAGTGCTCCAATAAATGACTGTTTTCTTCTTCAACCTCCAAAAGCTATCAAAAGCATCCATTTGTTGCATTTATAAATATCTTACTTTCAATAAATCTCCACCACCTTTGAGAATATTGTCTGTTGAAGAATTTACTTTGTAGACATGATGACTCTTGATCATTGCATTAACACTAAATGAAAAGTGGTAAAATGACTTCAACTTATTTGTAGCCCACTTCAAAGTCTTTACACCATTGAAGTATCTGTGCCAGTAATAAACATGGACTGTTTGTTTATTCATAATATTTCCTTATTGCTTGTTGATGCACCTTCCAACCCAAATGCTTACATTGTATGGCTGTAGCATTTATAGGATATCTATCACCTTGTTTAGTAATACTTTGAAAAATGATTGGATGGTAAATGGAGAGCGGGGTCAAGGCTGAGTGAAATTCTTTGTTTCTTGAATGGCACATTGTGGAAAAATGGATTCTTATACAGATGACAATGAATTGGAGTTTCCAGGATTTGTGTTACCAGAATGCAAATTGTTAGGTGCTGTGCATGAAGCAACTAGACATGACACTTATGAAGAGTTACAATAGTTCCATGCCACATTGAAGTCTACAGTGATATGAAAAAGTGACTAAGTGAAGTTAGTTCAAATGATAAAAATGAAAAACAAGTGCAATTGATTTGTGTTTTTCCTCCAGAGAGAGACAACATTTTCAAGATAGTTTGCTTTTTAAATTGCATGTGGTAATTTTTTTCTTCTTGTATGTCACTGAAAAACAGCTGTGAGTAAAATTACTTCTATAATAATTTAACATTTTTTTCTTCTTATTACATCTAGTGATCATTGGTGTTTGTCACGTATGTTCAGTATCACTTGGTGTATTGCCTTCTGGAGATATTCTCATATAGTTTAGTTTCTACATAGTGATGCATCAACTACTGTTGATCATAGGAAAGCTTGGGGTCTCATTTTAAGTTTTCAGAAGATCTAAACTTTTTTGTTCCCAATAATCACCCACTATCTCCACTTTCAAATTTAGATGAGTTCCGGTAAATATCTGGGTAGCATTTATGCAATCTCTTGTTGCTATTATTTGTAAATCAAAAATATATGTATATAATTATACTTTATGCTTTCTTAGAAAAATATTTAAGCAGATGAATTATTAATCATATTCTGTCTAATTGGAAGTGAGTGAGTGTTTTTCATTTTGTTCTTATGCTCTTGTAACATTGACATGTTACTAATATTAAAAAAAACAACTAAATCATATTGATGTCAGCTACACATAACCATAACATTTTTTAATGAATTGAACCTTATTACCCATACCAAACTAGGCAAAGTTTATAAATGAAATTATACAAACTAATGCTTGATGTAAAACTTTTTATAAACTACTTTTAAAGCACTGATACCCTTTGCATAACAAGGACTCTATATAAACCAGTACTAAATATTTCAACAGAAAGCTATTGAATATGAACTACTATAGTACTTTCAGTGTTTTACAATCTGTTAGTGGCTTAACATCACATCCATACATTGCCTCTTACTCCTAAGGGTTCTGTTGATTAGAACCCGCTTGTTTTCTTTTTTCCTCTGTATTTGTAACTGTACCATTATATGGTGTATACAAATAATTTAATTCAGAACTAGATTTACAACACTTGGAAATATTTAAAGTTATCTGTTATTTTTTTTAAAAATTATATTTATTTATTTTTTTAGATTAATTTAAACATTCCAAATGATGAGGAAAAGTAAAAATATCCAGAAATTATGACTAGGTAAGACATTACACTTGTTTCACCACTTTCCTGCTATTTTACAACATTGCTTATTCCTGGTTAAACTTGTGAGATTTGATAGTTTATCTGAACAGCTATACTGCTAGTTTGGCATCCATTTGGGTGGGCTGTAGGAAAAAGTAGGTGAGGATCTTTGAATTACACATCATCTCATAATCATTGGTAAATTATCAATTTACCTTCCCACCTCAGGCTGTTCTAATTTAAAATGTTTTACTCTTTTCCTTGTGGAAGTTATCTATACACCCATTAACTCAGTGCACCAGGCCACCAACAAAAATACAGTACAGGGAAACTATTAAAATAAAAGATTGTAGTACATGCAATGTGAGGGAATTGGAAAGTGAACAGTTATGTTATATATATATTTTTTACATAAAAATGCAAATTATTTGAAGCAAAAATAAACATAACCAACTTTATGCTGAAAAATTTCTTAGTAAATTCTACAGCATTTTGAAGCCCTATATTTGTCTGGTTGAGTGGCTGTGTTTGATTAATCATTTTGTGAGGTTTTCTTTCTGACAGTCTATACAGACATTAATCAGTTTATGTTAATGATCTCAATTACCTTAACAAAAGCTAAGAAAGTAATAAGAAAGGATATTTAAATGTACAAGATTGTAATAGTAAAATAACACAGCAACAAAGAGGTTTATAAAGGAATAAAAGAAAATAACTTAAAAAAAAAATTGAAGAGAATTACATTTATTAGCATATAAGAATTTCAAAGGATATCTATTTTTTGTGCAGTTTTTTTCCAATAATACAAAATTTTATGAAAAGAATGCATTAGTTGAGTTTTATGAGACAGTATTAGCATTAAAAAAACAGAAATTTGCTGCGATCTTACTTTTCTTATTGATTGTGACTCTGTGACATTTAGCCATGATTATTTCAAAGTAATATAATCTTTCTGCCTTTATCTTTAATGCAAAAGAAAAAAGGAATATGAAAAGACAGTGAAAGGTTATAGTTCTGTGAAAGCTAATCGAAACAATCCAACAATTGAAGCAAGCCATCCTGGCAGCAATCAAATGATGGTATTATTTGAAAGGATTGATTTTTATAAAACTAACTGTGGAAGAGTCACGTATCTGTGACTGGAGAACTCCCTATCGACATGGTATTCTTGTTGGGTCTGAGAATTGAGGAGACATTCACACATGGCTCCTCCTGGCTATCAGGGTTGAAAACAATCTTAAAAAAATTTCAATGTGTACAGCATAGAGAAGCATTCACGGAGATAAAATTTCTGTCTTTTATCATTTGATCTTAGTAGCTATAATTTGTATCTATTCTATATTTATCTGATGCTCATAGCAAAAAAATTCTAACATGAGAAGGATTTTGGTGAGCATGCTTTCAAAGAGGATGTTAAATGGGCATAGATGAGATTCAGGTATTCTTATAGCTCTTTTTTATGCATTTTGTTTGGGTTTAAAAGAAAAAAAACAAAAGGCTCTAGGCTTCAATGGTAATAAGTTATAAAGTCTTAATGATAAGTGTTTTGCACATACTTTAAAAAAAAGGAAAAGAATTTTTTATTAATGTATCTATTACTGTAATCAGAATTTATCTTACTTCACATGTTAATATAGAAATGGCTAACATTTGTCACCATTTTTTTAATTTCAATAATATCTAACTGGATAAAATTGAAAAATAATTACAGGATCTGCTTATATTGTTTTAATAATACAATTTTTTAAAAAAATTTAGGAAATAGATCTTTTAAAATATTTTATTTTGTATTTCTTACTCTTCTGTTTGGTTCTGATTAAAAATTTTTTTTCACTTTGAAACCTTGATGTGATTACTTTTGCTTCTTTCTGAACAAATAACTGGAGTAACTTTTCCTCTAAGCTTTGCACATGTGTGTGCATTCACACACAACCAGCATACAATGGTAATTAAATTGCACATAAAAGTTTAGTACCCTCTTAACTAACTGTTTCTGTTAACCAGTTAGTCGGCTTTTAAGTATCACATTCACACATCACTAGTTTACGTCACGTTTCCTCTTCCGGTTTGTAAAGTAGACTTGCCCCCCTCACATCTGTGAGATCAGGCACAGGTCTAATTTGTACAGCTGCAGCCATATTTGGTGGACAGTGATGAAGTTTACAATGATCTGCTTTCAAATTTTGTAACTAGCTTACTGAGTTTTTGTTGAAAAAAAACATTGATTCACTATGTTGAATTCAAAAGAATCAAAGGGTGTGAAATGCAAAATAACTGCAAGTTCATTTAAAGTGGAATGGCTTAACGAAATAGTAGAAACTGCTACACCGAAAGGTCATGAACGTTCAGCTGTGAGAATTATTTATGTATACTTTGGAAACTGGAGTCATCTGTTTGTATTGTCTTGATGCAAAAGTTGCTGGAGAATTTGCTAGTGGAAAGAAGTGGAGTGATATTTGGAAACTTGACATTTTGAAGCGTCATTTGGCAAGCAAATCACATATGGATGGTGTACAAAAGTTTAGGAAACTAAACCCTTCATTACCGGCTACAGGAGTGCTACATATGTTATGTGAGAGTGCAGATGAGCAAGAGCAAAAAATGATCAAACCCAGAGATCAAAATTCTTATTGACGTTGTTTTGTTAGCTGTTAAAATGAATAACTCATACCTTCAGTTCAACATATTAATGAACATATGGAAAAGTTTGTTCAAATCCCAGACAGCTGGCGAAGCAAAAATGATGCGTTTGAATTTCTTGACATTATCAACAGTATTGTTCAGAAAGACATATTTGAAGAAATAGCATCAGCAGATTTTCACACGTTAACAGTCAATGAAACCACTGATATATGTGTCAAAAAATGTCTCATTCTGTAATTAAAATTCAGACCTAAAAATTTTACTGTTTATAAAACGTTTTTGGTGGAATAGTTCACCTGCAGGGGTGTGATGCTTCTGTTGTTTCAGTAATCAAACAATTTTATGAAGAGAAGAAACTAGGCCTCCATAAAATGGTGATGTTTACGTCTGATGGAGCATCAGTGATATTGGACAAAGTTTGTGGTGTTGAGGCACAACTGAAATGGGACATTCCACACTTAGTTCAACAACAGTGTAGCACAATGTGAAAATCTAGGAATTTGTGATGCATGGAAAGAAGTCAAGTTAATACGAGATATTGAAACTTTGATGAGAACAATCTATAGTGTTTTATCGATCTTCAACTAAAAGATGCAAATTTAAAGAAATTGTAGAGGCCTCTGAAAATGAAGCTGTTGCTTTCAGACCACTGAATGAAGTGAGGTGGCTATCTAGACACTTTGCATTGCAGGCAATAATAAAAAAATTATGAGGCATTGATTACATACTTTGAAGAATATAAGTCAAATGACTTTGTGGCTAAATACTGTCACAAGAAATTGATAAAGATTGAATACAAAATAGCGTTAGAGGTTTAAGGTGATATCTTTGAAGAACTGGCTGCATTGTAAGATTCTGCAAAAGAGTGGCCTAACACCAATTGATTCACTTTATTTTACATGAGGCAAAATTAACAAGATAAGAAAGCAGTATCTGGACAACAATGTTTTGTGGAATGACACGGTTAAAGTTTTGCTAAGCCAAAGATGTGAAGAAAATGTTGCAGTAGATACAAGTTCTATGTTGACTTTTATAAATCTTTGTGTTCATTTAGAAGAAAGGTTTCCTGAAGATGAGGTGCAAGAATGGTCAGCTTTTGATTTTTCCACAATTGCAGATTGTGACTTCATGTTTGGCACTGAACAAGTCAATGCATTATGTCTAAAATATTCTGGTTTTCTAGCTGAAAATAATGTAATAGTTAAGCAGTATAATGATTTCAAGTTTGCTGTACAAGAAAAATATTAAATCCAGACTGATTTCAAACTTTGCTCAAATGATGACATTTGTGCTTCAAAATGAACAGTTTTGTGACCTTGCAAAGTTGATGGACATTGGGGGAACCTTTCTTGCATCTAGTGTTACTTGTGAATGAGGTTTTAGTCTAATGAATCAACTTAAAAAGAAGCTGAGAAACCGTGTAGGTAAATGTCATTTGGATATGCTAATGAGAATTAAAAGCTATCAATTGGATAGAGGTTTTATTAGTCTTGATAGAGTTTACAAAGAATGGGTAAATGCCTAGACAGGAGAGAGAAAAAATAACTGAATGACTTAAATATGTGTATTATGTTGTTGTTTAGCTGTGTAGTTTTATGTCAAATATGTAGTAAACCTACATAAACTCTGCTGTATGTGAAGATTTTCAAATTAAACATCTGGATATTTTGTCATCTAGTTTTGGGATTGTATGAGTTTTGTTTGGCCATTTCCAGCAACTTTAATAACCCGTGAAGTGATGGGTGTTATTAATTTATTTGCATGTTGCATCACATAACAAATAAATAAATTCAAATAATACTCATTGATTATTTATTTATATGGAACAACAAACTGAACAAAGTAGTTCAAAGTCTAGAATACAATCTTAAAACAATAAGGTACTTCATAGAATGCAATCATACCTGTTTGTTAAAACATGTCAGTACAGTTTTGGTAGCCATGAGATATACGCCAAAATTATCTTTTACATGCTCACAAGAATTCAGTGCACACATTTTTGTCACTGGGAAACATTTGCACAGCATAAGATTTTTGTACACATTGACCATTACAAATTAGAGGGAACATTGAACTGGCAATAATTCTATGATCTTTATGCAAGTGACCAGTTTTATTGTTTCTGAAAATGGTATTTACTTCATAATGATAGCGAAGTGGCAGTCAAAACCACTTCTGCAGCATTTTGTTCCAAAGCCTTATACAGCAGTGGATGTTGTGAGAGAAAAACTGCATCATCTCTCTATTGACACAGAAATGTTTTTAATAAAACTAATAATTTTCACTTGCATAAACAAATTATTTTACTAGAAATAAATGTTTTGCCATTTTATGCCATTTTAAATGGCTTACAGGTAATTTAATAAATAATGGTGAATAAATGTTTTTTTAATCTGTGACACACCTGTACCACCATCAGAATTCTTGAAAAAAAAAATTTATCTACAGAAATAAAATGACTGTACTTGGTACTGCAGTTCCAGAATAACTTTTGCAATTAATACAATACAGTATTTTGTTTAAAAGCACCTTGTGTTTAACCAGTATTAAGGTAATAACATTGAAAAGAAACTTATGATAAAAACATTATAAAAGCATGTCATATGCAACAAAGTTGGAAAATGACCATTTTAAATAGAAAATTTTTTAATCATACAATGTAGTTTCTCAATTCAGCTGATAGCATTATAGTCTCTTCACAAAAAATATATATAAGCATTTTCAAGCCTGCAGTGATTATATCATATGTTTAAATGTGTTCATTCATATTCTGGTTGAAGAGGACCAGCATACTGAGGATATAAACTCAAATATAATGGTGCATTTAAAAAATGTAATGTTATAGTCATCTTCTCTAGAAGAATGACTTTGGAAACTAATGTACAGATCACTTCCACTTAATCTGCCTCTCTCTCTCCTTGCACATAATTTATCACAATTTCTTCCATAGACTAGCTACATACTGCAGTGTAAATCAGTTTAGGAATTTAACACAAAATGAGTTGGCTCAGGCTGCTGGGATGGTTCAAGGGGAGGGATTATACAGATTACTGTTGTTTCTCAGCACTATGTTCATTGAAATGTCATTCTTAGGGCATTGACAAGGTACCATCAGACTGGCCACTTCATGGAAAGACTTTGTTTAGGTTTCGCAAGAATTATAAGCCCCCCGTGAAGATCATTATCTTGTCACTTTTTCCAGAAGAAGTAATTTCTAAACAGCATGATCTCTAAAATGACATCCAAAGAGCAACCAGCAATATAATTTTGACACAGACAGTTTGGTATGCAGTCAAGAATCCCTTGTTACGTGGTTTCATTGACAGTGATGCATATAATGAATGGGCAACACCATATCATAACTGGAAGTTGAACTATAGGCACTATGTTCTTTTCATCAACATGTGTCTAGATTCTGTTTGTACATTAATGATGGATTGGATAGAGTCTGGAGACAATGTGGCAAACCATTTTGTTAATTGTGTCCTTAGCCATTTGGATTGCTTTGGTGCGAGCATCCTGATGGTGTGTGCTAGCATTCAAGTTGGCTCAAAGAGCTGATTTTTTCATCATTAGGAATGGCGCTATGACTGGTGTTAGATAGAAGGATGAGAGATCACTATGCTTGTAGTTATCTGTTTGACCAAACAGCAAGCTCCCAATTTCATCTTTATAAATGACAATACCCTCTGTACTGTGCATATTGTCACTGTTGCATTTTCCAGTCCACAACATTACTGATAAGATGTGGCTTACACAGTTTCTGGACCTAAATCTGTTTGAACATGTTGGGACATTCTAGAGAGGCATGTTTGTGGTTGCCCAGTACACCCACAGTCTCTTGATCAGCTAGTTGAAGAATGGTGCAACATTCTACATTTACAGTTAAATTGTCAGACTGGCTGATACCAAGATGTGTACAAACCTGTAATTGGGTCAGTGGTGGTCTCTCACATTAGTAAAGCTTTCTTGCCACGGTCAATTTGTTTGTGATCATTTTTAGAGTGGGAAGTGTTGCCAATTTGCATGCTATGCTCATTTCCAACAATCATTTGGTTTTGATCAATAATTTAACTTAGCTTCCACTGATTAAGTGTTTTATAAAAAGTTGAAGACAGTATGCATGTTCTCTTCAACCAGAATATGAACACCTGAATGTATCATACAGGCACTACAGACTTGGAAATGCTTGTTGCTAATGTTTTTGTGAGGAGAATATTTAGTGCACAACAAAAGCAGTAGCCATTTCATAAGTGTGGCCAGACTTTTTAATGATCAGTGGTGAGATCTATTTCCATGACTTTTTATATACAACTGCAACAATTAAATAGCAGGAAAATTCTTTCAGTGGAATTAATATAACCATAAGTAATCACATATACAATGAAGCAGTCAGCTCAGCTAAAAAATTTACATGTATTTTGAGGTGTATGCCCATAACTTAGAGATTCATACAACATCATGAAGCAAAATATATATATAGAAACCATTATAATATAATTGAATATTATAATTTTTTAAAAACATTTTTGTAAAGAAAGTAATAATAAAGTATGAAGGGCACGAACTTTACAGCTTAAATCAGGGGTGTCAAATTCATTAGCTATGGTAGGCCATATTTGATATACAGGTGCATCTCAAAAAATTAGAATATTGTGGAAGAGTTCACTTCTTTCCGTAATTTAATTCAAACAGTGAAATTTTCATATATTCTAGATTCATTACACACAAAGTGAAATATTTCAAGCCTTTTTTTTTTGTTTTAATTTTGATGATTACGGCTTACAGCTCATGAAAATCAAAAATTCGTTATCTCAAAATATTAGGATATTTCATTAGATCAATAAAAAAAAAAAGGATTTATAATATAGAACTTTTCAGAAGTTCGACATTATGTTCATTTATGCACTCAATACTTGGTCGGGGCTCCTTTTGCATGAATCACTGCATCAATGCGGCATGGCATGGAGGCGATCAGCAGCCTATGGCACTGCTGGGGTATTATGGAAGCCCGGATTGCTTTGATAGCGGCCTTCAGCTCGTCTGTATTGTTGGGTCTGGTGTGTCTCATTTTCCTCTTGACAATACTCCATAGATTTTCTATGGGGTTCAGGTCAGGCGAGTTGGCTGGCCAATCAAGCACAGTATTACCATGGTCAGCAAACCAGTTACTAGTAGTTTTGGTACTGTGGGCAGGGGTTCCAAGTCCTGCTGGAAAAGGAATTCAGCATCTCCATAAAGCTTGTCAGCAGACGGAAGCATGAAGTGCTCTAAAATCTCCTGGTAGACGACTGCGTTGACTTTGGACTTGATAAAACACAGTGGACCAACACCAGCAGATGACATGGCACCCAAAATCATCACTGACTGTGGAAACTTCACACTGGACTTCAAGCAACTTGGATTCTGTGCCTCTCCACTCTTCCTCCAGACTGTGGGACCTTGATTTCCAAATGAAATGCAAAATTTACTTTCATCTGAAAAGAGGATTTTGGACGACTGAGCAACGGTCCAGTTCTTTTTCTCCTTAGCCAAGGTAAGAAGCTTCTGACGTTGTCTCTGGTTCAGGAGTGGCTTGACACTAAGAATGCGACACTTGTAGCCCATTTCCTGGACACGTCTGTGTGGTGGTGGCTCTTGATGCACTGATTCTAGCCTCAGTCCACTCCTTGTGAAGCTCCCAAGTTGCTGAATCGGCTTTGCTTGACAATCCTCTCAAGGCTGCAGTCATCCCTCTTGCTTGTGCACCTTTTCCTACCACACTTTTCCCTTCCAGTCAACTTTATTTGAATACGCTTTGATACAGCACTCTACGAACAGCCAGCCCTTTCAGCAATGACCTTCTGTGGCTTCCACTCCTTGTGGAGGGTGTCAATGAGTATCTTCTGGACAACTGTCAAGTCAGTGGTCTTCCCCATGATTGTGGTTGCGTGTACTGAACCAGACTGGGAGATTCATGGTATTTATACTGCATAAATAGTGATTTACTCAAACTCGAAATGGAATATTCCAATATTTTTAGATACGTTTTTTCTATTTTTTTGAGCTGTAGGCTGTAATTATCAAAATTAAAATTAAAAAAATGCTTGAAACATTTTAGTTTACATGTAATGAGTCTAGAATATATACAATTTTCACTTTCCGAAATAAATGACAAAAAATATTGAACTATTCCACAATATTCTAATTTTTTGAGATGCACCTGTAAATTCAAATAGTGCAGTTAATCATAGAAAAAACAGAAAGAGTAAAATTTAATCTTATGATCCAGGCACTAAGTTTACAAGTGCAAAAATTATGAAAAAAAGTCAAACAGAAAATAAAATAGATATTTTGCCAAATAAAAGGGTATTCAAGAAATTTGCTTTTCAAATAAACCAGATGGAACTAGAAATGTTGTACTGTATTATGAATACAGATCAAAGTGGGCCTTGAGCGAATTGGCGTCCCGAAACTGTCAGGGTAACCAAACAGGTGCCACACCTTTTTGGGTGTGGTCAGTTTGGTGGGCCTTGGCAGGTAGAAAGACGGCTTCGTCATGAATGCTTATGATTGGAGAAGTCCTCTGCTCAAAGGAGCAGAGGCCGGGATGCCTTTTGCCTTGGCCTACTGCTTGGCAGAGAAGGTTAGGCGTACGCTGGACTGAATTTGGCCCAGCGCGCTGAGGCTTTTCGCTGGAGGGTTTCGGCTAGGGAGGCAATCACTCAGTGGAGATTTTCACCAGGGGATTATGTCCCTGACAGGAGTTTCGGCTCCATTTGGCATTGGCCAAGACCAAAGGAGCTTTCGCTCCATTGAGACTTTCGGCCTCAATACCCACTCTCTTATCTTCAGAGATGTACACACATCCATGAACTTTACATGCACTACACATTGCCCACACCACCCAAAAAAAAAAAAAGACCAAAGTTCTAGTACAAATTCAGAGGATTTAGCCCACATTGATAATGCAGAGTAAAACCTCGATTTGACAGAAGAACTAATTAGGGGAAAGGGGTGTCCATTAATGCCAGGATTCTGTTAAATCCGGACATTTACATACGTATGCACTAAGGCACGCCAAGCTAAAAACGTTTTGCATAGCTCAACATGGACTTTTGTCAGGAGTACCAGACAGCATCCATTGCTTCCAAAGTCCATTGAATGGGGATCTGTTAAATCGAGATTTTACTGTACTAAGCAAAACTTGCATTGTTCAATTTTTAATAACTAGAAAGAGAGATTTTTGAAATTCATCAAAAGTGACTCGATTTGATTATAGATATACAGTGAATTTTCCATGAGTAAAAATTTAACTGTGAAAATAAATTAGTTTTTAATGAAAAATTACTTCTGAAATGATAGTCCATTATATAGACTTCATGATGTTGCTTAGGCCAAATAAAATAAATTATTGCTAGAAATTTAGGGCTAGTAAGTAGGGATTTTCAATTCATGCTTTCATATAACTACATTTTTTAATGTTTCAAGTCATCTTAACTCATCTGGCCCTAATCCCACATAAATTTGTCATATCTTTAGTCTCTTAATGGCCAATCCTGCATACTTATGTAATAAACAAATTGTTTGTGATGGCCGACCACACAGTATGCTTTACCAGCACACTTCTTAAAATCTAACTGATTGGTTGCATATGTAAACTTATGAGAAAATCCTTTTGCAATCATACAATGAAAAACATTCTTTTAAGTCATTTTGTGAAAATATTTCACTGATAAAAACAAAAACAGTTCCAAAACAAAAGGCATTTTTCAACTATATTTCAATCATAAAACTTGTAAACCTAATATGGCAGATGTGTTTTTTAGTAGTGATGAGGATAAGTTTGAGGGTTTGAATTGTGGGATATAAGGTGCAGAAAGAAAATCATAAGATTTTGAGTTATAAATGATGGGCATTCAGATTTAGATCTTTCTGACATTTCTGATGAGGAGGAAAGTGACTATCAACCAGGATAATCTGATAGTGAAGATGACATTGTTTTGGTGACACGAATTGCTAGACAGACAATTTGCAGAGTATTCCTGTCAAAAATTTTAAAGGACCAACCCAAGGGTCTTCATCAAATATATCAAATATGGGAAAGAAAAACGAGGAATTGATTTTTTCGATTTACTATTTCACTGATTTAATATTTCACTTAACAATATACAAGGACATAGCAGACCAGAGAAATGCATTGCTGAATTCTGCTGGGACTTAGCCATATCAGTATAACTGCGGCTGAATGAGTTAAGATTAATCTTATATTTAATTACTGACGATGAAATCCACATAGTATAGGAATAACTACAAATAACTGCTTTAATAAATGGACACACACACACATACAGTGGTCATAGTTGTGGTCTCATCAGTAAAATAATTCATCCAAAAATATTTTGTTGAAAAGAATATTGAGTGAAAAAAGTGTGAAAATAATCTTTTATATGTTTACGTATTTTTGAACAGTCATATATTATACATAGGTATGGTTAATACAGTTAACTAATATCAGAATTTTAGTAAAAATTCTTTTATTAATTATTAGCAGAGAAGGATTCAGGATTTCTATAAAGCACCTATTCACTTGAAATGCCTATCCAAATCATTTTTAAACATATTGTAGTAGACTGTACAACAATGTCAGACAAACATGTCCACACATGCTGATTCTTAAAAAGTTTGGAATGCAATACAGAGTAAAAAATAAAAGAGCTTCTAAAAGCATTAGTAACATATTAAAGATAATGCTAATAATAGTTTTATGGTATCAAGTAATAATTTACATAATAAAAATGAAGAAAAAATAAATTACTTAATACAAGAAGCAAATTTTAAATACTCATTATTTTGTTTTACTACTACATATAATACATTTTATGACTGAAACAAATTTTTTACATATTACAAAACTTTCATTGTTTACGGACTAATTAGAATTTGATTTTGAATGGTCTGTATCAAGGTAAAGTTTGTTTGTTGTGACAAAGTGACAACAATGACAACTCTGATAATCACTACCTAATAAATAACATCACATCCACTATTATGTTTGCTCTACCTACAGGCTTAGCAGTAGAATTTAGCAAAATATATTTACTAAGCTAACTCTTCTTTCCAAATTTAAACCTCTGCCTCATATTTACAAATATCTTTTTCCAAAGTATTTTTTTGCCAATAGTTTTAATTATGAATGCCTTAACTTAATGCAATCTTCTCTTCCTATTCTGCAATATGCCTATGGTCCCCTCCCATCATAAGATTGGTTGATATTGTTAAAAACAGCCCATCGTGCCACATTGTCCCAATTTAGCTATTCGTATTAAATTTATAAATAAATTTAGTTTTCTTTAAATTATAATCAATTGCATTTCCAACTCAACAATTGGGATACATAGGCAACCTTCTCAACTTCTTTTATTTACCCAGTTGAGGGTTGTGCTGCATTCTGTCAATCTCTTCACTTTATGTTAAGTTTAGCAAAAAAAAATCAAGAATGAGCCATCCATAAAAAAGTTTTATTCTTCTGGGATGGGAGGCTGGAAAGAAATCAGATGATTACCAAATTATATAAAAACTTTTCCACCTTTTTGTTTTGTCTGTAAAAAATAAATCATTAAAAATTGACAAATAATTCAAAATTATAGACAGATGATCAGAAAATTGCCATTTAAGTTTTTGTTCTGGTCCTTCTTTGGAGGGTGAATAAAAACTACAACAATAATGATAAAAAAATAATAAGAAAAAGAAAATTAATAAAAATAATAAATCATCAGTATATTTTAAAATATTTTAAAAATAACCAGGATTTATTTTGAAATACATGCTAAAATCCAACATGGCAGTTACTAACCTAAGAACCACTATAGAGTCATAAAAAGATGCAGCTCTTCATCATGCTGAGTTATGGGGGGAAAAGGCAAGACTGTATGGCTCTACATTTTCTTAGTTTGATAAAAAGAGTTTCTTAAATAATCTAGCACACATTGTCTTCGCCTTTATTTAATTTGTGGCTACACTACAGTAAATATTTATTCTCTCTGCAAATAGTTATTAATTTATTAGAACATCCTTTTTAAAATCAGTAACTACGAGGTGTAGTCAAAAAAGTATCCGACCTTGAATTTGTTTGAACAAAATAATAATGTGTGAGCAAAATCCACATGGGTATTAGGTGGCCCCGTCCTTCCTGATCATGTGCAAAAATTTTCGTGTCTGTAGGTTGCGGCAGTCACCGGCAGTGACACGTTGAGTACAGACGTGAAGAGTGTGCTGTGCGATTTTTCTTTTTTGAGTCAAGATGACCAAGCGCATTGAGCAAAGATACTGTATCAAATTCTGCCAAAAACTTGGTGATACGCAAGCCCAGACTATTGAGAAGATTCAGAAGGCCTTTGGAGATGCTATGGGAAAAACACAAATAAAGGAGTGGACAACCGGTTCAAAGATGGCCGCACCACCTCAGTGGACAGTGAGCCACATTGCGGCAGACCATCGACTAGCAGAAACGACGAAATGATTGCAAAGGTTCGAGGAATAGTCTATGAAGACCGTCGTGGGACTATCGAGGAGATTGTTGCTGAAGTTGGAATCAGCCATGGGTCAGTTCAGTCAATTATAACAGAAGATTTGTGCATAAGGAGGGTGTCGGCCAAATTCATACCAAAGTTGCTGTCTGACCAGCAGAAAGAAAACAGAAAGGAAATCTAGGACATGCTAGAGTCTGCTAGCCAAGATCAAAACTTCATGAACACTATCATCACTGGCGATGAGACATGGGTGTACGGCTATGACCCTGAAACAAAATTGCGATCATCTCAATGGAAGCATCCATCCTCACCAAGACCAAAGAAAGCAAGACAGGTGCACAGCAATGTTAAACTGATGATGACCTGTTTTTTTGACTACAGAGGTATTGTGCACCATGAATATGCACCACAAGGTCAGACAATTAACAAAGAATACTATCTGGGGGTTCTTCGTCGCTTTCGTGAAGCTGTGCGGTGAAAATGACCCGACATGTGGGCAGC
Organism: Nautilus pompilius; assembly: GCA_018389105.1. Taxonomy (NCBI): domain Eukaryota; kingdom Metazoa; phylum Mollusca; class Cephalopoda; order Nautilida; family Nautilidae; genus Nautilus; species Nautilus pompilius. The sequence goes on from JACATO010000337.1 coordinate 1,883,341, forward strand.
AAAGAACTGGCAACTCCACCATGACAACGCACCCACTCATTCCACCCACGTTGTCCAAGCATTCCTCGCCAAGCATAACACACCACTTGTTCGTCAAGCTTCCTACTCCCCAGACTTGGCTCCATGTGACTTTTGGCTATTCCCAAAGCTCAAAAAATCACTCAAAGGGAGAAGATTTGAGTCAACAGAGGACATTAAGCAAAATTCGACAGCACAGCTCTACAGCATCCCAAAAAGTGATTTCCAGAAATGTTTCCAGCAGTGGCAGGAATGCTGGCAGAAGTGTGTAGACTCCCAAGGCGAATACTTTGAAGGACACTAAATCAAAATGGTGAGTTTTTTAATATTACTTGTTTTTTTGGCCAAAGGTCGGATACTTTTTGACTACATCTCATATTCAACCCCTTGAGACCTCTATGTAAATAACATTGACTTCAGTAATTCAAAAATTGTGTATAAATTAAATGGATGCAACAATTTTGTGGGGTTTACATACTAAACCACATAGGTGAGAAATCCTAGAAAATATCATAAAATGATGTAGTTTCCAAATTCAAAATATTTTTTTACAAATAAATTTGGAACTGAAGTATTAAAGGCTTAATTTTATTGCCTTTTTTCTGGTTTTTCATTAGACCTTTTAAAAAAAGAAATTAAATGTGTTGACTTAATTAATGGCCTATAATCTAGTCTTTTTTCTTTGTATTTTCATGTTTCTTTAATTTGAATTTTTAATTAAGCTTGATATAATCTGGATTGCATGATTAGCACCTGCATATGCACACAGAAAATTTACTCAGACTTTTACAGATTTTCGTTTAGTAGCTGATTTTCTTAATTCTGTATGCTAATCTATCAAAGAAATAAAAATATTTTATAAACACAAAAATCTCACTCTTAAAATCCTTGCATGTCACTTATGGTGGTGCTTCACACAGACCTGCAATACACAGCAAATATACATAAGACTTCCTCTGCCAAAAGAAGCAAAAAAAAAAAAAAAATTAATTCACTCCATCAATCATCATAAATTTTATCTATCCTGTCCATCTGATAATATGCAAAAAAGTATTTAAAGATTTTTTTCATCAAGTCCTTATTTCATTTGTTTTTAAAGAAAATTCGAGATTTATTATAACTATAAGCTATTGGTTGAGTCTGGAAAATAGCATACAATCATGGAGGGAGGGATTCCCTACTAGAATCATCTGCTGTGTGTACAAAAGTGTTTCACTCAAAAAAATAAGTGGAATGAGTAAAAATAGCTTTGAAAAACAACTTATACTATTTAAATTACCTAGCTATGTATACTGTCATTTAAGGAATAACATGACAGAAGTTTTCCAAGTCTTGTGAGAGAAAGAAATGGTCAACATTATATAGTTTTTTTTTGTTTCATTTACTTTAGATCAATTTATTTAAAATTTGGTTGAATGATTTGCCTATTAAAATTTTTGATGCTGGAACTTTGAATTATTTTGGAAATTGTGCATTTACCAGATTTTTGTGGACATAGGAGTTCTATTTAAGCCAGGGGTTCAAACATATGGCCCACCAGAGTCATTTGTCCGGGTCCATGGAGAGGCTAATGTCAACCACCCCTCCTAACCTTTTATTTGCATCTTCTCTGTGAAGGCAATAGCACACACATCATAATAAACACATTTTAGCACCCTACCCCACCCCACTGAACTATTAAAACAGAAATTGGATCTCATCCTTTATAACAACAGCCAATGTTAACAGTAGATCTGGTGTACGGTAGACCGATCGTGTCAAAACAATTGTTGGGTGACAAGTGCCGAAACAAACAGGTTGACTGGCCTACACATACATACATACATACATACATACTATCACCAAATAAAGAGAACAAAGGACTGAAGTTTCAAGGAAGTACAATTATTGTATTCAATTAAAAGCACAAGATAGATCCTTATTCAACAATATAACAAATAATAAGAGAAATGAGTTATATAAATACAAGCAAGTAAAGCCCAGTATAATAAAATTTAGTCATTGTATAGAGAACTAAAATGACTCACATTATATCAAATCAAACTATCATAAGTTGAAATTGATTTTGCATGCATTGCCTGAAATTAAGTAATAAATTCTTTGATTGGTACCCCACACCACATTTTGTCCAATGAAAACAAGATCTGCAGGCTTATCAAGCTATCAACTGGATCCAATTTTCTAAATGCAATGAGTATAAAATACACAGAGGTTAACAACACGAGTGACCAAGGTAACAACTACCAACAGACAGTAGTAGCAAGTGAACCAAGAAAATGTCAAAGAGGAATCGTACTCAATGACCACTACACCTAAAAAGGGGATAGTATCAGTTACACCTGCTGCTGCATGTTTGAAATATATATTAGTTCATGCTAAGTGTGTATAATTGAAGGATATTTTTTAACTCAATAATGACTTATAATTTATCAAAGAAAAGAAAAATAACAAAGATGTCATTTGATTCAAGAAAAGTGTAGAAATGAGTATTTCTTTGTGGAAGTGAATGGAATGCCAACATGCTTGATTTGTACACAACAGTTTGCTGTTGCCAGTGTGTGCAATGTTCAGAGACATTATAATACTAATAATGCTGTGAAGTACAATAAATATACTGGGAAATTATGTGAGGACAAAGTTGCTGAATTAGAAAAGTTGTTGAAAAAGCAGTAGTCAGTATTTAAATGTGCTCATACAGTAAATGATACACCAAGCTTTTGCAAACATAAGCCTTTTGAGAAATACAGTTGCAGAGAGAATTACTGATTTATCAGAGAACCTCAACAGTCAACTAAAGGACAAAGTCAAGTCCTTTGTTGCATTTTCAGTTGCAATTAATGAAGATATAACTGCTGTGGTACAGCTTGCAATTTTCATTTGAGGTGTTAATAGAAGTATGCACATGACAGAAGAGTTTGTGGAAATGGTTCCAATGAAAGACACAACAGGTGATGACATCTTCTACAGTTTGGTGGAAACTCTGGAAAAAATAGGTGTAGACTGGGCACAAGATGTGAGTCTGGCTACAGATGGAGCACCACAAATGCTGGGTAGAAAACCTGGAGTTGCCACAAAGTTAAAAGCAAATTTGCTATTGTGAATCCAAGCCATCAGTTTTATACATTGCATTGCCTTTTGCACCAAGAAGCACTGTGTAGTAAAAGACTAAAGATGGATAATATTATAGATGTGGCTATAAAAGCAATTAATTTTATATGAGCATGAGGCCTTAACCACAAGCAGTTTAACTGCCTTCTGGAGGAAAGAACTCTTGTAGGCTGCCATATCACACTGATATTCACTGGCTAAATCAGGGAACTGTACTGAAATGGTTCTATAAATTGCTAGGCAAGATACAGTTGTTTATAGATCAGAAAGAGGTTGTACCTGAATTAAGGGATAATGAATAGCTTCAAGATCTTGCCTTTATGGTGGATATTACAGAACACCTGAATTGTCTTAACAAAAAGCTACAGGGTCACAACAATTTGTTGACAGAACTTTACGACTGCATTCGTTCCTTCGAAATTAAGCTTCAGTTTTCGGGAAAGCAACTTTCAGAAAGTAATCTGTTACACTTTCCAATCTTAATGACACAGCCAAGTCACACTGTGATACCTTCACAGAAAAATACAGCAGCAAAATCTGTAAGTTAAAAAATGGATTCTATTAAAGGGTTTTTTGACTATGAAAGCCTTGAGAAACACTTCAATTTTTCAGAACCCATTTTCTCTCAAGGTTCATGAGGTCTCTGAGAAACATCAGATGGAAATAATCGATCTGCAGTGTGACTGTTTTGAAGAATAAGCTTTTTAATAGTGATATAGGCACATTTTATCAATATCTAAAACCAAATTATCTCATGTTAAAGTCTTTTGCTTCTAAAGTTCTGTCTATGTTTGGGACAATGTATGTCTGTGAATGGATCTTTTCTGTTATGATCATTAACAAGTCAAGAATACCTTCTCAAATTACTGACTCACACTTAAACTCAATGCTCAAAGTTGCCACAGCCCAGTCACCTGCTTCAAACTTTAATACACTAATCCAAAATAAGATGTCAGGTATCAGAAAGCAGCAGTAGAAAGTAAATAAAGTAAGTTATATATCAATATATTTATTATCTACAAACATATTCTTTTAATTGTAAATTGTTGTTGTTGTAGAAGTGATTCTACAGCCATTTCTATATCACTGATATCTAGCAATAACTAATATTGCGTTCTACAATGTAATGTTTGTGTGTAGTGTTTTAATTTTAGATAAAACTGTTGTCAGTTATGTTTTATTCTGATTTCTCAAAATAGAGGACATAAAAGCCAAAATACATTTATTCAAATTGCCCATTTTGAATTTAGTGACAAGGGTGCAATTGTTACTAGATAATTTAAATGAAATAATGCGAGTTTGCCCCTTGTCATATATAATAAAAGAAATGAAATTTCAGATCAGATCTTATTTTTGTGTGGTTTTCCTTTATGGAAATATAAACTTTATTCAAATGTGTAGAATGAGTTATAAAGTTACAATAGGTCTATATTTTAATTTTTTAGTGCACATGTATGCATGCATGTATATATATTTCATTGCATCTCCTTAGAATTTAAAGTGAAATATTTTAAAGGTTACTGCCTCTGTGAGCAGATTAATACAAAAAAAAATATTGATACACTTTTTAATTCTATCTATTTTGTATGCCATGTAATACTAAGAAAAAATCCAATACATTTTTGTTTACTAAAACACCACATAAAGAAAAACACTCTTTCTAATATATCTATATTTTCTATTTTTGTGCATAACTTGAAAAAAATATTAATATATAAGAATAAAGTTTATATTTCCATAAAGAGAACAACACAGAGACTATCATTTGCAAATTTTAGCTCTTGTAATTCCTCGCTTTTTTTGGAGAAGTCAAGAGAAATCAAGCACAACGTTATGTGACACACATCGTGTATTATATGTAGAGATAATGCTTACATTACTAGGCACATTCCCTGCACTTGATATCATTTTGTCAGTTTGCCACCCGTGAAATTTTCCTGTGGACACCTCCTCCCCCCTCCCCGGACACCTATCTGTACGGCCTGCTTGTAGTACATTTACAGGTGCATCTCAAAAAATTAGAATATTGTGGAATAGTTCAATATTTTTTGTCATTTATTTCAGAAAGTGAAAATTGTATATATTCTAGACTCATTACATGTAAACTAAAATGTTTCAAGCATTTTTTTAATTTTAATTTTGATAATTACGGCCTACAGCTCAAAAAATAGAAAAAACGTATCTAAAAATATTGGAATATTCCATTTCGAGTTTGAGTAAATCACTATTTATGCAGTATAAATACTATGAATCTCCCAGTCTGGTTCAGTACACGCAACCACAATCATGGGGAAGACCGCTAACTTGACAGTTGTCCAGAAGATACTCATTGACACCCTCCACAAGGAGTGGAAGCCACAGAAGGTCATTGCTGAAAGGGCTGGCTGTTCGTAGAGTGCTGTATCAAAGCATATTCGTGGAAAGTTGACTGGAAGGGAAAAGTGTGGTAGGAAAAGGTGCACAAGCAAGAGGGATGACTGCAGCCTTGAGAGGATTGTCAAGCAAAGCTGATTCAGCAACTTGGGAGCTTCACAAGGAGTGGACTGAGGCTAGAATCAGTGCATCAAGAGCCACCACCACACAGACGTGTCCAGGAAATGGGCTACAAGTGTCGCATTCTTAGTGTCAAGCCACTCCTGAACCAGAGACAACGTCAGAAGCTTCTTACCTTGGCTAAGGAGAAAAAGAACTGGACTGTTGCTCAGTCGTCCAAAATCCTCTTTTCAGATGAAAGTAAATTTTGCATTTCATTTGGAAATCAAGGTCCCACAGTCTGGAGGAAGAGTGGAGAGGCACAGAATCCAAGTTGCTTGAAGTCCAGTGTGAAGTTTCCACAGTCAGTGATGATTTTGGGTGCCATGTCATCTGCTGGTGTTGGTCCACTGTGTTTTATCAAGTCCAAAGTCAACGCAGTCGTCTACCAGGAGATTTTAGAGCACTTCATGCTTCCGTCTGCTGACAAGCTTTATGGAGATGCTGAATTCCTTTTCCAGCAGGACTTGGAACCCCTGCCCACAGTACCAAAACTACTAGTAACTGGTTTGCTGACCATGGTAATACTGTGCTTGATTGGCCAGCCAACTCGCCTGACCTGAACCCCATAGAAAATCTATGGAGTATTGTCAAGATGAAAATGAGACACACCAGACCCAACAATACAGACGAGCTGAAGGCCGCTATCAAAGCAATCCGGGCTTCCATAATACCCCAGCAGTGCCATAGGCTGCTGATCGCCTCCATGCCATGCCGCATTGATGCAGTGATTCATGCAAAAGGAGCCCCGACCAAGTATTGAGTGCATAAATGAACATAATGTCGAACTTCTGAAAAGTTCTATATTATAAATCCTTTTTTTTTTTATTGATCTAATGAAATATCCTAATATTTTGAGATAACGAATTTTTGATTTTCATGAGCTGTAAGCCGTAATCATCAAAATTAAAACAAAAAAAAAAGGCTTGAAATATTTCACTTTGTGTGTAATGAATCTAGAATATATGAAAATTTCACTGTTTGAATTAAATTATGGAAAAAAATTAACTCTTCCACGATATTCTAATTTTTTGAGATGCACCTGTATGTTTGTTAGTTGTTTTTTATTCAGTTTCAGTTGTCTGACTAATCTAAAAGTCTTTAAGTTTAGGAGAGATTGTGATTGTTTTTTATGATGTTCATTTTAAACAATTGATATCAAATTTAAATAATTTAAATTATTAACATTGATAATAATAAGTTTCTTTATTGATGATAATAGTCCATTTTAGTTTTATTGTAAATCTGGTTTCGTTATTTAGTGCTTTGTTTTAACAGGTGGAACAGCAAAAGTGTCAGTCAGCCAGTATTTTTCATGTTTGGTGGTGAGGTGGGTACCCTGCCATGGTATTTAAGGGAGTTTAATGCAATGGCCATTTTTATTCTGTAAAACTTGATAGGAAAAGATTTGTGTTCAAATATAATTTCTAATTGATTCCTGGCTTTAAAGGTCACCAGATCCCTTTTAAAAATATTTTTCAAGCATTTCATTTCTTATTAAAATAGTAATTTGTTACAATTATTTATTTCAGAAAGAGTTAATTAAAAAAGAAAAACAAATCACTAAATCTTAGGAGCTTGGATCTTCTTATGCTTAAAATTTAAAACAAATAATTTTAGAGATAGAGACTGACGAAATGATGGATGTTGATTGGAGAGGGTAATGCCGATATTTATGTCAAAAAGAAAAAGGGAGAGATAAAAGGGAAAAGCTTAAACTAAATTTTCAAAATATTCAAAGAAAAAAAAAGTGTTACTGGAAAGTTTCTGTTTAATGAGCTATTGAATGGCAACACTGTTTTCATGTTGGTTTCTTGCATGGACTACATCACTTACCTACAAAGCCTCGTCACCTGTCCCCTCTCTCTCAAAGTGCTGCTGCTCTATTTATTGCCATATTTATTCACACATTGATTTGTCTTAATTGCTTTTCATAGCAATACTGCTGGATCTCATCATTCTAATAATTTGATTGCTTGTCAACAACTTTGTTTTTATTTTTTTTAACAAAATTGTTTTTTTATTTCTATAGTCTGGTAATTTTTTTTCTTTTTTTTTAAATTTGAAAGCATCAAGTCACTGTTGTTAAAACACTTTTAGCTTTAATTTCATGTTTTGTTTGATTCTGTTTATATAATGTTTTTCTTTATATTCTTAGCATACTATAGGAGGAGGTACACATTACAGTTGCTGCTATAGGGTACCACACTTGTCAGTATGGTGGCTCTGACTTGATATTTTTTTCTTTTTTAGACTTAATGGATATCTCCGATATCTGTTTTTTTTTTGTTAATTCTTTTGCTGCACCGTTCTTTATTTTCCACCAACCATATATGAATCACTTCACTTCACATGTCCCATAACCCATAGGTCATTGGGGCACCTCCAGAGGTGTGTCTAGGGCATTTTACAACCTGGCAGGGCCCATCCCTCTTCACCTTGAGAGTCAAGGTAAATGTCAGCATTCAGAGAAGGGCTGTACAGCTGTTTTGGTCCTTTGGCCCTCATCAGCTGCACGCACATAGAACCTGCGACACAAGGATTGCTGAGCAAACTTGCTACCCACTGCACCATGACACTGTTTACCATATATGAATATAATTTTTTAAAAATCTATACACAGTAATTTCAGTGCAATTTGAAAACTGAGCAACAATTTACATGAGAAAAAGTTTTTTTAAAATAGAGCAAAACTCTTAAAAATATTATTATTATTATTATTATTATTATTATTATTATTATTATTATTATTATTAAGAAATAACTATAAAAATAAGGCAATAATTTTTTTGCAATCAACATGTTTGAGAATATCATGGATGGTTGGTTAAGGAAGAAAGTAACTTTAGAGAAATTAGTAGACTTCCTGCTTCTTTGTATATAACTATTAATTATAATAATAATAACCATGTTCATAGGTTCTTCTGAATCATTTTATTAAGGTACTCTGATACTTTACAAAACCAGTGGAATCTAATGGATCCAACCTGTAATGAAGATTAGTGTACAGTTATTATATATTTTTTTAATTCATGTATTTTTCCAAAAATTGTTTTATCTTTTTACAGAAAAGAAGGACCCTGTGTATGAAATGTAATTTTATAAAATAGGTATATTAGTTCATGAATGATGAGGCCAGTAAGTAGTAAGTGGTAATTTATTAGAGGTTTTGTATAAAGTGACCACCACCATTAAACTTTACTGCATTGGGACAGAAAAAATGATAAGAAGAACAACAAAAAATAATATTGTAGAATAATACTTTACAGATTCAGGGGATCTGTTTAGGAAGTTTGGAGAAACTGTGAAAGCTAAACAAAACAGAGATAGGAAGATTTTAAAGGTAAACCTAAATTTAAAGAGACATTGTTTTAAGTTACTGCATAACTAAAAAAAATTTTTAGATATTTTTAATACCATGGACATTTCTGTAAATCTAAACTGCATATATCAGCAGTGCCATAGCTCTTCTGTCAAGATGATGATGAATAACTTCATATATGTCATTGTTGTATAAGATGCTTTGGTGTCTGGGTTCTGACATGATCACTTTTTCTACCTCATCTTCAAAAAACCTAAAAAAACAACAAAAAAAATGACAATCTAGATTTTTGATTATTACTTATGAGCATTTGATAATTTATGATTGGTAATTTTATCATTTGATCCTGAAAAGTGAAAGAATAATTTCTGGCAGGAGACCCAGAAATGAGCTCATCACAATAAATAACCATAAAATTAGATGTGTCAGAATTTAAATATTCAGGAACTCTTTTTAGTGAAGAAGATAATTTTGACAGAGAAAGTGAAGTGTACTGTGTCAATGATAGCTGCTGAGTGCTTGGTTAACTTCCACTCCTGATGTATTGAAATATGCCTACAGTTGCCAAGATTAATTTAGTGAAGTCTTCCTACCAACATGCTGCTACCAGTGTCAAAGCTGGGCATTGAACAAAAGGAAAAAAAAAATACAGCAGAAAAAATAGTTATAGTAGATATGAGATGTCTGGGGGAGGCAAGTGATTTACTGACTGACTTGGATAAACTCTAATTTATAGATTTTGACTTCAGAAATAATCTTTCCAAAATTAATCTGACATTTTGAGAAATTTGTAAAAGTCAAACATTTTAGTTGGACAAAAATAGTCTCTGTCATATTAATTTGGATACTATTTTAAATGAATGTCTGTGACCAAAAATTTACATATTTCAGGTGTCATTATGCATATATTGGACATCTAGGCAGGCAGATAACCAATGTCCATTATCATCATGACACAAACAGGTGGATCGCATGATATTTCTCCATTTACCTATGGTTATATTACAAGCCAATCAGAGTATGGCCAGAGTCCACAGCAGATTGCCAAAGATCACCAAGGTGAATGGCACTGTGTGGGAAAATAACTTAGAAAGCCTTTAGCAGCTATCCTATGTCGAGACCATGCCATTACTTGTCCTGTCTTTACTCACTATCAAGATCTCTTGCTGGAATTGTCCATACAACAGAAATAAGTTAAAGAATGGTTCAGTATTTTGCCACTGACTTGGATATATAGAGAGTGTATAGCATTTAAGAAATTCCTACTAATCAGTAGGAATAAAATGCTTTGAAAGGTTTGGAAAGAGGACATCTGGAAAGATTCTTAAGTATCGGCAATGTGTACTCTCTTGTAGGTCAAGGTTTCAGTGTTTTACACCTGGAAGTTGCACTTAGGTTTAGATAAGACATTCAATACTAGTATCTTCATCCTACAGTTAAGTATGGAGGTAGGAATGTCATGGTATAGGTGTCAGTATGGCATGATGGAAAGATGGAGCTGGTATTTATCAAAGCTAGGTACATTGTCATTTTAAACACACATTGCCTACCATTGTACCAACAAGGCATTGATATTTTATACCCATGATCTCCTGGAGGATAGCATTATATGCCCCACCTTTCCTGTAACCACATTCTGGAAGGGGAATCAATTCATTCATTCTCCCCCCACAAAAAACTTTGATATAAATCACATTGGGCACCTTTGGAGACATCTGAATTATCAAATGATCTGTCTTTTGCTTTGCTAATGTGATAGAATTAAACGAAGCTCTCATCTGGATATGGGGTAACCTAGAGCAGACTGGTGGTACAAAATATTGTTGATTCAGTGTCAGATAGGATAGAAACTCTGTTAAAGAAGGTGGCTTGATCAAGTACTAACAAGGAATTTCACTTTATTATAGGAAACTAACATTTTAATATCAACAGGTTGCCAACTTATTGTGGTATAGCACTGTAGTTGTAGAAATTAAAAAGACTAAGGCTCAGAATTTACTTTAAATGTATGAAGCTTATTAAGATTTACTTAGAAATTAAAACTAATGTAATTTTTATTGCCTCTTTTTTTTTTTTTTTTTACAGAATAGCATTTTTACATTCACATGTATGGTAGGTATAATAGTATTTTTTCGAAAGAGTATCATCATCCATCTCTCATGGCTGACTAGAATTGTATTTATCTTGCTCTTAGATTCTTAGATTAATTAAAAGATTCATGGAAAGTGATTGATTTAAAAGTCAGTGAATGCTTTAAAGAGATTAGAATGTTGTTTCTAATACAGGGGATTGGATGGAATAATTTAGTATAGAAAGAGAGAGAAGAATCATTGATTAATGAATAACTACATGACAAAATGCAATATTTGTTAACAAACTTAAAAGGCATGAACCAAGATTTTCCATGGCCAAGCAGTGTCCTTGTGAGGACTTTGAACTGAGTGGCTGTTGTTTTGCTTGTGTATGTTGGTTCAGGAAGATTCATTATCACTTGGAGATATCCTTCAAGCTTTACGAGGTGTTGTAGAAGTTGTATGGATTGGGCTCACTTAAGAAAATTGAATTTGACTTCCGTGTAGGCTGTTTGCCAAGTTCCTTTTGATGTCGGCTTTCCCTGGCAATCATGAAAGGCATCTGTCACTGTTAAAGAACTCATAAAGAAAACATTGCTAAAACTGTGATCATGTGTGGAACGAAATTGCTGATAGCATATTTTTCCTTTGTGACAATGCCCCTTAGAAAACAGACTTGTATAATATATAGAGAAGCTTCTCAAAATACAGTTAATATGACATTTATGATCTGTGACATTAAATTAAACTCTCTTTACTATGTAAAAGAAAAACCAATGACAAATGGTGCAGAATCTTTTTTTAATATATCATTACCTTTTCTAGTTTTATTTATTTATCTCATGAAATGTTAACAAGAACATGATTTATATACAAATCTTGTTCAACACTATTTGCATTTAAATTTCCATTGCACTTTTAGTGCTTAACATTTTACAATGGCCTGTCAAGTCTTGACTGATTGTGTCCATTCACATGAAAAAACCTTTCATCATTATCACAACTGTGTCGGACTTTAATCTACAGAAACTCTCTAGATAAAAATAAACATACATCTTTAGTGCCACCCACAATGATCTTCCAAGAAGAATTTGTCAGCACATATGTGTTAAGTATTTTAGTCTGCACTGTTTTATTTTTTATAAAGTATTTGTATATATATAATAGTTTTGATTACATTTGACTAATGTTAAACCATGCATGTTGAGAGAATACCTTCCAAATCAGACAGTGCTAAAATATGTACACTAAAAAAACATATGCATTACTTAAAATCTGAATTTTAGAAAAATAATGCAAAATTAAGTGATGATTATTTTGTTATTGTTACCATAGTTCTTAATACTTTATTTCAGGGGTCTTCAACCTGTTGATTATGATCAGCTGGTCAGTTGGTTGATTGTGAAGTATTTTTCAGAAGCTGATGGTTTTTGTATGTTTTTTTTTAACAGTTAGTTAAGTTAACTGCATGCTTAACAGGCTGTTCCTAAATCACTTGTAACATGCAGTCAGCTAATGCAACATTAGGACTGAGCACAGGGCAGGGATATTTTAAATATAATAGCTAGGTAGGCAAATGTCCATGTGGGAAAATAGAAGAGATGAAAATCATCCAAATAAAAATAGATAGGACTGATTTATAGAATTTTAATTGTTATTAATGATAATGAAAATAACAAGCATAGACTCATATTCATATAAAAAGATTTCAGAAATTGCAAACTCATGCTTAAGACTTACAAAGATCAAGAATTTGTTAAAAATTCTTTAAATCTCCTCTTGGGTATAACTGATTTTTGAATCATGTTTTTGTTTTATGCATTTGTGTACATGCTGCAAATTACAAAATTTGTATGATAAAATTTTTTTGAAAAAAGAATATTTTGTAAAGATTTGTATGAAAAAAATTTCAGTTTTAAAAATGTAATCTGATTGGTTGTTTAATGAGATATTAAATTTAATGTCAAACATCTGGCAATAATTTAATTTATTTAGTATACAGTCTGCCAAATAATAATGATATTTGGAAGAAAAATAAATATATTATTAGTAAATAAATTTACAAATGATAAACCATACAATTGCAAAGAAAAAAAAATTTGTACAGGGTAAGATTTAAATTAATATTATTTTATTGCTGATGTTTTGTTTTTAAGCAAGAAAAGCCTAATGTTGGTTGATATCAATAAATGATAACAGGAAAGGGTGTGTTTTGGCTATAATCAGATATTTAACAGAATTGTATACTGCTACTGATAGGGTTAATAATGGCCAGTGCTAAGTTTTTGATAATTTAATTGTGATAAGTACATTGAACTAAGGGCAATAAAGATGATGGGAAGTTAACTCCCCATTTTACAACAGTGAAGGATAAGTACATTTGTTTGATATGTAATGCAAGTGTTGCACTGGCTAAAAAAGGGAAACATTCAAAGACAATTCAAGACATTACATGCTTAGTGTGATGCTGATTTTTTTTCTTATGAATGAACTAAGAAAGAGAAAATTTAATGATTTTAAGTTGTGATTGATTTCACAACAAAGTTTTCATGAAACAGGTTGATAAATTGAAGGCAACAACAATTGCATCTTATTGAGTTTGTTGCAAATTTGTTATAAAAAATACTGTTTAACATTGGAACATTATTAAAGAGGAAATTTTGGAAGCAGCTGATGTACTTGCGTTGTTTGATAAATTTAGAAATAAATCAGAAATAATGTCATAGACTTTCTCATTTATCTGGAAAGACTGTGTCAATGAGAAAAGATAAAAAACATGGTTGGTGATCTAATTGCATAGCTTACATCCATTGTGGACTCCTGATCATACTATTCACTACAATTGGATGAATCTACCTATATTGTTGGTACATTACAACTATTTTTGTTAGAATGGTATTTAATGACTGCTCCATCAAAAAGAAGTTGAAGATTCTCCCCTCCTTTAAGAAGAAGATAAGAGGTGAGGACATTTACATGCCATTCAAGGATTATGTTAATGAGGAAACAGTTCTATTACACAAGCTTGTTTCCATTACAACAAATAGCATTCCACCAATGACTCGTGTTAGCAGTGGGTTTATATCACTTTGTCAAAAGATAAGGACTTTCTTACCTTATCTTACATTACTACTGCATATTACATTAGCATTTAATATGGAAAAAATTGTTAATGTATTAAATACTGTCAAACTTGCTTGTATATAATGGTCACCCAAAGGAAACAGCAATTGTGGAATTCTTAGACATGTGGTCTTCATAACTAGTGTACTTAAGGTGTAAATGCACAATGTAGATAATACATGCTTAATGCCACATTTAATTTACATTATTACCTGAGCAATATATTTTTTCAAAAGTTATGATTAGAAGCCATTTTTACAAGGGTACAGCAATAAATTCATCCTCTTTGCGATTATACATGAGCTTAACCCTTGTTACTGGGATTCACATTTGTAGTTTATGCAGTAATGGAACAGAAAGCAGTAAATAATGTGAGTGCTTGCATCATTGAGAGTTGATGAGCAATTGATCATGAATTGTGTAAAACTAACCTAACTGTGAGCTTGAATCAAAATTTTTTTATTTGTCAATCAAAAATATTTAATAAAATATTTTAAAATTCAAAATAAATTTTTGTTGCTGCTGTTGTAACAAAATTAATTAATGCAAATGAGTCACTTTTTGCATTTCATCATATACAGCGGTGTGCAAAAGTCTTGCATAAAAATGACTAGACTTAGAAAATGGGTTTTTATTTTGTAGAAATTAGTAACTATTGTATGTTTTCTGTTTTAATTGAAAGGTATCGGTGTCTTTAAATGATTTATAATGATAAGATCCATTTTGTAATTGTACAGTCAAAATATTAATAAAATAATTTGCATGAAATTGGCATGTGCAAAAGTGTTGCATAAACTACAAAAAATTAGAATATATATATTTTGTGCTATAATAGTTTAGGATAGTAGAATATAAATATGAAAAACTGTAATTTTCCACTATTCTGATTCATTTTTGTTCAATATAGTGATGCCGAGAGCCCGATATTTGACCCCCGAACAGCGGGCCACAATCGTTCGTATGAAAGAAGATGGTGAAACTGAGTGGGTCATTGCGAATCATATTGGTTGCAATCAGTTGACGATATCTCACACCCTGAAACGTTGGAAAGGTGATGGGAGCCTAATTTCGAAATGCAGAGCCGGCAGACTGCGAAAAACGATGGCTCGACAGGATCATCTGATCGCCCACATGTTGAACTCGGACTGATTCTGCACTTCCACTGACATCTGAACTGCCTTGTCAAGGCACCATGGGATCCAGTTGGCCTCCTGCACCATCAGATGGTGTTTGATCCACAAGGGATTGTTCGGGCGATCAGCACAGAAGAAGCTGCTCATCAGTCTGGACAATCATCGAAAGTGACTGCAGTGGGCTCGCGACCATCTCCACTGGACCGTGGCCCATTGGTCCTGAGTGTTGTTTTCCAATGAAAGCAGATTTAGTGAGGGTCCACTCGGTGGGTCGGGTGTGTGTTCGGCGATCGGTGACCGAGAAATACCATTCTAGTTACACTTGACTGACTCTGCATGCAGGAGGAGATTCGTCCATGGTTTGGGGCTGTTTTCAATCATCTGATGTCGGTCCGTTGCATCACGTGGAGGGTCGAATGAATGCTCATGACTATGCTAAGATCGTCTCGGACATTGTCGAATCGTATATGTGTGACTACATGCCCCTGATGGCCATCTATGAGCAGGACAACACCCCCATCCACACAGCTAGGAGTGTCAAGGCCTTGATGGCAGAGTTACAAATCCCCCTCCTCAACTGACCAGCTCAAAATCCGGATTTCAATCCCATCGAAAACATTTGGCACTCCATTAAACTCAGCGTTAGTGCCAAAAAACTGATTTTAAATGGAAAATTGAGGAAGCCTGGTCGGAGATCAGTAGTGACAATTGTCAGCGTTTGGTAGCCAGCATGCCTCGTCGTTGTGAACAAGTTATCAAGAATTTCAGATATTCTACTCATTATTGATAGATCTGATCACTTTCTGCATAATTGGAATTGAATCTGAATTGATTAGATAGCTGTCTAGATTTTATGCAACACTTTTGCACACGTTGATTTGATGCAAATGATTTTCTAAAAATTATAACTTTTCTTATAATGAAACAATATGCTTGATATTATTGGAATAGATGCACAACAGTAATATAGAAATACTTTAATGAACAAGATTTGATAACAACTGCTTTTAACAAAATGCGAACTCATTTACAGGAAAAATAATTTTTATGCAAGACTTTTGCACATCGCTGTGTAATCTGATTGGCTGATTGGTTGAAAGAATGGTCTCTGTGGATTTTGTGTACATTGTTGTATGTAGCAGTTGATC
Source organism: Nautilus pompilius (assembly GCA_018389105.1). Classification (NCBI taxonomy): domain Eukaryota; kingdom Metazoa; phylum Mollusca; class Cephalopoda; order Nautilida; family Nautilidae; genus Nautilus; species Nautilus pompilius. The sequence goes on from JACATO010000337.1 coordinate 1,899,797, forward strand.
TTGAATTGTTTATGAACATTCAGAGTACTTTGCATTGGATTGACAGACTATTTTGTAAGTTTTTTTATAGTAATATTGCACGTTTTTGATGGTCCAGATGGTCATATACAGTAGCAGAGATTGCTATGGAAACAGTTTATGTGGCTGCTTTGTAAAGGTTATTCTACATGGGTTTTACGTGCAGATGAGAGGTTGGTTGATTTGTAGAGATGCCACTAAGACAGATTTGAATGTAGTAAATTCAATATGTGCAAAGGTTTTACAAAGAAGGTTATTTAAAAGTTAACATGAAAAACTTGATTGCCAGTACTGAAAGCCATTGTCACATACAAAAATATAGTGGTTAAGCAAAGGAAAGGTATTACAGCAATTTTGAGAACTATTGCCTTACTTGTGAACAAATGAACAGATCAAAGAACTGGATTTTAGTTTGTGGCTTTTAGATCTAGTGTTCTTGAAAGGATAAGCTATGTGATAGATAGACATGCTAGCTCAGTGAACAATTACCATCAAAAGCTGAAAATAAAGAGCCTCAACTATTGAAAAAAAAAAAACTGAAACATTTTCCTAATTTAATATCTGAACTAGAAACACAAGAATTAACAAAAGAAAACATCTACGGAAGTGACATATGCTTCTCCGATAAAAGAATTTCTCTCAGAATTTGATAGGTATTTTGCAGATTTCAGGATATTGAACAGGTTGTACAGTTCCTGCCATTTCTTGTGGTGATCATCAAAAATACAACAGGAAGTATTTGACACATTTTGATGTCAAGAAAACTCAGTTTGAAATGGATGATTTCTTTTCAAATAATCAACTGAAATGCAGATCTTCAGAGAATTTTTGGGCTGTTGCTGAAATAGTAAAATTGATCCTAAAGAATGTTTTCATGTGACTGAAAAAATTATGTGGATTAAAATATTTATGCAAATGATTGCTTATTGAAATGAAATTCATAAGATCTAAATATCATACAAAATGGCAGATTCTTACCTGGATAACTGTATCAGGCTGGTCGTGATATCCTACTCATCCAAACTAACACACAAGAATTAGTATCAGACATATCATTAATTTTACAAGTTTATGCTACATTTTATATTAACATGTTATTTGAATGCTTTTGTATATGACTCTGTGTATTATAATATGTTGTTGGATTAAACATTTTCTGCATTGTAACTTGTAAGTAGATCAGTAAATATCTTTTGAACAAAAGGTAGTAGTGCATAGCACAAAAAGTTGATGATCCCTGTCTTATTTAAAATGTCCACAATTTTAATCTATACAGAAAAAGTCTAAATTTTTGTTTTATATAAGAATATGTTCAACCACCATTTTGATTAAGCTTAGCACGTATCTATGTTTCCCAAAGTGTTTTGGCTAATATGTTATGTGTAATATCAGATTGCTGTTTTCAGGTCATTGGCACTCCTTGGGGGGGGTGTGCTTCTTGTAGGCTTGTTTCTTAAGGTATCTCTCAAAAAAGAAGTCGCATGGATTAAGGTCTAATCTTGTTGATGGCCAAGGGAGGCATGTGCAGGGAAACAGTTTGAGTTAATCTTGCTACTGAGTTGGAAATAGAGGAAATCTAAGACATTATTCATGTGGTGTGTGGGCATGTTGTTTCTCATAGGAAAACATTGACATTGCATTTCTAAAAGGAAAAATTTTTGTGGCATTTCCAAGCAGTCATTTTGATCGGCTTACCTGTAAAAAATGGGGCCATATCATTTCCTGTTTGGAAATGGCGCACCAAACTAACACCTGGGGATAAAGTAGTGTTTTCAGATCTCATGCAGGTTTTCAGGTGTCCAAAATCTCATTCTGTCTTTTGAAGTTCTTCCTGAACTTTCTCTACTATTAAAAGCTAACTTTTCCTCAGTGAACCACCCAACAAGTTGGTTTTCTGCTGTACAGCCAATCTACCATTTGCCATATTTCCCATCTAATCATGCCATTTGTGGACAACAAATGGAATATGAAACAAAACTTTAGGCTTTATAGTTGCACTAGTTTTATGTTTTTGTCATTTGTAGTTGATGATAAATCTGTAAAATTATGGCTCTTCATCCAAATACTCCATGTTATTGTGAGCACAGCATTTTTTTAAAATGAATATTTGTTTTTCATTACAATTAACAAGATAAGAATAAGATTTGAGTTTGATACAGTTTAATTTGTCATTCTGATTATTTAATATTAGTTCTTTATTATTAATTCTTATTTAAACTTGGAGTAGGATTATTTAAACTATATTTTTTAAAATCCTAACCAACAAAAATAAATATAAACATAGTTATATTTAATTGCAGTTCATATTTTGCATAAGCTTTTCTTTTCAGGATTTTTTGTTTAAAAAAAAAAGAGCTTTGTTCAAATGAAGTCATAAACAAAAAAACTTTCTTCTGGACTTTCAAATCAGCAGCTTAAAGATTGCTAGAGTTAAATGAATTTGACAATAGATTTTTGATAAACTGATTTTTGTTGTTAAAGAAGGTAAGTGAGTTTGTAATTATAAAGTTATTGCTTCCTTATATTTCTACTTCCCCAGAAAATTGAAAGCAAATATAAAGCGAATGTTACTCATACAATAAAATATATACATATGAATAGAAGTGAATGCTTGTTTATTTGCTTAAATTCTGATGATGCTCATATCCATTTCTAATGTGCTTTGAGAAGCTTAGATAAGATAATTGCAGTAAACAGAGATGTTTGACATAATTATGCTTGGTAAAAATAAATGTAAATAAATAGTTTTGCTGATTAGATCAAAATGGCAACAAAAATAATGGAATTAGATAAAAATGATAGGGATATTTACACAGTGAATACCATTGAGGAAGGAAATGACTAGAATTCTTCTGACTATAAGTTGGAATAAGTGGAAGGAGTGGCCAGAATGGCTTTAGGAAACCTATGGATAGGCTGGTTCAGAAGACCATGCTACTGGTTAGATAGCACAGATTCAACAGAAACTGAACTACAGGTGCCAGTATGGAAAATTGTGTGCTTTCACTATGCTAACCTGCTGCCAAACCTAATTTACTAAACTAAGTTGTATTTTATTATACCTAGCAAAAATGTTTTAATTTTTTTCTAAATACACAAATTTCATTGGTTCATCTAAGAATATTTGATGTTACAGGCATTTAATTTTATTTCCAAGAAAATAAATGTTTTTCATTACCTCATAGCTTTAATTAAAGCTTTCTTTTTACATAAATGTCAATAGGCTTTTACTTTGGAGCACTTACCAGCCAAGTTTTTCACAATTTACTGCTCTTTCCTGTAAGATAAGTCAGTGCTGACTAGGTTTTTGATTCTTGGTTCCCTCCCATTTTTTCTTTTATTTTATAGCCTCTCATATTTCATCAAACCAGGGTAAAAAGAGGTACAGGGAGAAAGGTTCCTAAATGTCTGGAGTACCACACCTATAATCTAATTTGTCACTGTAGAAATTTTTACAGTGGCCAAGGTTTTAGGTGATGACTTTAAAAACTGGTAATTACAGTGGTTCTTTTTTAGCTTCTTGGTAAATGTGCCTAAGACATTGATAATTAAATTATTTTTTTTGCAAGTTAGTACAGGCATTCTTAGGATATGTTCTTGGTAAATGGAGTGCTATATGAAACAATGTTATAGGAGGTCATTATAACATACTTCCACGGAGATGCATTTTTATATATGAGTGATGTATGAGGGCTTCATTGGAGTATCGGTAATAGCCTTAATAATGATAAATAATGATACTGTACTGTACATGTGTTAAATGTATTAAAGCATTTTATAAATAAAAATAATGACTTTTAATGATAATGACAAATAAATACAATAAATATGTACTCAACAGCGTATTTGGTCAGAGTTGTGAAAGATTAGTCACTGTTTGCTATGCTGGGAAGATGGGCCAGACTGTGGCTTATCCTCTTCCTCTTTGGAAGCTGTAGGCTTCTTGAAGAAGGCATTCGGGGTTGACTGTCTTCACCCCATTCTTGCCTGAAGCATTTCACAGTAACAGGAGAGGGATGTAAGAACATCTCTCTTTGCTATGCTGCTGTGCTCATAGTCTGCTTCATTCTTTGATAACACATCCAGGACCTCTGTGATCTTTGCTAGACTATCTGCCAACAGGGCTGTGATCAGGTTCTGTGTAGGTGGAGCTTCCTTGTTATCTGCATCTGCAGACTCAATAGCAAGCTGTCTCTCCATCTCTTTTAGTTCCTCATTGGTTAAATCCTTGCCATGAGAATGCAGAGTATTTTCAACACCAGTGATATCAACTTCCTTTAGTCCAGTTTGGTTCATCAGCTGTTTCATAATTGCTGGTTCAGTTTCAAAACCAACAAATTTGTGACATGCCTTTGGCCAACCTGCCACATGCTGTTCATACAGTCCCTGCTGACTTCATTGTTGTACTGATATAATCTGTTGCCTTGACCAGCTGCCTGAATGTACACCTGTGGTAGTATGCTTTGAAGTTGGTTATGATACCCTTTTCCATCAGCTGTAGAAGAGATGTGTTAGGTGGTAGGAAGACCACTTTTACTGGTACTGAAGTCTGTAAGATGTTGAGGTTTTCTTGGTTACTTGGGGTATTGTCAAACAAAAGCATACTCTGGGCTCCAAATTCTGTTCCTCAAAGTACCACTTCACAGCTGGGAGAAAAATGGTGATGTACCACTGCTGGAAAATATTGGTTGTAACCTAGGCCTTGTTGTTAGTCTTCCAAACGGCAGGCAGATTCCCCTCAGAGAACCTCTTCATTATTGCTCGGGGTTTCTTCGAGTAGTAAATGAGCATGACTTGGATTTTAAATTTCCCAAAGCATTACCACCAAGCAGAGGCGTAAGGTGATCTTTGGCATCCTTGAACTCTGTTGTATGCCTTTCTACCTGGGAGATAAATGTGTGTGTCTGTCTTGTTGACATTGAAGACAAGCTCAGGGGGGGGTAGTTGTCTTGGTCAGTAATCGCCTTCAGGGTGCTGGGGTATTTATGCACTGCCTTGTTGTCAGCATTTGCAGTTTTGCCAGAGATACACACGCTGTGTAAGTTACTGCAGTGCTTGAATTTCTCAAACCAACCTCGACTGGTCTGGAATGTCTTCATCATCGATCCCTTGCCTTTTTCTTTCTGCAGGTAGGTGAAGATGTTCTCCCACCTCCATGCATCGTATAACCTGCAGTTTTACATCCATACTGATGCTTTTTCTTGACTTCTTAGCCACATTACCAGTAGTTTCACTTACAGGCCCTTTTCCAGACATTATTGGTAAAAAATTTTTTCAAAATAAAGAAAAAAAACAGTTACCAAAGGTCAAGTATACACATGTTCCATGGGAAGTGTTCAAGATTAGTGGGCAGTGGTAGGTGCTGATTGGCTCACATTGCCATTGAACATCAGTGTGGCTCTGAGAAAAGGAGCTTTGTGCGCTGCATGTTCTCAGGCAGAAATTTTCCATGTAGGACAATGCATTATAAGGAAACAGTACCATGAGGTAGCACAATAAGAGGTATGCTTGTACATAAGTTTGTTTTTCTTCTGTTAATATTAAAAATATAACCATACCTACCTCAGTTTAAATTTGATTTTGCTTTTTAACTTAATACTGTAATCCTTCCAGTTTTAAGAGGCAAGAAAACATCTCTGCTGCTTCATTGTCGTATATTGTTATTTAACCCTTAACTTTTAAACCTGTAGTCTTGCTTTAATAATACCTGACTATTGTCTTTGCTGTTATTTTAAAGGTGTGTTTTTATCTTCACTGATAATGAATATATTTCTTTTTAATTTTAAATTATTGTAACTACACAAAACAATTATCCAAGTTTGATAACATTTACAGATGGCAAGAATATAACAAATTTTTTTTAGAAATTCATCATTGGCTCTCAGGTTAGGTAGTTGGGATGTTTGTGGGTTTTTAAATAGGAGAGCTTTGGAATCACCTATAAATGTTTCCTTCAAGTTAAAGATATGTAAGTTATTAAACATTTTTTTATTTAATGGAGTAAATTGTCTGTTTATTAGTAAATTTCATTATTCTGTTAAATTTGAAAACATCTGAAACTAAATAACAGTGAGAAATAGAATTTATTTATTTATTATAACCCTTATGGAATTTTGTCAGTGTCTGCTTAGGTTTTATACTTTGAAATGTTTGCCTATTTGTATAGCAGACTAATGTAGAAGTTATTACACAATTTATAAAGAGCAACAACACTTTTGTTACTGGAATACTTTAGAATGGTCATTGTCAATAGCAAAAAGTTCAGTGGTTTGTGAATGATTATCAGTGTAGTACTACTGATTTCTGGCACATAACAATATCTAGATCAATCAGTTACAGGAGCAATAGAGCAGACTTTGATTCTGCCAACTCTTGCACAGATGCATTCCTGTACAACCAGAGATCTATCTAAAGGTATCATTTGGCATTTGATAGTCAGGTGGTACTAGCTTTGGAAATAAGGCACCTAGCATCTCCATGTGTTCCCCCAAGGTCCATTGTTGTTTTTATGATTTGGACCACTATAGTACATCTATTACTTGTCACTGGAAATAGTGCTTTACAAATGTTGCCATTGCTCAGACAATCAATAGATTGTCTTTAGTCAATGCAGTAACTGTATTAAGCTAGATTTACAGGTATCCACACTTTCTTACAATCATACATATAGGTTTAGTGAATCATATTGCATGTCACATGACACTTACATTTGCATACAATGTAGACTAGACAGTGGTGGTTATTTCTTTATCTTGTTGCAAAACCAGGTTACATCACATGAATAAGTAGATTGTGGAAGATTGTTCATTTTGCAATACTGGTTTTGTATTTGGTTGATGATGAGTTATTTCAGAACAACGGTACTACTATCTATCAAATATTTATTGTGCAAAACTCTTTTACAAAACATGATTATCATTTCAGACATCTTACTTGGCCAGGCTAGTTCCCTGATTTGTGATATTTCTTGGAATGGCATATCATGCATACCTTTCTCTGTAACAACTTACATGGTGCTTATGAATTAATGATTATAAGTACCATAGTTTCAAGCTGGCATTACACGAATTTCTATAATGTGGGCTTGGCCATTGTGGTCTGACCCACCATTATAGCATAAAATTTTTTTTGCTAGCTAATGTGTATAAATATTTTTTAATAGAAAAGTTGATTTATCATTTAAATATGTAGGTGTGTCAACATATTTTTATAATTTTTTAAAAAATTATTTTTTCTTTTTGGAAATAGTTGAACCTTATTAAGAGTAAAGTAATTAGCTAATTGTAGTTTATCACAAATATTTCGTCAGTTGTTAACATGTTAGTTGAAAAAATATCTGTCACCGTAAGAATTAAATGCATGCACATTAATTAATTATAAATTACTACTTTTTAGTGTTTTCCAGTCATGGAAAATGCTTCAGAAATTCATTTTATAACTGCATTTTTCTTTAAAATAAATGATTGTAAGATTTATAGTAAGAAATATGAAACTATCAACAGCTAATCAATTTATAAGACCTGCCAATAACATTTCCTTTTTTTTTTCCTTTAGTACTAGGTAATTTACCTCTCACCTTTTCTTTTTTTTTGTTCAACTTCTTTAAACAAGAAAGTTTCTTGAGATAAATTACTATAGGAATGTGTGGACAGTTGCATATTCTTGAAGTATCTACAGTTAAAATACTGTGGCCGATAAACTGGCTACATTATCATTTTAGCTTTAAATAAGAAAACTTTTTTTTTTAGCAATATAGTTGTGAATAAATGGAATAAATTGCCAGCAGTAGTTGTTAATGGTGACTATTTAAACCAGTTTTAAAATTAGATTATTTGCCAATTCTTTACTCTGGTGTCTTTTACAAGCCATGATGGCTTTCTGTCTTGTAACTAAACTAAATCACAATTTTATTATCAGACTATGAATATTTTAAAAAGTTACTCTTAGGTTTCAGTCTTTCATTTTCAGGAAAAATCATTAAAACATCATTTACCATTTAATTAATTCTCTTCAAATCTGTTAAAGAGACATGCCTGCATGTCTATTCTTATTCTTTTTCTGTTTTTGTTGTTAAAGAAACATTTTGTTAGGAATCTCATGAATTTATTTATTCTATTAATATGATATTATTTGTTGAATGGAAGCAGCCCTATATTGCAGAACTTATTTTTCAAAGAAAAGAAAATTTATCAAACTATATAATATTTAAATGGATTCAAACAGAGATAGAAAGTATAAGTTTACATCAACCTTATTTTCAAATTTCTAGCATTTCCACTAATGGTTTGCTATTAAATGTAATAGTTGATAATTGTTTGAAAGATCCTAGTGGCCATTTTTTCATAATCATCTACACTAGATTGTATCAACACCTGCAGTAATATATTATAAAATTAGAAGTTTTGAAATGAAATCTGAACAAAACAAGAACCAAAAACTTGTTATATTAAGTAGCTCTAGAAATTTAATTCCAAGCAAAGCATATCTCTTGGTATTCTGCCATGAGACAACTACATACAAGGTCTAATCAAAACGTTTGGGAAATTAAGTATACTATAAGGATATTAAACAAGTGGCATTATTGGCAACACTTGCTGATATCACACCTGGCAGGAAACTACCATCTTGTCTCAGTCTTAAGTGACACACTGTTTTGTGTAGCCTTGGTTATTTTTCTGTCCAGTGTAAAATGTCTGACTTGAAGGAGCAACATGTGTACATTAAATTCTGTGTGAAACTCAGTAAGACAGCCATGGAAATGTATGAAATGTTAAAAACTGCATTTGGGGATGAAGTTCTCAGCCTTTCAAAAACATTTGAGTTACTTGCTCATTTTAAAAAATGGCTGAACTTCTATCAGTGATGATCCATGCTCCTGCCATCCAATGACCTTCAAAGTGAGAATTCAGTTGCTTGTGTTTGTGGCACAATTCATGGTAAAAGATGAATGATGATGATTCGTGAATTGGTGAAAGAAGTTGGCATTTCCTACAGCACATACCAAACAATTTTGACTCAAGATTTGGGAATAAAGTGGATCTTGGCAAAGTTTGTCTTGCTGGTTCTCACTCTGGAAGAGAATGAATATCACCTCATAGTGTCTCAGAAACTGAATGATCATGCAGCAAATCACAAAAATCTTCTGGCCAGCATCATTGCAGATGAGTCTTGGATTTATGGCTGTAACCCCGAGACTAAATGTCATTCATATCAGTGGAAAAACTCCATTGTCAGCCAACCAAAAAAAAAGCAAGACAGGTGCACTTAAATGTAAAGATGACAACGATTGTATTTCTTGACAATGAAGTTGTGTGCACCATGAGTTCATTGCAGCAAGATGCCTATGAGATACATTTTGATTGGAAGGGACCTGAAAAATAGGAGTCAGGTTTTTGCATGTTGCATCACAACAATGCGCTGTCACATTCAGCACTCTCCACACAAGAATTTTTGGCAAGCAAAACACTTCATTGCTTCCTTACTCATTGTATTTATCAGAGTTGACAAAATTATTTTTATTTCTGTTCTCCAGACTGAAACACACCATAAAAGGAAAGAGATTTCAGGATGCACCAACCATTATCCAGAATGCAACCTGGAAACTGAAAGCCATTCCAGAAGAAGAGTATCAGAGATATTTCAAAAAATGGCAGGACCTCAAGCATTACTGTGTTCAATCAGGAGGAAACTACTCTGAAGGGAATAAATTTGATTAACTGTGTTGTCCTTTAGTTTTGTAAAAATAAATTTATTTCCATAATTTTTTGATCAGACCTTGTAGTTTAGAGACCACATTTATTCTATTATTTTTCCCATTAACAAATCAGTTATGAACATTATAGCTTGAATGGATCAATCATTGATCTAAAATTGCAACTAATTCCTGACTGTAGCAATGATGGAATACCTAGTACAGTACAAACCCTCAAATCTGAAATGCTTGGGACCTAGGCCATTTTGGATTTCAGCATATATGTAATGGGATAGCCTATCAAGACCTAGTTCCATTTCTACATCATAAAAACATTAAATTGTATATAGTACAAATGTTTTATTTACCTGATTATGTTCTTGAGTTCAGTATACAGTAGCATAAATATTGCAGTAAGGTTCAGGCAACGGGACTGTCCTCTACCACACTTTACACACACTACTTCCCCAGACCTGGTTGGAGAAACAAATTCCTGGATGGGCATTAAATTTTCTCGGGAGGACACACCAATTTTTTAAAGCAACATAAGAAAAATCATAATAGAATGGCATTATGGCCCCTGTCTGTGTGGCCTGCAACTAAAAGACACGGACCACGATGCCTGTGCCACAAGGACTGGACAGTGACTTCGGCCAGACACACTAGCCAGCTTGGCTTTAGGCCAACTTGGGCACCAACAAATTTGTGCAGAGGGCTATAGGCCCAATGAGAAATTTACGAAGGCGGGCTGGGCCGCACTGCTTTGCATAAAATGAGGGGATTGTTACATGATGGGGGGACACAGCTCACTCATTGGGTGGGCCCGGACCCACAATGCCTGCCCATGCCATTGGGACTGTACTTCCCTCATAATGCCTCTACTATAGTAATGTATCTTTATATTGTACGCAGCAAATTATCTTTATTTCTGCTTCCAAAGTATGTCCTTTGGAAAGAATACAGGGCTAATTACATCTAATTTGCAGATGATGATATGGTGGAAATCAGGTAAAGAGAAATGTCTGGCATTGATGAAGTTTCAGGTAAAAGATCTTCTAGGGTTGATGTTTTATGGTCAGTAGGCCTAGCACTCTTAGCACTTTTTTCGAACATATGTTTATTTCATCTGTCTCATATTTAGGTTTTTCTTTTATTAGATAGTCTACAATTTTATCTGAAATAATCTAAGGCTCTGATATAAGATTTCTTTGCTCTAACCCCTTAATAAATTTATAGCTGAGTGATATACATTTGTCTTTTAAGACTCTTTAACCTTGTATTTTATCATCGTTGTCATTGTTACTGGCTTTTCCTATTTTATTTTTCAAGATGTAACACTTTCCATAATTTCACTGTAAGTAAGAGAGTGAACAACAAGTGCATCAATGTCTACATTTATGACTTCATCAATGTTGCTGTCATCTGACAATTGACCAGAATAATCTCTTTTCACATATGCCAATAATTCAGATATCATTTTCTTTTCTTCATATATATATAGAAACCAGCAAAGTCAGCCCTAGGGTCTTCATAAGCATAAAATAAAGTTGCTGGATGTCACTGCTGACATAATCCAAAGATTTTGCTATAGCCCAAACTGCATCTTTCATATTGAAAGCCTTCATGAAAGCTGCTAGTCTCATGCCATTGTTTAAAGCATTTAGAAGATGCTTAAAAAATGGATTCTTGTATTTGCATTTTATGGAAAGTAAAATCCCTTAATCCATGGGCTGTATTAGTGACATGCCATTCAGTGGTAAATAAATTCCATACACAATTATCTTTTATCAATAGCTCAGCATCAGGGTGTGTGGAGTAGTTTTCCAGCAATAGAAAAATTGTACAATCTTACATTAGCCTACTGATGTAGTGTGCCTGTGCCTTGGGCACAAAATGATACTCAAATTAATCCAAAGTGATTTGTCAGGTAATCCAAGTTCTCTTATTTGCATGATAGTACACAGGAAATATCTTAATTCCTTTGAAGTCCCTAGGATTCTGACTTTTTTTCTATTACCAGCAACTTGCATTTATGCTGACCTGCAGCATTTGCCATCGCAAATAGAGTGAATCTTTCCTTGGAATCCTTTACTCCTGTTGGAGCCACCACCTCAGGTGTGACTATAGTTTTACGTGGTAAATAACATTAAAAAGGAGAGGTTTCTTCAGCGTTATATGCTTGCTATGGGGGTAAGAATTTCATTGCTAATTCATTTTGCCAACTCATTTATGTACGACTCGGGCCACTTCACGATTAGCAGGACCTTTCCTACCTGAAACTTTAAGAATATGAATTTGATGCCATTTCTTAAATTTTTCCCACCACCCAATACTGTAATCACTCTGTTGTAAGTTGTAACTTTTCATGGAAGAGCTTGGCTTGTACCATCACAATAGGCCCAGATGATGATGGAACCCTCCAATTCCATTAACACTATCTAAATCACTATTGGCCGGTGCAAAGTTTTGTGGCTGTCCATGGCTTCCTTAGTAACACTCAGCATAAAATGACAATATTTTATCTTTCTGCTTTTTTAGATGATAAATTGTTGTATCAGTATCACACTCCCCACACAGCCGCTTGACTAATGCACTACACTCTAGTTTCTTATGTAACTTGACATTATTAACAATACTTAGTTTGTCATGCTTCTGCTTACTTTTAAAAATATTTCCCTTATTTACATTTCCTTTTCTTTTTAAGGGTTCAAAACAATAGAATAAAACAATAAAACAAGCAACTTCCAAGAGGGTTGGACCACATGTTCAGATATAAACATAGCTGGGACCTATAGTGCCACCAAAACGAAGTGGTGGGATTGAGAATCATTGGCACTTGTTGGTTTTTGGAAGGTTTTTTTAATACATTTTTTTGAATTTTATACGGAATATTTTTTAAACCTTTCAATTTTCGGGATTTAGAATTTAAGAGTTTGTACTAAAGTAGATTTTTAGAAAAACAATCTGTTTTTATCTTTTGTGTGTCTGTGGTTCTTGTGGTGCAGGGTACACATGCACTGCATACCTTGAAGGAGTGAGAATGGTGGGTGTACCATGTGTAGGCCCTAGCTTAAGTGCTGAGTCTGTGGCTGGGACTGTGGTCAGTTTCCTTTGCTTGGCTGCCAGCCATACAAAATGCACTTTTATCTTAGTATATAACATTTTTTATATAACACATTCTTTTGTAAAATTAGTTGATAAAAAAATAGTCAAAATGTTTCCAAACTTCAGCTATTTGTAAAAAATTATTGTATGTATTTATATTTTATTATTGTTTGTTGTTAGTAATTATTATTATTATAGTAGTAATAAAACCATTGTTAGTATAAAATGGAGATGAGAGAGGAATCAAAGCTATTTAAGAATGAAAAGTTTATTTTTTAAAATTTGTGATGCTTTTGATATTTTTGTTATTAATCTAAAATTAATATTAATAAGTGCGAACATTTTAAAACAATTCTGAAGATTTTATTTTTAAAATTATTTTCTTACAGTTTAATATGCTGGAGTGCATACTTTAAAAACAAGATTATAGTGTTTAAAATTAGCAACAAAAGTCTGTATAATTGATTAAACTAAAGGAAAAGGTAGCATAGGATGATGATAACGGAGGATAAAGATGATGTTTGAGTGCAAAACTCTGGTCTTTTGTGGGATGACAAAGACATTGTCTCGTCTGATCTATTGCACTCAATGAGCTAATTGCAGTCTGAGAGACACACAGGCCCTTTCAGTAAGCTTTAGTGCTATTTCTAGCTAATCATTATAAACCCTCTTTTATCTGCCTGGTATTGATTTACCAGCCATGAATGGATTAATAGACATGGCAATAGATCTGACTGAGAAAGAACTCTGGTGGGTCATTCCACATGGAGAAGCACGGAGCACATGAAGCAGAAAAAAAGACTTTTGCCTGAGTTTAATTCTGTCTCCAGTTCATTGTGAAGTTAGAGAGTTTGAGCAGAAATAATTAAAACATTAATTTTGATGGGAAGAACAAAGCAATTAGTGCACAAAATTAATGTCATTTAAGTGTAACTCATTTGTTTGTAGAAATTACTGTAAACTAAATATATGTAAAAACTTATATATAATGCATAGTTGATATTTTTGTTACATTTGAAAAAAAATTTCTTTAACTTGCTTGATATTCACATAGAAATTAAATTTTTGTGCAAGTTTTGTTGTTGATAAAAGATTATTGCATTATTAGCGGCTGTAAGGAGGCAGGAAACCTTTGTTCATACAAGGCTTCCAAGTTTTAATAATATTTTTATTTACTAATATCTGAGGCATTTCTAAATTAAAAATTGTATTTTGCATTTTTCTTCAGTGAATAAATGTTAATGATTTCTAATTCTAAAATTTGGATAATTGAAAAAAATATATAGATATTATTAATCATTTAACAATCACAAGTATGTTTTATGTAGGTATACTAAGAAAACAATTAAGACAATGATGAGGCTAAAGACTAATCAAAAGTAGAGTTCTACATAGGGTATCAATTGAGAAACATTGACACATCTGTTAATAAACAGGTTTTATTTACTGTATAATAAACAGTTTTTGTTGTGTCATTAACTTTAAGGACATTTTAAAATCAAAATAGTTAAAAAAGTTTTTTAACTATCTGTGGTGATAGCATAGCTTTTCTCTTAAGACTATAAACTATGTATTATTGTTGCTTATAATGTCATATTATGTTTGATTTTATTGTAGTTGATTTTTGTATTGGGGGGGTCTGATAAAGCACTCAAAAACAAGATACAAGATGGCATTCTCCAAAGTATCAGTATGAGACTGTTTAATTAATTACATTTTATATGCATATGATAATTTGTGAAATGTATTTTTTGGATTGATAATGAGATGATGAATAATATATGTTTTAAGTGCATAAGTGAAAAAAATTGAAAGCTTCCTGAGAAAGAAGTACTACAGAATATTTTACAAATTGAGTCTTGATCTGAGAACCTTCCCCAGATCTGATATGGTCAAAAAGGTAAAGTTCAGCTAGAAGGTGCGTATACAGAATCAGATGCAAATGTAAGGCCATCTATGCTGGAAAACCAGCAAGCAACACTGGAGAAGTGATTGAAAGATCAATAAGGTTCAAGAATGCATTAAACTGCCAAAGAAGAGTTGAGAATAAGAAGACTAGAGGAAAAGCACAAACTATGGAACCTGACAAAGTTATCCAGGAATCTTTGAAAAACTCTGGTCTTGTAGAGTGTGCCTTATTATGCTAAGATGTTTTGAAGGAGAAACTGTCCATCCATGATCACTGTTGAGCAAAAAACTTCAAATTGAGAAAAATGAGAATGAGCATTCTTTTTCAAATCTGATGATATTAATGGAGATGTAGAATTTGAAGTTAGTAAAGTTTGGATAACCCCAGTTAAGGGATCTCATTTTCTAATAACATCAACCAGTTTTGTTTATTTTGACTGACCTTATTTAGCATGTCAAAAGCATTTTTCAAGGAATATATTTAAAATTTATTTACTTGATTTTTTCATTAACAAATGAAAAATACATTTGGTTATTAGCTTAATTGATATATTGAAGGAAAAATCATTGGTTTTTAAAATAGAAATGTTTAATCAGGCTGGCTTTTTATTTGAAGTATTCACTTTTAGACAGAATATTCCATCTATCTCAGTGGGCTTCTTGAGAATAGCCACACTGTCTGTTGGTTATGTCACATGTGTAACAAAAAATGGCTACATATTGTGTTCATTGTGGTTTTCAGATGAGCAACAGGAGTGCATTATTGAAAGTAAATCTTTTAAAAAGTGCCATATAGAAATTGGTGATGAAGTAGTGGGAAATAGATTCTGAATTGAATAAGGTGCCAACTTGCATTACAACTCTGTGGAGTGAAGAACTATAGTTGATATCCTTAGCTGAATTATGAGCAGGCCACGTAAATCAGCAGTCTGAGGTTTGTAGATTGTTTTGCTAAAGGATCAATCTTACAGGAGTTAAACCTGATGCTTTATATAGTCAGTGTTGTACAAAAAATAAAACCAGCAGCTACTGCATCACATGTGGCATTGTGATTGGTTACTGAATGAAGTTACAGGTGGATATCTGGACACGAGTCTGTACTTTTTGTTTGATGTAGTCTGTTCCATCTTACTATGTTAATTCACAAAATAACTAATAAGCTTTTGTGAGAATCTGCATACACTCTTCCCAGTCTGTTTGCGTGTATTATGGTGTGCAATGCCAGGTTCACGTATTTTAGGACCCATATTTTTCACAGACAACATAAATTTTAAATGGTATTCAACTATTTCATGGATCGCCTGGCAGAGAATGAAAGGGTCTATAGTTATTTCCAGGAAGATATAGCAACTGCATTTTGCATGGGCATCTTTTGCAGATGTCCATGAAATTTCTGGGGAGGAACTAATAGTAGGTAAAGCCTTGTGACCACCACATTCCCCAGACTTATAGACATATGGTTTGTATCTCTGTGGAAGCCTAAAGTCAAAAGTGTATAGCAACACCCCTCCACAATTGATCTGTGCAATTAAAAATAATATTTTTGCTATCACAGCTGCAATTGCACCTGAAAAATTATGCAAGATGTCAATGAATAAGATGAAAAGGGCACAGAAATGTCTTGATGCAAATGAATGTCATTTCCAACATATATTATGACTTTGTCATACTAATGGAGCTACCTTTATGTGCCCCCACTCTTCTCTGTTTATACTTTATAATATAAAACCTGTCTGTGGATATGAAGTAAATACTACTAATAATAAGTTGACTAATAATTTTTATTTGCTATGTATCAGCAACAGTTTGTATAATTTTTTGCCTACATATTTCAAGTGATGTACATTAAAATTTTTTTAAGTAGTTTTGGTAAAAAAAATTTATTCATTAATTTAAATGTCAACAAATTAATTTTGTTAATTATTTTTATTACAATTTACTGTCATACAGCAATTTCTTATAAGCTCTGTTTTCCTCTTTCAAGAACATAAATTTCAGTCTCTTTTGTTTTTTATAGATATTTTTAAAAATAAAATAAGTTTTTTTTTTCTTGCATGCAGATGAACACATTTTTTATTTTAGGTTTTGTTTGTATTTTTTGTGGATGCATGTCTATGTAGTGAAAGCAAACTGACAGTTTCTTTGGTCAATTGTTTTTGCAGTTTAGTCTTGCCAACTCTGATGAGAATTTTATGCTCACTTTTTCTTCTTTGAACATATCATCTTTCAGGTTATCTATAGACACTAATCATGAATTTAGTGGCAAGTCTTTTCTGAACATAATCACCATTTCAAATCAATTCTAATTAACATCAACAAGAATTTTAAAAAGTAAAATTAACAAAACTTGAACTTTTAATAATAGATATTTATGGAAATGTTGTGATGTATCGATAATTTAAGAACACTGAAGTCTACACAGCTTTAATATATTATTACTATATTTTTGATTTGGTTTTAGTGCTAAAATTAATCACAAATTATGAAATGCATAAAAAAAGATATTCTCATATCAGTTACTTTAGAAATTGGAATCTTGTTGAGAACTATCAAGTTCATTATAACTTTAGTTTTAGTGAAATTTCTTTGAGATTAATTGTATAGGAAAATGAGTTTAATTATAGAATAAATTGTTTCTCTAAGCAGTCTTGTGCATCTTTATTGTTTTAGTATAAGGGTTGGTGTTAGATACCATTTTTACATTTGAAAAATTATTTATAGAAATCTGGGAAATTTTTGGAAGGAATATGTATAATGTGAATGTGCCCTATTTGAAGTACGTTTAAAGTCAGAATGTTAATAAAACATTTCTATAAAGCAATGCTATGAAGATTGGCACACTTCTAAAACTCAGCTAAAAGTTATTCACTAAAACGTACAGTTTATGATGTAGATCCTCACCAAGGCAACTACAATAATACAAAAAGGATGTTGGCTTTCATAGCATAATATTATGTGAATATTTTCTTAATTATCAGCAAATAGAAATGTTTGATTCCATACATCTTTAGTTGATAGCTTTGTTATTTTTTTTTATTAAGATTCAGATTTCTAATGATGTTGTCTTATTTAAAATCAGGTCCATGGTTTAACAAGTTTAGGCTAACAGCAAAATGAAACTGAAAGTAAGCAGTGAAGTTTTGCAAATTACTTAGGAAAAAATTCAGTGCAGTAAAATTGAAATCTCAATAATCTTTTCTTTTTTGGTGTACACCCCTCCTTTGTTATCCATAAATTTGCAATTTGCAAAGTTGAGCTGAGGCACCAGCATAACCCTTTCTGAATGTTCTAGAAGCATCTCTGAGCCTTTCCTTGAGAAGAAGTATGTACGCGCAGCATCTTTTCTCTGTTTCATGATCCAGTAAGCATCTGCATCACCTCGTCTCATCCCAGTTTTTTACATATTTTGACCATGTTATTTTATGTATTTGTTAGGATGTGTATATGTACTGTTCCAATATCTTTTCTTTTCAGCCTTTCCTGCATTATGTAGTGCATGTAAATGTTTTATCATGATTTTTAGTGACAATATTTATGGCCAAAAAGTGTTTCTTGGGTAAGTATACAAGGGTCATGGTGCCATCCACAAAATTTGCTATTCGTGACCACTTTCTGGGACAGATCTCTCATGGATAATGAGGTGCAGGTGTAATTAAAAAGGCAATAATTTGATTTCTGGTTGAAATATTAAAATTTAAAACTTTATTCTAATAGTGTTGCCGCTAATACATCAGTTAAAAAGTAAAAAAAAAAAAAAAAGATTTTTCTGAATCTGCTGCAGTTTTGATTTTTAAATAAAATTTTGATATTAAATATGGTTGATAAACAAATTATCAAAAGATAAAAAGATAACTTTGAAAAGCCAAAATATATAATTGCTTAAATTCATTCAATTTTGCTGCTAAATCAATCTAGAAACATTTTCAATAATAAAATTGATACCACAGCATAACTTGTATATTATAATTCTAAATGTTTTATCAGCTATAACTTTTTCAAATCTTAAATTAACATTTCATTTCCCATTTATACAACTACTAGATTTTTGGATCTAGCTTTTAGAACAAAAAATAAAAATAGTTATCTGCATGACTAAATTAAAAATAACAGTTTACAAGTGGATAATAGTTTGCTTGAACTTGATGGTATGGTACAAATGAAATGATAATGGCATTAATTTTTTAAAAAGTGTCTATTTATTTAAGAAAAATTACTATTGGATGTTAGTTTTCCAAAGAAATAGATAATAAAGCTAAAGTATTGTAATTATTTTAAAATTCTTTGTCTGTCTGCCTGTTTTACTGGTTTGTTAATGAGAAGTCTATTGGAATAAAAAATAGATCTGTTGTTATTAAAGAAGATTTTATACTATTTTACACAATGATGCACCATTTTTCTCCACAGAGATATCTGACACACAGAAAGTGAGTTCCAGTAGATTATTGTTGTTTTTCTTTGCAATTCTTAACTTGCAGACTATCAGTTTCATTTTGTCGTCATTTATATTTGTTAAGGCTTCACTATACATGGGCCTCATTCTGAGTAAGTCATTGATAAAATCTTCTTGAATAACCACTTTTATAAAACAACGGGAAATTGGAAATCTGAATCAATATCACTTTATAAAGATCTCACAGAGTCCACATTTCACTTGGTAATGATTCTCTTTTTTGACAAAACACGTGTTCATTGCTAGCCAAAGATTTTGTTGCAGAGTTGATTAGGCACATTCTCGTTTTGCTGCCAAGTTTTATTTATTTTTTATTTTCATTTCAGTTATTTATGGAAAAGTTAACTACTAAATTTAGAGAGAACAATGAAAAGGTTGATCATAATTGTTCTTTGCCTCAAGAAAAATCAACAATAACATGGAGGTAGAAATTAAGTTGTTTTTTTTTAGTGATATCTGAACATGTGAAAGTTTTGATGAATGACAATATTATCTTTTGAAAATAAAATTTTTCTTCAGAAAAACAAAAAATGAAGAAAAATTTAATACATTTTAACTAAAAAAAACCTGGAGATTGGAAGTTGTGGGAATTCTTTAGTTAGAGTGTTGCATGATTTAATAGAATAAATAATTTTGGTGGCTTTTGTCACCACCTAAATAAATTGAACTTTTATTGACTTTGTAGAAAATTTATTCTGACAGCATCTTAAAAACTTCAGCCTTCTATATAGTTGTATTTATATCTTCATGATAGTCTTCATAAGAACTTTTTGGTTTTAGGTTAATTACTTGAATGCTGAAAATGGTTCTAACATGATGCCTCTTTTTAAAAGAAATGTTTTCATTGCTTTAATGGAGGGTAAATCATAAATAATATAGGAAGAGCTTTAAATTTTACCAGATTCACACACACACACACACATTAGCAGAGCTGAGATATTTCAGGCATTGATGCCATTTTGTTGGATTTAAAGCAGAAGTTTATAAATTCTGGACCAAACTTCTCTTCAATGATAATTAAGGAAATATTTCCGCAATGTATTATTATAAAGGCTGATTCCCAGAGCCAGTCTCTCTCTCTCTCTCTCTCACACACACACACACGCACATACAGCAACATAGAGTCAGTTCAGTCTTTTGGTTTTTTAAATTAAATATATAGATATAAATATAGCCAGAGGGGCAATAAGTTTTTATGACATATATAGCCTAATTTGCTGAAAAGTCTGATTGAATCTCTATCTCTAAAATTATTTAGTTTTTGCCTAATCTAATTTACCCAACAAGCCATTTAAGGCATATACTGCATAGTTACTGAAAAAAAAATATTTCATATATCTAGTTGAGATTACTTTTTATTTAACTAGTATTTATAGCCTCTTGTAATATTTGTTTTTTTTTTTCAATGTCACTACCATAAAATAACCTATTTAAATGTATATTTTCCCTACTAGAAAAAAATCTTAAATACTTCTGTAATATCTTCTTGAAACACATATATGGCAAACTAGGTAGTAAAAGCCTCCTTAATTTTTTTTTTAACTCAGATTTTGCATACATTGAATTATCTTAGTAAATCTTCACTTAACCATTTCTCAAATATCTTTATCTTTTTTTTAACAAGTAGTCATTAAACAGTATTTTTCTTCATGTACTGGGAAGAAGATAAGATGATTGACCACTGGTTGGTTATCTTTTGTGTATATGGAATCAATTAATTTCCTCATTTTTAAAGTCACCAATAGAAAAGTAACAGACCCAGAATTAATTAATTTGTGTTATAACCATGATAGAGAACAGGCATACTTTTTCTATTAATTAAGCATCACAAGTGCAGGCAGGGTATGTATTTGGCTTTTTTTCAGGTGAAACAAGAGTAATCAGTGGTAGTATGGATAAAAGTCAGTATGACCTTTTTGAAGGCACATCCATATAGAATGGATTATAAGCAAGTAATAAGGTGTTAAAGCTACTGCAGGAGTGAAATACATAATATTAAAGCTTGGAAAGATAACATAAATATAATTATTAAAGATGTAGCATAGATAAAAAGAAATATAATAGCAAAGCTGCTACACAAGTAAGAAATGTATAATATTAAAGTTTCAAAAGATAATAAAAAGTATAATTATTTAAAATGCAGCATAGATAAAAAAATATAATACTCAAACTACAACAGAGATGATAAGGAATATAATAGCAAAACTACAATTAACATTGGCACAAATTTTGAAGGAATTTTCATTTTAAGTTTAAATATCACTGTAAATGTGAAGTGTCTTATACAAAGTATTGATCATAATCATTTATTTTTATGTATTTTAGTTTATAATCACTGGAATCCTAGGTGTGCTGTCTACCAAAAGAAAATCTCCATACTTGGTAAGTAGCTTACAATTTCTCTTCCTACTTGTGTTTTGCTCTTAAAAGAAAAGAAAAACAAAAAAGTCCTTTCTTATTTTTCAGATATCTAGTGCAGATGATTCTTTAGTTATTGTTGTTGTTTTTGTTTGTTTTAAGTTTCTCAATACATTAGATGGTTTTAGCATAAAAAACAAGTCTTTCTTGGTGTATGTTCCAAACTTCATTGTTGTTGCTTTTAGATACATTAACTTTGCATAGCTATTTTTAAAAGTCAAAATTTATGTTTCTTTAACCCTTTGAGATTTTTGTTTTTTCAGATATCTAATTTTTTTTGAATTTGAAAACTGCAATACACTAATATTTATTATTTACAGGTGATTCCCTGAAGCCCCACTCCATTGACTAATGAGTGTAACCCCATAAAGCTTTTGTGATGAAATTTAGTACTAAAAATTAGTATGTTTGCATGTATGTATAAACAAATGTCTTGAGGATTAAACTTATGGGTTTGTTTATGGGAAAATTGCACTACATTGCAGAAGACAGTTCTATGTACTGACTTAAATCTTTATGTTATAATGTGAGATTCTACATGGTAGTGTTTGCAGTATTTAGAACACTTCAAAAGGAAAAAAATTTGTGTGTATTAATTATTTTTAAGTACTCAAATCATCTAAAGTCTACAAAGGGGAATAGATAAAAAAAAATTTCAAATTTTAAGAGTTGTTGGCTAGTTTTTAAACATTATGGGTTTGTTCCACATTTGTGGTTTACTTTTTAGAATGCAACTCAAACTCTTTATCTCTTCTGACAAATTTGATCTATAATTTAACACTTGACCCACTAAAGTTATACAGCTGAAATGTTTAAAGAACTAATTTTGCTTAGAAATTAACTGTTTGATGAAGCTACTTTAAAATGTTTCTGTACTGTATAACTTATTTTACATTAGAGTCTGGAACTGAAAAAGGGGCAAGTATAAAGTTATTTTAAAATTTTTAAAAGTATTTAATTAACATATTACCAGCATTAAGAGTATGAATCTGACAGTGACATCTTTTTAGCACTTGGTCACATTTCAGGTTTTTTTAGTTTTTCTTGTCTTTCTGTAAACCAGAAAAAAATAAACTCATGATCAGCATAGTAAATAATCAACATCACTACTGAGACAATTTTATTTTGATTTTTTTTTGGTCCAAAGTGCATTAGGCTAAAGAATTGGTATTCAGAATTTTATTTTTAAGTATAGTAATATTTCCAAGACCTTACTTCAATCATTCTTACTCAGAATTACAAATTATCAGTCAAATGTTTGAATGAGGAAAAAAAGAACTTTCATATCCTTTTTTGTGGCTAGAAGATTGTACAGATTTATTTATCCCACGTGTAGTTTAGGTGATTGATTGATTCATAAATTCGATCAGTAATAAATTAAAAAACAGAATATAAGAATATTTTTGGTAAGGCTGCTAATTATATATGATTTATTAATTAATCAAACACTAATAAAATTTGATGTAAGGAGAGAGAACAAGAATTTGATTTGAATTGCTGTAATATTTGCTTACTGCATGCATCAAAATGTAGGTAAAAAATTTCTTTCAATGCCACCTGGTCATTATTGGGCAGCATCAAACCAATGCCGACAGAATTGTTTTCTCTGCACTTCATTAATGGTTAATGTTCCTGATATAAACTTGGTCAAGAAGAATCCAGGTTATGAGTATGAAATTGCCTAGGTCAGACTAAATCACAGAAAATTTCTTGCTACACTTTTATAATTTTGCTTTGGTAAAAGAATTTTAGTTTCTACCTTATCAGTCAACTAAGGATCTCATCTGTATCAGACTACATTATATCTGTGTGGCAAAAATTTTTGAATACTTATTTGCAGTAGTCTGTGTATTGGAGAATATAATATCTTACTACATAGTATACATGGTTAGTATAGTGCGATACTTTCTCCCATGCTTAATTTTATTTATTTCTTACTTTCTAGTTATCTCAATTTTATTTTTATTCTTCTCTCTCAGACATGCAAATTCAGCCTGACAAATTTAATCAAAAAGTTCTATTCACAGTTTTTCTTTGTTTGATTCATGTTTTTACCTTAATAATTTTATTTCTACATTTTAAAAATCCTAACCAAACAATACCCGTCTCTGCTTTTTAAAATTTCTTTATTATTTTAAAGTTTTTTTACACATGTATTTTACTCAATATTTTTATCCCTACATTGCTTTTATTTATTTTTAGATCTAATTATCAGTTTTTTTTATTTTAAAATTTCTCTTGAAATGTTTAGTATTTTTTAAAAAATTTTTGTGTACTTTTGTCATCATCTTTTTTCTGTCTCTTTCACCATTCACCATAATTTTATTTAAAAATTTGGTTTTTAACTTCTAATGTTTTCTTTTTTTTTTGTCCATCTTTAGAACAGATTTTTTTATGCCCCACCCTGTTTCTTTGTCTTGAAAAAGTCTTAGTTTTTTTTCCCTTTTCTGCATTTTGTACTTACAATTTTAATCTTTTCTATTTTTAAGCTCCTACTTCCTAAGCCTGTCTAAATTTAGCTATACATTTGATTTATTCACGCAATAAACTGCACATCTTTAGTTTGATTTAAGCACATGTAAATGGAAGCAGCAGTATTCAGTTTGACTATGTGCCATTGGCTTGCATAGCAAATGGCTTTGTACAAATCACTGCTGCTTTCCATAGTAGGTGGAAGCAGTTAAATGTTTGCACATGTTGACTCCTAAAACTTGCCCTATTATCTATTGATTTCCACAAATTTTTTTTTTTTTTTTAAATTTTCTTTTTATCTTGCTTAGCCAACATCACATGTGACAATTGTCATCACCTTTTCCTTATTTTTGCTAGTTTCTCACTATCATCAGCCAAAATTACTAATTTGATAATTATTACTATTTTTTCAACTTTTGAAAAGGGATTTAGCTTATAAAGTGAAGTACTGTACATAAGTAAACAAGCATCTTCACAATGGTATACTGTTCAGAATTTCTATAGCTATTACATCAGTAGAATAGCAACATGTAAAAATTTAATTTCATTTTATATAAAGGAACAATTCAGTCCAGACCAGTGGTTCCCAAACTTTTTAGTAATATAGCACACTTCAATGAGACAAACAATTCCACGACACCGACTTTTTTCAGCTGAATCGATTGCACATCAACATCAGATTTACTTAGATTTACTATGGTTATGGTCTTACTAGAGATGTTTGCAACACAGTGCATACAACAAGCTAAACAAGGATCAAATGCATTAATGTTTCAGATTCACTGCAGAATACACTGTCTTCGACAGCAAGCTCAGACATATCTTCAAAATCGGTTCCACTTGCAGCACTCTGTTCAGGCATTTGAATTTCACCTTTTCATGTTATGAATTTCATATTTATAACAATATTTTTATAAATATGATTTTTATTAAATAATTTAAGCAATAAATAATTGAAATTAAACAGATCAGTGCAAAAACACAAAGTAGAGTAAATAGTAACTTACTGCGTTAGTGGGAAACCTGACTCTACTGGTGTGCACAGAGCATTTTGATTCTGAGAGGAACTGATGAGAGGGCCATCAGCAAATTTTGCTCCACTGACAAGCACTCCCTCCTGTTTTTTTTTTTTTTGTTTTTTATGTACGGCACTGGAAAATGCTAGCTTGCAAAGGTATTCTGTAAGAAACAGCAAGAGTACAGCAATAGCATGGTCAGAGATTGTCAGATATGCATGTACTTCAGTCACCCAAAGTACGTCCAAAGACATCACTCAAAACTTCAGCTTCATTAAGCGATCCATTTGTAGTTCTGCATGTTTCTCCTTTTCTTTTAATGTCAGCTTTTGTGATGAATTTGAAGAAAGTGAACTAAATGGAGCACGTATCCAGGCATAGTCTTCTATATTTGTAGAGGGGAAGTAGCATTTGAACTTCTCTTGCAGTGTTTTGAGATTTTGAATATGAGGTTGTGTGCCTTGACAGCTGTAGGTGCCATTGAAGATGTTAGCGGAAACACCTCAAGTGAACACCCCTGCCAGTGTCTCTTGCCAAAAGCCCAGTTTTGACCTGAAACTTTGAAGTTTATCTGTGATGGTCAGGATCGTCTCATTCTTCCACTGCATTATAGTATTCTGCTCATTCAGATGGCTGAAATGTCTGCAAGATATGCAAGCTTAGTCCACCAATAATTATCAGGTAGTAACTCTTTATTGGGCAGTTCATGCATTGTTGAAAACTGTCAGTTTTCCCTGGAGCTCATGAACATGGAAGAGAATCTTCCTCTGTGATAACCATCACACCTCAGTGTGTAAGAGTAAACTCTGATGCTCGGTCCCCATCTCTGCACACAAAATAGTGAACAAATATGATTTAAATGGCCATAAGTTTATGTAATTCATGATTTTCATGGTTTTCTCTAATACTGCAGCTTACTCTGGTGGCATTGTTTTGGCTACAAGAGCTTCACAGTGGAGAATACAATGGTTAATATGAATGTCAGAATTTTGCTCTTTCACCTTACTGAAAAATCCTTTGACTTTCCCATCATGGAAACTGCTCCATCAGTGCAAATGCTACAAAACATGGCCCAGGTTAGTTTGTTTTCTTTCAAGTAAGTATTTGTCACCCAAAGTATTTCATCACCAGTACGTATGACTCAGTAGCTCCTTACAAAATAAAAAATTCTCCTGAATGGAGTTCACATTAATATACCAAATGTTGGCCAGCAGCTAGCAATTTGCACTTATATCGGTGGACTTGTCAAACTACAAAGCAAACTTTTCACTAGTCACTAACTTCTCTTGCAGCACCACCTTGATATCAACTGACATGTCATCACTTCACTGTTTAACTGTAATATTACAGAATGGAATTTTGTCAATCTCTTTTGCAGCATCAGCTCCTAACATCACACCTATAATTTTTTTTACATGCAGGCATGATTAAGGTTTCAACAATTGTATGGGGCTTTTTTGATTTTGCCACAAGCTCAGCCACCAGGTAACTAGCCTCTTGAGCTTTATTTGATACCTGCACACACTCCATCAGACATTGGGTCTGTTTCATGTTTTGTTCTTTAAAGCACTTGAAGTAATGAATGTGTTTGTTCACAAGAGATGGATGTTTTGTCTGAAAATGGCATTTTAACTTGGTACCATCGCAGCATTTGCCAACTTCTCTCAAAGGGGCAAGTGGCATCTCCTGTCCATGAAAATCAAAAGACCAGATAGCCCTCAGTATACTGTCTCTGAACAACTCTTGCTTTTTTTTCTTGGGGTTTGGATGTTTCATCAATGATTTAATAAGCAGAGGAATTGCCTCTTTTGACAACAAACTTATGAATTTCTTCTTAGATCAGAGTATATAAAAAAGATCATGCAAAGAAATGTGGATATGGTCAATTTTGCTGTGTCTGCTATTATGTCATCTTAATTTTACCCTTTGGTCACCTGCGTTTAGAATGTTCACATTTTAGAATTGAAAGACCTATGCCTCACTTTTAATTCTTTGAACCCTGAGCTCCTGAGCATTCCAAACAGCAAAGATTTCTAGGAAACTGGCTATTTCGATTGATCTGCCATTTGCGAACAACTAGACTAATGCCATTTGTAATGAGTGCACTGGTTGGCCAATAGAGTTGTTTACATTTACCATGTGCTAAAACCCCAAACTATCAGGGTAATGGGATATTGTAAATACTTCTAGTAGTCTGAAATATAGGGGTTATGGGTTCTAAGGGTTAAAGTATTTGATGATTAATTTTCACAAGCTTTGTGAGTTGTAATTTTGGTTGGATTGAATATTGCTTAAGATGAAACAATATGTTTGTTTTACATTGATTTTCATTACCTTTGTACAAAATTTCATGGCACACTGGTTGGGAACCACTGGTCTAGACAAAATCAATGTATGATCATAGTACTTGTTTATAAATTTGATTGACAAAATTGTTGAATCGAAATTCTGAACCAGCAGAGAATGTTACAATTTACAGACTAAAAGCTTACATTATCTTAATTTAACAATAAAATTTCCACATTTTAAATAAAATAAAAAGTTGTTCATTTGAAATACACTCTGGCTGGCCACTTTATTAGGACTTATGTAATCTTTTAGACTTGGGCTTGAATTGAGATTTAGGTACAAATTAGGATGATCATATGTGACTGGTGATCCCAGCAGTACTATATATGTGACTTTGATAAGCACATTTGCAGTAACGCATATGGGAAAAGGCAAAGACATTACATCATTTGGAGGAAGCATGATAGTGGGTGAACATTTAACAGGTGCCTCACAATTGCCAAGACAGTTTTGTTGGTTGGCTGTTCCAAGACATTGGCCAGTCAAGTATACCAGCAATGCCAAAAGGTTAAGAAAATATCTATTGTGAAAAGCAATTGTGACTAAAAAACACATAGTGACAAAGAGGAGAAAGGTCATTAAATGGGATAGTAAAGTCCAATTGTCATTAAATAATAGACCAAACAGACTAATAGAGACATTCATTGCAGGACGATCCACACCCATCTCTAGCTGTACTTTGCGTAAAATATTGCAATGAAAAAACTATGACAAGAGATCATTTTGTAAACCACATGCATAATTGCTTCATGTGGTGTAAGGAGCACATTGGACTAAGGAGGACTGCCAAAAAGGGATGTTGTCTGACAAATAATACTTTACTCAGAAGCCACACAAATAATTTGATTCTACTTGTGTGGGCAAAACTGTCCAGATCTCTGGTGATGGAGTCAAGGTTTGGAACATGTTTCTCTGGAATATCCTGGATTCTTTGGTTCCTTTAGAAGACAGAATGAATGCCAAAGCTTACCTCAGCATTGTTTCTAAATCATTTACATCCAGGAATTCTTCATGTATACCCTGATGAGAATAGTTATTTCCAAGACAACAATGTTCCTATTCACCAGGCACACATTGTGCATACATGGTTTAAGGAACATGATAGAAATATTGAGCATCTGTGGGAGGAACTTAAAGGATGTATTTACTACCACAATCCTCTGCCTAACTTCCTCTATACATTGCATACAATATTAATGACTGAATGGGGGCTCAGAACACATTTCAGCATCTTGTCAATTCAATGCCACATTGTGTCATGGCTATTTGAGGAAAAAGTGGTTCAACCAGTTATTAGGTATAGTTCCTAATAAAGTGGCCAGCCAGTGTATGTTTGTTATTTTTGAAAATTTCAAAATTATATCTTTTATAAACAGTAATGAAATTCTTAAACATGGTCATAGATTGACCATTTTGGTTACAATTTATTTTATGCAAATTCTGGCCATAATTTGAATACTATAGGCTTTGCACAAAGAACTTTTCCATTCTTCAGTTGCTCTGTGGGATTGGTCTTTGCTGTTTGGCTCATAGGTATCTATCAAGATATTCCTGTAGGCATAGGTATTTGATAGCATTCATATCTGGACTATGTAGAACCCAGGTGAGAAACTACAGGTCATTCTGCATTTTCCAAGGTGTAATGTGATTTAAATTAAATGGCATTTGCTCCCTTGTCCTGCAGGATATGGTAATTCTTTGATCAAATACATGCAGGAAAAATGGATATGTAACCAACAGAATTTATACATCCATTAATAAATATGTCATCTGTTTATTCATTTGTTATTTATCCCTATACAAAAGCCTGCTCATAACATTGCTCTAGTTTTACTATGCATCATAGTTCATTATAAACAACACACTGGGCCAAAAGCTTCACCAACCTTTTCAGGTCCAGAGGATGTAAATTGATTAAAGTTTACTATTTGTGAAGACTAAACCACAAATATGCAAGGAGTCTGCCAATATGCAATTTTTATTAGGCAATGCAACATCTTTTGAGTAACCCATTCAGTATACAAGTTCATGCAGGAGCCAGTGTACAGTAATGTTGATGCTACATCATCTGAAAGGAATTGTTGTCAGTTTCTGCAAATTTAGCAGACAGTATCTATTGTGTGCATGCCATAACATTTACAATGTGTTAATGTGTAGCAGTTAAACTCTCCTCCCTAAACAGACAAATTATCCAATGCTCATTGTCTGCAAACTAAAAATTTACTGGCAGTATGGTATTTGAACTGACTGGCCTTACAGATTGGCAAGTTCTTGGCTTCCACATAGGGATGTCAAGTGGCCAATTTGCAAGAAGAGAAACCTTTTCAGTCTATACACACTACAGGCATAATTGTGAAAATTTTAAAAGCAAAGGAAAAAAAAAAACAGATTACCAACCACTAATCATAAAGATAATATGGTTATATTACTATTTTAAAATTCTGTAACTCAGAATGTTGATGATCTTCTTTGGGGAGAATGATATTAAACCAGGAGACAAAAAAAAAAAATCAATAACTTAAAAATTTTCTCCTAATGCTTTTGTATTTCAAGCACACACACACATGAAGAATAAAGAAAGAGAATATTGTTTATATTAGAAATAAGAAAATATTATTTATATATTTGCATATATAATTGTTTACCATACAAGAAAAGTATTAAACATACAGATATTAGTATATAAAGGATGTCATAAAGCATACTGAAATTCACTTTACAACTGGAAGCTCTACTGGTTTGATTGGCACTTAATCCTCCTAATTAACCAACTTACATTTTGAACAAAATATGTCTAACTAAAGCTAAATCTTGATACAATAATTAATTCTAGAATGAGATATGATAAAGATTAAGAGATTAGAAAGCATCATTCTAAAATAGCACAAAAAGAAACAACAAGCATTTTATCTTAGAGATTTGGTTAGTATTCACTATTCACTATACCTTATGATAAAACTCATAACAAAAGTATAAAAAAACTATTTTACTACATGCTAAGAACTACTACAACTGGGGGCTTATTAAAGTGAGATGTTCTGGAATATTCAGCTGCATCAAAAGTTAAATATTGATGAAGATGAAACTAAGTTTATTTATTAATAATATTCTAATGAAAATTAAAAAAAGATTCATTGTTTATTTTTTCTTAATTTTAGCTATCATTTTATAAAATGTCTTTTTTGCATAACTTTTACACCAAACAAAAATAAATAAATATACTAGTAAATAAATACCTGTTGATGCTATCTCTGGAACATGCAGAAAGACTAATTTTTCCCTTTTTTATTTGTTTCATATGTTTCACCTTTTTTTTTAGCTTACTTGACAAATGGTCAATTTAAAGTCTTATTTTACAAATGATCAATTATGAATAATTTCATTTCACGCACAAGTAAAAACATACACTTAGATTTTGTACCAGTATTAAATGTTCAAATGTTAAACTAATTAGATGAAGATACTGATTAGGAAAAATACCATAAATCTATCATCTCTCTCTCTCTCTCAACATTTATAACATGAAAAAATTTTTTTCTGTTTGTCCGTGTTTTTTCTCTCTTAAAGGAGAAAGGAAGGTAAGAGAAAAAGAAGTAAACAGTAAATTTTGATTTAAACAAGTTTTATTAAAAATATTATATAATTTTAATTTTTATTTTACATTATTTTAATCTGTGTATTCGTTAAGAACTTTTAAAAAAATGGTATTTTTAAGAAAGATTTGAAGTTAGAACTTTGATGTGGATTTAATAAAATTTGGGAATATTTCAGAAAAAAAATTTTTTTCTTAAAAGTTCTTTTGAAAAATAAAATATTTATTTTTTCTCATGAAAAATTACACAAAACATAATGAAATAACGAAGCAATAACATATTAAATATATTAATATCAAAGCATAGGCTATTAGTGATATTTCACTTAGCAAAACTCTTTTTCTCAATACTTTTAGTGTTTATACTCATCTACATGTGTCTACACTTTTAAATAGGAGTGAATTTTCTTCCTTTTTATTGAATACAGTTGACTCTCGTTATACGCGTTTTTGTTATCCGCGGTTTTATTTCAGTGTCATGAGGAGCATCACTATTCCTATCCGCGGTTGCCCGGTGTTATGTCTCAAGGACGTAAGGTGGAGTCACTTATGATGGATGAATCACTGTTGGAGAGGTTTGAAATGAAACAGAACGAAGTTACCTTCCATGGGGCCTTTATTTACAATAAGCAATATGATTATTGGTAACAGATAACAACATGGATGATCATATTGGTCAAAATACATTTGAACAGGTATCGGAGCTATACCACCACCAAACAGACTGGCAAAGAAAATGACCAAGACAATTTTATGATGGGATTTTATGTGTGTGGTGCACTGTAAGAAAAGGCTGAAAGGTGGCCAGCAGGCGGGGAACCGAGAGCAATGTCAATCTGAGGGCACCCGTTCTCCAGTGCAGATGTCCGACTAGTGGGTGCTTGAAGCAGGCAAAACTGATAGTGCTGAAACTGAGCTACTGCCCTGGCTCAACCATCATGTGCATCTTTTCTCAGCTGAAAATAAATCTTTGGTCTCATGCACAGCTTCTCTGACTCTCAGATTGTCTGTTTGACTCACTCTGCTCAGTGTTTCAGTGCTCTCGTCATCTTGATCTCAGTGCACTCTTTAGTGTTATCTATTTTTATCTCTAAATAACTTTTGCATCCGTTGAAAATATGGCTTTTAAGAGAGAGAGAAATTAAAATAAGAATGTGAATAAAGAAACAAGTGAACAAAAGGCCTAGAAAATCCCATTCTTTGGAGGTGAAGTTCAAAGTTCTTAATTGGTTTGATAGAGGTGAGTGTAGCATTGATATTCAAAGGGCTATGGACTGAGTAATTCTACAGTGAGAACCATTGACGATAGTGCTTATAAAATTCATAAGTGCACTTAATCAACCATGAATCTCAGTTACAAAATCTTAATCTGATGCAATCGAGAAAATGGAGAGGAGGTTGAGCACATAGATGGAACATCAGAACCAACAGAATATGCCTTTGTCTGGAGTGGTTTTCAGGAGAAGGTGAGGAGTTTGTACGAAGTTCTGATGAAAGATACAAAGGAACTGATGCCTTTTGCTGCAAGTTCTTGGTGGTTTGAATGTTTTAAGAGTCACGTCTTCCACAATCTCAAGATGACTGGCAAGGCTGCAGCTGCAGATCACTTTGCTGCTTGAGAATTTCCTCTCTTCAAAGCAATGATTGTGGAAGGAGGTTACACAGTGAAGTAGGTGGTTAACCTCAATGAAACAGGCTTTTTGTGGGAGTGTATGCTCAGTCACACGTTCATTCAGGCTTTTTAGTTGATTGACAGTGCCATGGCCATTTTCGATGAAATCATGACACAGAATTCATTAGAAGTTCCATGGTGTGAAGAGAGATTGAAAATGCTACAAGGAGCTCTACAATCAGAAATTGAAGACTACAACTCAGATCTCCATCAAGAGGTTCTTGAAAACATACACACAACCTTCACAGCTTCCAATTGAATCAACCTCAACTTCAGCTGGAGAGCCTGTCAGAGCTCTTGTAGGGTCACCTCCACCTTTGCCTCCCTCATCTGGTTATTTAACTCAGTGGTTCCCAACCTTTTTTATACCGCAGACTGGCAAACTCAAAAACTTCTGACTGATTGGTATAGAAACATTTTATCTGCACATTCATTATAGTAATTAATTTTAAGAGGTCACATGTTATTTTACATTGCATCTGTACGTATACAATACATGCCATTGTAACGGATTTTAAAATTATTATTTCTCCAAAAAATATTTTTTTCCACCCTAAAAATCATAAATAACATATCGCTAGCTACCCAAAGCATTTTATTACCACAACTTAAAAATCATAAATAATAGCTAAAATAAGATGAAATTGTATGACTTACTGGTGGGATCATATCAATAGGATTGTTGGGTTTGTTTGCCTGACACAAGCAAGCTTTATCGAGGCATTATGCTTGACAGCGAGACTTGCAGTGTGTCTTTTACATCAAGCCTATTCCGATGTTTGGCCTTGGTAGCAGTCATTGCAGAGAAACCTGTTTCACAAAGGTATGTAAGATGGAAATGGCAGCAAGGTCTTCAAATCTAGAATGCTGGGTTCTGGACATTCACCCTTTATTTTAATCCAGAAGGACAACAGAGATAAGGATGCATTAAAGGAAGTTTTAAGTCCCCCATCGCATGCCAGCTCAATCAACTGATTCTCTTGCAGTGGTGGCAAGGATGACTCATTGTTGGCAGGAGGAAATGGATCATGGATCCATTCTCTCATGTCTTGGATCTTTTGAATTTGAGAAATATTGCTCAAATGTATTTGAGAGTAACTTCAGGTGTTCACATACTAACTTGGAAAGCCCAGCAACTTCTGAAAAATCAACAAAAGTATAAAATATAAAAAATTTTTATTCACACATTTCCACATCTTTATGGCTTGGTTTTGAAGAGTGTGATTTTACCTGTCATTTTAAAAATGGATGCCATTCTCCCTTGCAGCAAGAGATTCAGTTCATCCAGTGCAGTGAATATGTTGCTTAAATACGCAAGTTTAGTGAGCCAGATCTTGTCATTAAAATGTGCAGCTAATGATGAGTTTTTATCTGCAAGAAACTTCTACAACTGTTCTTTTAATTTAAAGACTGGTCAGAGCTTTCTTGCTTGACTGCCAATGCACTTTAAGCAAGAGAAACTGCTTGTGTTTGGTGTCCATATCTTCTCACAACGATTCCGATAAACATGAATTTAGTGGATGCATTTTGATATAATTAACGATATAGATCACATGAAAAACATTTAGAAGTTCAGGTCAAATTTTTCAGCTTACCATAATTTCACAATGAATGACAGTGGGTAGACTCACATTCCGGCACCAGTTCTTTTACACTGGTTGTGAAACCAGAAATCGCTCCAGTAATTACAGCAGTACCATTAGTACAAACTCCAACACAGTAAGTTCAGTTGAGCCTGCCTGAAATGTAAGTTTCCAAAACTTTGAAGATTTCTGTCCATGTCTTGTTGTTAGGCAAGGGAAGTGCACTCAGTAAATCTTCATACATGCCAACTTCAAAAGTATAATGCACATACACTAACAACATTGCCTGTTTTCAGTATTGGTTGATTCATCCACCTGAATAGAAAACCATAGAGATCCATTTATTCTCTCCAGCAATTGCTCTTCAATTTCCTCAGATATTTCGTCAATCCTCCTGGCAACAGTGTTGTCAGAAAGAGGAACTTGTCCAACCTTGCAAGCTGCTGTTTCCCCAAACAGCTTACAGAAGATATCTTTTGCAGCAGGAAGAATCAGCTCTTCACCAATTATAAAAGGCTTTTTATCTTTGGTAATTCAGTGAGCTACTAGAAACAATGTTTTCAAAGCAGTTATGTTTGAGGGCACACACGTGGTATTGTGAAATAGTTGTTTTTGTCTTTCAAATTTGCTTTTTTCCATTCAAAAACAACTGGTTTTTCTTTTAGATTTGGATGTTTACTTAGACTCCAAATGCAGAATTAGCTTTGAAGGTTTCATTGCTTCGTTGGACAGCGTTTTGGCACATATAGCACACACTGCTTTTGGAGCCTCTGAATCACCACACATTAAAATCATATTTTAAATACAAGGAGTCATACCAGCAACTGAACATTTCTCTTTTTCATTTTTTTGCATTTTCTTGGCATTGTATATCCTTTACAATGTTCTCTTTATCCTTCAGAACATCATTGTCTTTTTCGCAGAAGCAATTTTTCCAAAAAAGAATCCATGGAAGTTTGCTCAATCATCTTTTGGCCGTTGTATTTGACAGAAGTGTCACAGTTACTGCAATTTAGAGCTAATAACACAGTTGTAGGAGCTGTGGGTGACCAGGTGAGCAAGCGGATGGATGTGCTCAATGGGAATCCTCCATCAGGTGGTGTGACAAGGAACCATACAAGTGAAGGTCAAGCTGATGGAGTAATGGCTCACGGCCACAGTAGGTGTAAGTGAATGTCGAAACCAGGTAATGTGAGTGCACGGTTCAAGAATGGAAATGTTGAGTATCAGTGAAAGTACAATGCACAAGGTGATCAGAAAGAACAAATGAAACTGAAGGAAACCAAGGCCAAGCACAGTGACCAAAATTGTACCAAGCATGAGAAGGACTATCTAACCTGATAACCTCTGTTTTGTACTTAATTCTCACTGATAGTTAATAGAAGTTTTCTCCTTAACCATATTCTCCCGGTCTTCACACAATCATTGGCTAAGCGAGGACATTCTCGCCGACCCAGTCATCAAGATATGGGCATGGCCTGGCAACCAATGGTTTGCGGCCTGGCACTGGTCTGCAAACCAGTGGTTGGGAACCACTGATCAAACATAGATGACCAAGCTGCCCAATAACTCCTCCAGCCAGCCACTTAATCAAGATCCAGTCCCATTCATGGTAAGATTTAGTTTTTAATTTATTTTAATACTTTTATATGTTTTATGTACTCTTTATTCATAATTTACTGCTTTTGTGTCTTTATATGTATGAAAAGTAGGTACAAATGATTAATTTAATCTCAAAAAGTCTAAACCTTGTGCATTCAGGAACGCAACCCCTCTTATAACGTTATAAGTTTACCTTTTTACATAGCAATTCTCAGGAATGTAACCCCCTGCATATAACGAGGGTCGACTGTACTGGTTATGTGATTTTACTTATTACATAGCACCAAAAAAGTTAATGATCTTTGCCAGGTGAAACAAAATGTAGAGGTCCAGTTACAAAATTTGTTGGCCCAACAATTTCTGGGAATCCTAACTTTCAAAACCATTGACATAAAAAAATCAATAATTTTAGAAATTGAGGTTACCATTGGGCACCATTGACCTGATGACATTGCTACTACATGCTTCAGTGGCATATTTTATATAAAATGAATCTGCCTACCTTGGAAACTCATTTTATAGCAGTAAAAGTTGTTGTCTTTGTAATTCATAAACAAAACTTTGTTGTTGTTGTGTTTAAATTGTGGCAGGGATCTATTGACATCTTTGCTTTAGTACTTTATTAAAGAAGTTTACAGGTTACTAAAAGTTAAACGTTATACTAGCTAGAGATGTTCAACTGAAACCCAGCTGAAATAGCATCACTGTAATGGTATCTGGCTGGGTTTCCTTTAAATATAATTTAAAAATCATGTATGTTTGAGAACTTGAAACAATCATCAGGACTTTTTAAGAAGATTTAATGGGTTTTTTTATTTGTTTTAATATAAGCGTTCCTATTAAGAAATGCTTGTTGGTTTTTCTGGTTAGCCTAAGTAGTACGAAAACACTATTAATGCTTATCTATATTAAAAAAAACCTTAAATGTGTTTCTTTACCATACCTTAGTTACCTTATTTTTTAAAGATTTTGGATAGTGAACATTTCCATATTATAAACTAATGTACTGAATCAGTTAAAAACATTAAATCACCTTTCTAGAAAATATACAAAATTATGTATTTGCTGTGACCTTTATTAACATGAGCAACAAAATTTAATATTATCAAATATTCACAAAATAATTCATGCAGTTTTTTTGCTTAACTTTTCATGTTTTGTACAGCATAATCATTTCTTGTCAGAAATTAGATTTTTCCACAGGGAAAACATGAAAGATTGTGTTTAAAAAAACAATACAAAATGTCAAAAGCAAATAGAGACCACATTTTAGGTATGTTGGATTGACATTTTTCTCTGAAGATGGGTGTCATTTGGGTTAGGCATCCACATCTCTACCATAGTTGCCTTTTAACACAAAGTTGTAGGCATTGCAATGCTGGATGAATAGTAGTATCATTGTGCATGTCAGCAGTTTGCAAAAGTGTATGATCAGTATTGCAGATTTTGGATTAATGTTTTCTTAGACAAAAATAATGCAACAAAATAGAAAACAGTCACAGCTACAAATTATCTGGAACCATTGTACCCCAACTTATAGATTAAGATAACAACTGAATGTGAATAGTTATTTTATTAACAAAGAAACTTTTTATTTTGTTGTATACTGTTTTGGTTAACTTATGGACCACCACCTACCTATATAGTGATACATGATGTAAAGAACTAACCTAGGTGTTGAAAATTTATAATGCAATTACTAAGATATTTTTAAAAAGAATTAAAATGTGTAAAGGAGAAGAATTATTAAACTTTATAATTTTGAGCCATGAAAGTCTGCAGATATTTGATGTAATTTACATACATGTATGCACAATCTTTAGGTGATTTAGCTACTGAAATAACTCATGTACCAAAAAAGTCAACATATTTACAGTAGTTAAGCTTTCAGTCAGGTCTTTAACTTTTATTTTAATTTAGAGCCAATATGTATGAAATATGAAATTCATATGTAACAATTGTCAGAAATTTTTATCCTTTTAATAATTGAGTTTTTAATAATTTTGATAATTCATCTTTTGGATATGAATCTTTTCATAAACCTATATCTACTTTCAGAATATGTATTTTCTCTACCTACAAATCTCACTTTGTTGATATTCTGATGTGATTTTTCAGACTATTCATCAAAGAAAAAATATATAAACATTTAGAGTGGCTGTTTTTTTTGTTTTTTTGAAAGAAATCTTTAATAGCTTCACTACCAGGCATATTTATTTACTGTAGTTTCTGGTCACTAGTGACTTCTGCAAAAAGTTAATTTCTGTGGTGAAATCTCTTTTTTGTCTTTGCCATTGATAATTTTTGTGATTATTTCTACCAATGCACTGTCATCATAGTCTTCTCCATGAATAATTTCAAAGATACTAAATTCTTCAACACTTGATGAGCTCCTACATCAGTTAAAAACAACAAAAAGAAGCTAAAAGCTTTTTGTCTCATTTAGTTTGTTCTAAGTCTTTCAACATTTATCTCGTACCTATTTTTTCTGATACATCAGTGTAATTCCTGCAACAATGATCTGATCCATCCTTGTTATCATTCTCTTATCATTGTTAACAGAAAGTATCCTGTATTAGATTAAAACCAGTTACAGGAAAAAATTCTGAAAATATCCTGTCATTATGAATTGGTTTTCAATCATATTTCTTTGTCACATCTGTTGCATTTGCATGAAATCCATAAAATTTGATTTAATTCAAAAGGTTTTTTTTTTTTCTGGATAATATATTCAAAAAAGATGTATTACTTCTCCACTAAAAATGGATTAAAAGAAAGTTATGGTGCATTAGCATAATTTGCATATTAGTAAAGTAATTTCTAATATAATCCAAGAACACAGTATAATGGTTGCAAAAGGAAAAAAAGTAAAAATTGTATTTAAAGTAATAAGCCCCAATTAATTGCAGGAAAACACAGAACAAACCTGTAAATTTATTCACATAATTTAGCACCTCATGAAAATAACTGAACAAAGTCAAGAAAAACCAACTAAGTGTTGCTTTTCCACACAATCTCATTTTTGGTGATACTTTTCTCACTGAATTTTTTAGGTTGGGAAACCTTGCCAAAAATTGTTTATCACACATTTGTACCAACACCTCTCTGCAGCCTGAACAGTAGCATCACTAGAGAATTTCTGACCATGGTGATCTTTAACGATCCAGAAAAGGCAAAATTTTGATAGGGTAAAGTTAGGTTATATAAGAGAAGGGACAGCACAGTCCATTCTTTTGCTTTGATTGCCTGGGTTGTTGCATACAGTGTTTGACCTTGCATTATCATACTGCAAAATGATGTGCTCCAACTGTGGGAGCTTGCATTGAATTGATGTATTTAGTTAGTTTGTTTTTCTTCTGATATTGTACAGAGCTGATTGTTGTACTTTGGGTAGAAAATCAATAAAAATAACATCCCAGGAATCCCAAAACACAGCATGAATTTGCCTGCTGGGGATGGTGCCATTCCATGGACTGCTGCTTTGTTTCTACTTCAAAATGGTACATACATGATTCATCATCTATGTTTCCTACCAATGGTCTTTTTAGGCTTAATTAATGACCCATAGCTTTTATGGCCTAAAAAATGAAATGATCAGCACCTCTAATGATTTTAAATGTCTGGGTAAGGTCTTACGTCAAATATTTATGCCAGGGAAAGGCAAACTTTTAAACCTGCAGATCACAAGACTGACTGCAAAGCCTATCTACTGGGCTGAGAGGGCGTGGGTAATAGCATGCCAGCCCTGTTTGCAGGCGGATTCTGGGGAAGTCATTTAATATTAAATGTGGATAATATACAAATAATTTATTTCAACAATTGAATGAAGCAATAATGTACAATTATTTGTGCAACTGAATGTAATCTAGGGATAAAAATAAAAGCATGAGGATTTGTACCTGTTGGTGCTTCTCTTTTTAAGCCAGAAAGAAAGAATAAATAAGGCTTGCTGTATTAACATTTCAGCAGGGTATGTGCTGATACTCACATTTTTTTGTTTTCCAAAGTCAGATGGCATTTCACATCATACTTCGTGAAAACTGGCACTTCAATGGCAAATCAAGTACAGATTTTTTATCTACTTGCATGAAGAAATATTTTGTTGTCCAGTTATTATTGAAAATTCTGCATTTGCTGTCCACTTTTCTCTTCTTGAGTGCACTCATCTTTCATAGAGGTCACAAATACATATCACCACCACAGAATGGATAACAATAAGTCTTTGGTAGAGTAGCATTGAGCAGATACCACCAACTGCTTGTTTGATCTTTATATGTTGGGCAGATTTCCAGTCTTCAGTATTGCACTGACCAATGCATTGGATCTTGTTATGATTTATTTGTGACAGGGTCGTGGATATATGAAGCATTTGCACATCTCAGTCCACTTGACTAATATGACATCACTGTTTAACATCTGGCTTTTGGTTGTTAGTCTGCATACTTCATTGCACCTGCTGGCATTTTGCTGTTTGTACGATCACTTAACACTGAGTTTTGTCTTCCAAATTATTTGAACATCAGTGGGATCTGTTTTATTCCTTATGGACCATAGCAGAAATTTGCTACATGGCAGCTGGTGGGCTATATGTAGTTTTCAATACTCTGAAGTTCTTTTTCAGGAAGTGCATTAGTTTTTAATTTCAGTATATCATGTCTTGAAACAAAGTCATGATTGGTATATTGCAGACTGGAAGGTAGCCTAAGTCTTATACAAAGGTGACAATATTTTTTTGCATCTGCAACTTACTGAACAATTTGTTTAGCCTAATACTTCATTATCTCTGCCACACTGAACTGATATGATGCAGCACTATTACTATTTTGTGACAGCAAAACACAAAAAGGGGCCTTCTATAGTTTCTACTGGAGTAATTATCTTTTTCTACCTGATCAGTTATCAACACAAAATGCTATTATGTAAGGTTTAACACACACATTCTTTGAAAAATAAAGAAAGGAAAATGGAGCTAATTTTAAAATTGCTCACAATATAGCTGTTGTAGTATATTGATGCATTATTTACTAATAAAACGTTCTAATCTAAATGATTCTAGTAATCAGAGAAAATCTCAGGTTTCTTTTTTTTTTTCAGTAATGGATTTTCTTTATCGTGAGTGAGGTGTTCATGAACTTAATTAACCCTGATGGATTTATTCAGTTAGATTGTCACTTACCAAAACTATTGCAGCATGCAAATTTTAAAATTTTCTTTTCTTTTTAGTACAAATGTAAAGTAAACAGTTTTTAGAAAAAAATTATGTAATGTGTTATAAAATGGTATTTTAGAAGTCTGAAGTATATAGGGTTTACAATTTCTTGGTAATTTTATTCCAAATGGTGCAAAATATAAAATTTTGAGCTTAACAGTAAATATATTTACTCATGCTATAAAACAATTTTCAGAAATATATATTGTAATGTATGCTTTAGAGAAATTTAAAAAAAAGAACACATTTTGTAGCATTATTTCATTTTGAAATTAATTCACTAGTATTTTAAAGTAATTTTTGTAACTTAATTGTGTGAATCTTTACTCAATGCATTTGCTGTCAAATAAAACTTATATTTAGTTTAATTTATTACTGGGAAACAAAGTCACTATGGTTTATATACCCTTAATTTTCTGGTTAGCATTAATGTGTAATAAGCTTGGGTTTGCAAATAAGCCCATTCATAAAAAAATTTAAATGTTTGTTTGTTTGTTTAGCTAGAGACCCTTACAAAGTAACAATTGTACAATTCACTTCATGAGGGACACAAATGGGATCTTTATACATTTGTGACAATATGATCGTTGTAGCACTCAATTTTTAAAGGAATTCCAATCTTTACAGTTTCCATAACTATTACCATAATTTCTGGGTTTATAATTTAATGTGGGTTATAAGATAAATGGACTAAATTTTCCCCTTTTTTAACTTAATTCATAAATAAGATAAAGTATTAATAGTTGACCAAACCTAGCCAGTACACTGCATGAAGTCTTGCAAAACAGCAAAAAAAAAAGTAACATCATGTATGGAACTTCCATGATCATGAATATCAGTGAACTTTTTGCACTTATCAGTGATCTACTTTATGAATAAATCCTTGAATTCATCGCTAAAATAAATTTGCTGGAGAGTACTTTGAAATTCTCTGGAAACATGAAAATTTAGATATTCAACTCAATATTATTTTTCTTAACACATGTTGATATGAAAGATAGCTTTAAAGTAGAATAATATTTATAGAATAAATAAAGAAGAAAAATTTCACGATATATGTTATATTATTTACTAAGCACTGTCTCACTCAACTCAGTTTCAGAGAAACCTTAAAATGCCTCAACTTCAGTGTCTGAGTGGAAGTCTTAGGGCATAGACCAAATGTGAAATTTTCCTCATCCTCTATGTAGTTGTATTGCACTGCCTGATAAACAGCCTTTTTCTGTGCATAAAGCAGAAACTCCACAATGGACCATCCACAAAGTTCTTCACTCACAATTTAGCAGTGACTTGTTTCACTTTTAATCTCAATTGAACAGTGTTAAGTCTGTGACATGTAGCATATTGTGATAATACATATTCTTCTAACTTGTCCTAGTTTTTTTTTTGTTGTGTGCAGAGCATCCTTTGCCTTGTGTCATTCTGGATACATTTTTCACTGATATCTTACTTACAATAAGCAGCCATATTTGCTCCATTTTCTTGATAAATTTTACAATTTCCAGTTCAAAAACTGCTGCGTAGGATTTACATGAAGTAACAGGTGGCATTTTGAAAATGGATATGGTTTTGTAATAGGGGTTTTGTACTCACAATTAGGATCAAAATGGATTAAGACTGGCAAAGGCTTGTTATTGATTGGATAATTAGGCATACTTTAATGAACAATGAACATCAGTCCTACTGAAAAAAAAAACTGTTTTTCTCCAAGTATCAAATAGCATCATATGAATTTTACAGTCAAGATTTTTGGTTTAGTGCATATTTTTTTCAATATTGAAAAGTTTTAATTTTATCAATGTATATGTTAATTCAGATTATAAGACAAAGCCTGGATTTCCAGTAAAAAAGTCTTGTCTTATGACCTGGAAACTATGGTATATTTAATGTTTAGCATTTTATTTCTTTTTTTATAAGCAATAAAATTTAGAAAATTAATTTTATTTTAACTGTTAATCATATATATATA
Organism: Nautilus pompilius; assembly: GCA_018389105.1. NCBI lineage: Eukaryota > Metazoa > Mollusca > Cephalopoda > Nautilida > Nautilidae > Nautilus > Nautilus pompilius. The sequence continues at coordinate 1,942,851 of JACATO010000337.1, forward strand.
TATGAGTTCTAAGAAAAACATTTTTAATTGCTAGATCTTGATATATTTTCTACAAAGTTATCCATTGCTGAACACTAAAATCTATTTGTAGTTCCCAATAATGCTGACCTAGAAATATTGAGAGAAAAGGAGAGAGATAGGGAATATGTTTAATGACTATCTCTGCTTCAGATCAGCAGCAGCAATTTGGTGTTCAAAGAATCCTGGAATCTCTTTAAAAGCCAATATATAACCAGAGCAAACTTCTGGAGTCCACTTCTAAGCAAAGAACAATTTTTCTTTTGTAAATCTTATGGCCAAGAGGTTTTTCAAAGCTTTTCCTTTTCCTTTTTTTCTCTCTATTATATCAAGCATTTAGCCATTTCTTTTTTCTCAGACATCTTGATTTCAAGCTCAATAATTTGAAAAAAATCAATGTTTTGTTGTTTCTCTAACTGATGTCAAAATACTAATGCATACAGAATTAAAGTGATTTGTAAATGATTCATTTTCAAAAAAAAAACCTTATTCCACTTCCATACATTTTAAATATGAAATGACATTTTTTGTAAATAATTCTATTAAAATCATTGGCATAATTTAATTATGCTTTTAAAAACAATCAAACTTTGTACGTATTCATTTTCAAAGATACACTCCTGGCATTTTATATTCAAAGTTTGTTCATCGATTATCCATTATACTAATTAATTAAATTTACATTTATGCTGGTTTAAATCATTGTAATAATTGTAGATTCCAATCCATGCAATGAATAACTTTCCCCTCAGAATAATTGGTATATATATATAACCAATCTGAGAAAAATAAATACATATTTCTCTTTGTATATGCAATTTATTGAAGGTCTCTAAATTTATTACTATTGATCAGTTAATGCCAAGAATCAAAGGCCTAAATCAAGTTCTCAGGTTGCACATACACACTTTTGTATAATTTTGAGTAACATATCATGCAGGATGGACATTTAGAGCAGATTCCCTTCAAAGTAAGAAAATTTTGAAACTAATTGGGTTCTGGATGAAAGCATTGATTATATGAAAAATGAAAGTATAAGAGCATCTGTATCTCTATTTGAAAAAAATTTAATTTCTTTTTGGTGCCAAGCTAGGTGACTCCTGCCAGTTAGCATTTTTGCTTTGAAACCTACTTCTGCAAGCCTGTACATTATGGAACTAAAATATCTTTACATTCTCAGAAATTTTTTGTAATTTCTACTTGGTAAATTAGGGTTGTTATGGTTTTTAAAAATATAATCATAAAGGGAAGAGTGTGGTTTTCAGGAATTTTGTAAAATGTATTTCTGACTTTGTTGAAGTTACAATTAAGGGATTGGTATATAAATACCTGTATATAATGTGTGGTTATTTTTTATAGTAAAGATGAATATTGTAAATGTACATCATTTATAATTTTTAACTGTAGTTTTATTTTATGTATATTGACAGCCATCATGTGCTACATAATTTTATCTTCAGCCATTGGTATGCTTTCTTTTCTGGATCAACTCATTTATGCAGGCTTTCTCCAAATGCTACAGTTTCCATATATCTCTTATCAGAAGAGCATTCCAATGACTAACTTATCAGAATGAATGCAGATTTAGCGATGGTTTCCTTTCTGCGTATACCATACTTATTTATTTAAAATGTTATAAAGTCTTGACTTGAAACTGAATATAAATTATCTATGACATCATGAAGACCTTAAGTATTTCAGTACATATTAGCATCAACAGCAAAATTTTTCTGAACTTCAGGGATTTTATCAGCCTTTAAGAAAGTTAAGCACTTATAGTATTACAGGATTATCTAGAAAAGTAAAGGAACTGTTAGCCCATTAGTCATCAATCCTTATCAAAAACAGTTTTGGCTTCACATCTAGAAAGAGAATCAATGATACTTAGCAACTGCCCCTGTTATCCTTGAGATATTATCTTGTGGATTTCATTCTGATTTAGTAAACAGATTCTAAGCAGATCTGTCAGATGAGAAATGGCTGATACCAGCTATTGATTTTAGAAAGCTGAATTTAGAGATGTCTTGTGGCTAAACGTATCTTAGAGGAGATGAAACATGTGATGAAATGCAGCGATCTCTATACACAGCTAAATGCATTGTCTACCCTAATTACAGAGAATGGCCAAGTTAAACTTTACAGTTAAATAGGATTAGAATGACAATCATGTGGATGGAGAGACTTTGAGTACATACATCATTATTCTGGTTGCAATATTTCACAGAACTGTAAAACTTGAGGACTTAGCAAATTGATTTGCTTTTAATACTGTGAAATGATATTTTTCATATTTTGGAAAAGAAAACTGCAAATTATTCATAAGATTTTTACATTCTCAAGTTATTTTATTGTATACTTTTTAAACAGACTTAATTTACTTCATTATCTATATCATTGATTCCAAGGGTATTTCAGTAAATGAAAACTTCCAGTACTTAAATTGATATTAGTGAAATTATAGCTCTATCATGTTTGTGCAAGATGGTGTTGTATTATGTTCACATGAGTTTTGACATCACTACTCTTTCATGGTGCCATGACAATCCACTGGTAGACCACTGGACTGCTAAGGTCAAGGGCCTGAGTTCAATTCCTGCCTATTGACTTGGTTTGGTGTATTTCTCTGGCATGGTTTCTATACTCCATTCCCTTTAAAACAGTACAAAAACTTGACATGGCAATCATTGAATATCACTGTGAAAATTTTAAATTATCTTTTGTGTGTATTTGATAATTTGATTAATAATTTTATCATTTGAACTGAATCATAAATACTAGTAATATATACTTCTCACAAAAAAATAAGCAACAAACATTTCCAATCTACATTCATACATGCTCATGTTCTGAATGAAGAGGACCTACATGTTAATCTAAACTTTCTATTTAAAAAAATTGATGGCACTGAATTTTAAGTTAAATTGTTTGGAACAAAAAAACAATGTCCATCTGAAATGAGTGTGCATATTGGCAACAACAGCAGTCTGAAAATGATTACAAAAAGATGACATTGGAAAAACTGTTTATTAATAGGTGTATGACCACCATTGGCCCTAATACAAGCTTGAACATGTATTGATATCAAGCTGTCATTGTGGGACATCCATTCTTCAACCATGGTCCTTTTCTGCTGATCAAGAGACTGGGCAGACTTTATGCCTCCCTAGGATGTCCCTAACATGCTCAATTTGATTCACATGCTACACCACGTGAGTTATGTTGTGAACCTGAAGTGAAGCAGCATGAACAATGTGCATGGTACAGACAGGCATAATGGTCTCATCCCTTTATCTGACACCATTCGTAGTAACCTTTCTAATGATGCCAAGATCAGTTCTTCAGCCAATTTGAATGTCAGTCCATACCATTAGGCTTCCCCAACTAAATTGATCATAATTGGTAAAGACACAGTTAATAAATTATTCCCTAGGCTATCTCTAGACTTGAACACATCCATTGTTGATATCTAGATTTGTCAGTGAAAATACAAGGTGTCAATGGTTCAATTCTCAGTTGTGATGTTGTGACATTTATTGGATGCATAGCTGTAACTGGTGCTCTTTTATAGGGATGTGAGCAGTGGTATTCTAGACCACAAGCCCCAACATGAACCCTGTTGTGAACTTTCACTTTGAAAATTCTGTTTGGTTGCTCTTTGAGAGATTATGCTGTTGACAAGGTTTCTTCTGACAAGATAGCAATCTTCACTTGGGAGGTCATAACTCTGGAGTGACCTGAACAAGGTTTCTCCATGAACTGGCCAGTCTGATGATACTTTGTTAGTGCCCTAGAAATGGCACTGCATAAAACATTGTACTGGGAAGCAACATAGGTCTGCACCATCCTTCCTTGAAACATACCAATGGCCTGGATTTCTGCTAAAATGACGTTTACTATATATCGGGTCAATTTATAGAGGAATGGTAATGGGTCATGTGCAAAGATGTATATAAATTAAGTGCAAGTGATTTTCATGTGAGTTTCTAAGGTTGCTCAGTTCTGGGAGAGGTAATTATAGCATTACATGTTGTATGTGCAATATTGTATTTGTCCTGAACAGCAGGTCTTCCTTAACAAGAATATAAACACATCTGAATGTACTATATAAGCTCTGCAGGCTTTGAGACACTTATTGCTTATTGTTTGTGAGAAGTATATGCTAAAAATTTGTGGGTTCCAGTATTTTTGTTACATTTGAATACTACTGAAAGCCTGTTTTATTATATAGTGGTTATTAAGTGCATTGCTCTGTATGCAATAGATGTTTATTCCTCTATTTTAATATTGTATGATATGATACAATAGTGGAACTTAAGTCAAATTCAGCACTAACTGAAGTGGTTAAACATTTAACTATATGATTTTTTAGTTTTAAGCTATAAGATAACATTTTTCTATAAAATTTTTAAGGATTTCATTTTATTTTGTACTATCTCTGATCAAATGGTGGTTGTTTTCATGCTATTTGGTTTATTTTTCCTTTTTTCCTTATGCATTCTGATAGTACATATTGCACAGTACACCATACCCATGCATGCACACACATGCACACACATAAACAGGCATACATGTGTTTATATTTAAATGGATATACAGTATTCTGCTATGTATGTCACTTTTATATGAAATGTTGGTCAGAATTTTAATTTAGCTATTTATTGGTCATTTGTGTTTTGGTAAATATCCTTCCTGAATCTAGTAGGATATTCTTTAAAACAGATTTTTGTTGCATTTTGGCTTATTTATTAACTTTTTTGTGTTTTAAAATTATAAATACAAATCATGTTCCTTGTGAATTTTGTCTGAAGGTGAATTAAAGTGTTGTTTCAATGTGATGAGCTGCCATATATTGAGATGGTTGGGTGAAAATGGCAGTCTGGTGATAATTGGATGAAAGTGGAGACTATACCAGACAAATTGTCATTGCTTGCTAGATGGTTAATAGTTAGAAAATTTTAGGATAAGTATTGCTAATCTGCCCAGACAGGTTTTGAAGTGTGTGATGAAAGATGACCACAGCACAATTGGATCAACAACTCATCAAATTGGCTTTCGGAAATTGTAAAAAAAAAAAGTTTCTCCACTTTGGCAGGACACTGGATACAATGTTTGCTCAGATTATTAGAAATTGCTTGAGAAAGTATTGTTTGTGTGCAAATTTCTAAATGTTCTCTTGCCATTAAAGAAATCTTATCAAGTTTAACTATAATGTTGACCATTTTAAGTGAACAGCAGAAGTGTCTCATCAGAATGTGATCTAATGAATCCAGACTTCCGCTTCACTGGTGAGAACCATAGTATGGCAAAGACTCGAGCAATATGCTAAATGAAACTTGATACCCCATGACAGGTATGGGATGGGGTTGTAGAAGCACACAAAGAAAAGTTGTTTATACATTGTAAGAGGGTCATAAGTTTTCATTTAACAATCATCATACAATATGCATGATTCCATGGACAAGGATTTGTCTTCACGGATAACAACTCAATACTCATTAGGTTATGTGGTTATTGAATTTCTCCAGCAAAATCAAATCACTTAGCTTTCATGGACCTGGTGTTCTCCCCAAATTTAGTGGAACACTCTTGGACAAAGTTTCTGTACCCAATACAACACCTTCCAACAACACCAGAGTTTGGCTAGTATTGAGGAGAGGGGATCAGTTCATTATTAGACACTGAGGAAAAACTGATATTGGACTCTTTTTGGGTTTATCACTTTTACTTACAACCTGTTAATTGACAATATTACAAAGATAAATTTATACTTTTAATGTTTTGTTGTAACAGAAATGGTGAATAAACATTGATTTTTTTTTTTAAATTTCAAATTATTTTTCACATTATGCTTGATTTGATTTTAGATGTTTACATATTGTACAGTACAGTATGCATATCTATTATATAAACATTTTAATATTAGATGTTCTAAAGTGATGATGCTTATGTTATACTTAATTACAGTATAAATGTGTGTAGGTATTTTAGCTTATCATCCATACTAAATAATATATTCATTAATAGACATACATTTTAACTCATTGAACAAACAAACTAAATAGGAAGAATATATTACTCTAAATAAAAAAGAAAATAAATATATAATAAAGGATTCTTTATCAGACTTTAGTGTAAATTTTTAAATTAAAAAAAAAGTTTTTATAGATTAAGTAAAAAACGATATTTAAGTAAAAATTTGAGTATATTATTTACATGTGAACACTGAAAGATAGCATGCATTGCAGACAAAAAGTAGTAAATATGTAATATTTTTCAGATTTGTTATAAAATATGCATTTTATAGGTACAATAATATTTATTAATATTATATTTACAACATTTTGGAAAATATAAAAAAATATTCAATTAGAAATTGGTTAAATATGTAAGAATTTATTAAAAAACATGAACACTGAGAAAAAATTAATTATCTTGCTTAAAAAATTAGGGCATGAAAAAGTTTCATGGTATTGATTATTGTTAGTGGTTTCAAAAATGTAAATCTCTTTTTTTGTGACTGAGTCTTATTAAATATGAAATGCATTCTCCATATTTATTATTATTGTTTTGCACTAATTTTTAAAATAATATACAAAAACAAAAATCCCTTTTTTAAAAAATCAAAATGTATGGATTTAGACTGTCTTTTTATAAATAGCAAGTTTTTATAATAACAGCATTAATGAATCATTCAGTTAGATGCCCTTACCAATACATCTAGTATGATCAGAGTATAAGGCAGGAACTGTCTAAAAATACTCATTGATATGTGTCTATTTTCAAGGAATCTAAATAGTACATTTCCCATAGACATGATCATTATCCCAAAACATGGTGACCTTTTTCATTACTTTAGGGTTTGGTTTCTAACTGTAAAACATATGACCTATTGACCTGTGTGCAATTTTTCTGTCTTTCATTATATCTTATTTCAAAGTTTACTTTAATTTGTTTTTTTGGACCTTGCTTTGAGATAGAAAAGGAACTTTCACAAAGTAATAGGTGTTATAACAGATAGCACCAATTTCATTTACTGTATGATAGGTATCCAACTCTGAACAACTTTGCCAAATGCATTGTACTCACAGGGCATCACTGCTACATTTTCTGGAAGGCATTTTGTGCACTACAAATGCAATATGGCAGCCTTTATTTTAACACAAACAAATCACCAGAGTCTAATCCAGGTATGAAAAATTTTTCTCCACTGAGGTCCAAATATGACTTTCAGATATCTTTGGCAGGCCACACATTACTGTACATCTTAGCTTTATTTAATAATAATGGAAAAAATATTGGAGCTCACCAATTCCTTTCTACTCAATAACACATTGATGTGAGATTGCAGTTCCAAAGTAAATATGTAGGATTGGTTTTTAGATTTTTGTTTATTAACTTGGTTCTGGTGTTTCATTTTCCAATTTTCATTTTTGATAAAAATTTTTCACATGAGTAAGTCTTTTGAAGAGTGACAGTTTTCAGTGCATGTTTCCTCAAATTTGGGAAATTGTGACTTCCCACATAGTTTTTTAAAAGTAAATCAGTGATAAACTGCTATATTTTGTTTTCAGATCAGTGTTGTCTTACAGTTCAATCAGTTTTAGCTGCACCTGTTCAGGATCACTGGATGTGAAAACATTTAGTACATTCTCCTTTTTTGTTTGAAATCTTTGAATCACTCACTAAAATTGCTTAGCAAAGCTGACAACTTATCTACTGTCTCTTCAATTGAAGTTGGCTTGTTGAGAGTAAATTTTGAAAAATGTGTGGTTTTGCCCTCTCCACTGGCTTTCCTACAGTTGATGGAGCTTGTATTTATACGTTACAAAATAGTAACCAGCTGCTTTGGGCCCTGTAGTTTTTATTTAGCCCTGATAAATTTTGAGTAATATCAACCATGAATGAGAGATTAGTTAATCATTTATCATTTTTGTTCACTGAGCTCACTTATATGTTTCCCTTTCATCACCATAAACAACTTATTCTTTGAATTAGAAAAAATTGTTTCAACATTCTTCTGCTGCTGATGTACACCAGGTCACCATATTCTGATTCACTATTTCAGCAGTTCTTTGTACTGACAATTATACAGTGCTCAACTTTTAATGAAGTTTATGGTTGATACTACAACTCACATCACATTCTTTAGTCAGACAGATTGAGCTTTTCCATTTCCTTCCTGAGTTTTGCAGATCCTGTCATGGAAAGGACTTAAGTAATGATATCACTCAATTTATCAGATTTTAGGTCAAGTTATTCCATTTGCTGACTAAACGTTAGGTAACATGCTCCCTTCTCTAGTCATGTCATGCATAGGTATCAACATAGTTAATTTTTCCATGACTTCAAAATCAGTTTCAATACCATGAACAAAGATGGCTTATTGGCATATATCTCTTGTTTATGGGAAAATAACAGGTCTTTAAATTTTCCACATACTCTTTTAATGATTTTTCCATGTTTGCAGCCATATCTTGAATTTTATCAGAAACAGACTTATGTGATGGGCTTATGATTTTAAACACAATTTTCTTCTCAGAGCACAAAATACTTGCAGCCAGAATTAGACACTTCTTAACAAATTCAGCATCTGAATAAGGCTTTAGGTTTTTTAACTATCAATTATGCTCTAGCTAGTATGCACAACACTATTTCATTATTTATTTTTTTGGTCTGGTAAATACAGACTGCTAAGCAACATCTTTTGTTTTTTTTCAAGGACTCAATCTTGTCAACATTTGATCCAGAGTCAACTTTCTTTGAAATAAGAGGCCTACTATATCTAACTTTATCCTTTTAGTTGCACTTGACATTTTATATCACTGTACTGTGTGTAATCTGTGCATGTGCAAACCTAATATACATAAAAAGTGATCATAGAATACCAAGCGAAGTCAGTACCATATAGTGAGGTCAGTCTATGGTCCACAATCTGGCATGGTAGAAAGATGTTTGTCAAAAGTTGTTTCAGTTTTCTAGCTTCATTTCCATTTTAAAGATGCATCTACCATTGGACAAACAAGGCATTCTGAGATTTGATGACTATATTCTTTAGAAGGATTGTGTTGCATGCGCTACACATCTCATGTGACCACAGTCTATGAGAGGAATCAAGACATTCAACTTCTTTCCTGGATATTCCAAAGCTCTGATATAAATCTTGAGAACATTTTTATCATCAGGAGAGTGACTTATTCATATCCTGACAATATGATGGAATTAAAGGAAGCTCACACCTGAAAATGGCAAACCTGGATCAGAACACGATCAATGCTAAGAAATGTAGAGGCTTTTCTTACTGTAAAAGGTGACACAACTTAGCATTAATGCAACAAATTTCACTCTGTTTCTTACTTGATATTATTTGCAACGAACTAACATATTATAATAACAAGTTACCAATTATTATGGCAGAGCACTGTATATACTGCAGGTGGGTTCAAGAAGATGTAGCAACTATGACACTTGTTAATTAATATATTTTTTTTATCATTTACCTATTTACATACCATTTAGTAATATGAATAACATTATTTCAGTAAATGAGAGTTACAGTGTAAAGTGCTTTAAATGTTTTCAACAATGCCAATTTTCTCTTTCTATGCTATTGCACAGCTATAACCAGAAAGAACTCTGATGGAGAGAAAGACACTGGCAGCAATAATGGTAGTTAAGTTTTTAACAAATTACTTAAGAAAAAATTCCTCAGAAATTATTGGTTATAACAGTCATCTTGTTGGTACTTTGATATCTTAGATTAACTAAATATTTGACTAGAAGTAGTGTTAACATTTTGGACCAGTGCAATCAAGAATTAGCAGTGAATGTGATGATCAGTTGACAAGTTCTTTGAAAAGCAGAAATGAGGTGAACTTTTTAAAATTATTTTCCTATTGATTATCACAGACGCTAAGAACTAACTGCTAATCAATGTGCACACTATTTAATAATGGACAAGTATGTGAGTGATGCCTTCTGCTAAATTGTTCTTATTGCACTGAAAGAAGAAGAAAGATAATTTTAAAATTTCTCTCTCATAATTAAAGAAATCGAATATTGACTTTATCAAGAGACTTTGCCATTTATAATTATATCCCTTGCATGAATTGTTAGGCTTTGACCTATGGATGAAATTTGAGCTGGTATTAGTTTGTCAGAAAATCATTGCAAAGTGTCTTGTTACTGCCACCAACAAAAATCCGATTAAATTCCTGTAAAGATTCTATCATTGCGATTCATTCTTCTAACAATGCTGAGATATGTTTTCAGGCAGCATTCGTTTTGTGATTTTGTTTTTTTTTTTTTTTTATTAGTCGAGCTATTGGTGGGAAGGAAATATTACATTTGCAATTCTGCATTCGCAACCCCTATTGTACATTTTTAAGCACTATTTTTTAAAAAATGATTTACTATGGACACGAGCAAGAGGGATACATAATATTAACTGTTTTTGCTTAGAGAACTGACATAAGAACAGAACAACTGTAATTTCAGGTGAAGAGAATAATAGTTTATGAAACTTCTATTCATTGAAGTTCTCCAAAGGGCAAGGTATGTTTTCTTTGCTAAGGCTGTTGCCAGAGCATTTGTAAAACTTTTACAAATATGTGCAAGCATCTTTATCTTCACTAAATACTTGATTATATACTGCATCAGCAACACTTTCATTTATTTTGGTTTCAACATTTATTTACTATAATTTTTTACCTTTTTCAAGGTCTTCCTTTGATACTGCTTTCTTGCTTGCTAATAGATAAAAATGTTCTGAGTGATTCTCGCTCTTCCATCATCTGACAGTTGTTTGTTTACTCAATTACCAGCTTAACTTGGCTCATGCTGTAAATCTCTGTTCTTTATTTTTTTTTGGAGAACAGCACTGTAGTAAGGCAGTTGCTTATCAGAATCTAGACTGTCATTCATCTCAGCTAAGTAGAAGTTGAGTAATGTTGGATGTTGATGCTCAGCACATTTACACCATGTACTGATGTCATGACAACTTGTAAACTAAATAATCTTCTTGTCAACTTATTCCAGGATCATTTCTCACTCTCTCTCTCTCTCTCTCACTCACTCACTCACTCTCACTCTCACACACACACACACACACACACACACACCACACACACACACACACACACACACGCGCGCGCGCGCGCGCGAGAAAATGTTTTTACATGATCCAAACCTGGAACCCTTTTCGCTGGTTTGGATTATCCCCCCCCCCTGATCTACATGGTAAAGAACACCCTTATAGATAAGTTCCATTCTGGATAGAGAAGAGAAGAAGAAACAACAACAGTAAACTCTCCAATACAAGAAAAGTACATAGAAGGTAGTAGATTTTCACCAAGATGCTGCATCTAATAGGCCTTTAAATATGTATCACTTGCTCAACCAGCCTATTGCCTTTCACTTGCTTAATCTGCCAACATTTCAAATGAAGATTTAGGAAAGTTTGTGGTGAATATTTTTTGAATATATAATTCAAACAAGAAACTTTAAAAAATAGTAATGTTGTTAGATTGTAAATAAAGTGAATGCTTTATCAAGTTGCTGGCTTATAAAATGAAATGGACACAGAATATGTCTTGAAAGTTAGAAAAGAAACAAAATTAAAAAGGGTAAAAATGTTTTAAAAACTTGTATGCTACAGAAAATACAGTAATTTTTCAATAATAGGATCTTCTGAACATTTCATTGATAACTCTTACAAGAAAAAATTATTCAATTCTTTTTTTTTTTCAAAATGGACATTTCTTGTAAGCAATTTTAAGCAAGTTTATCTTTCCTTAATTCCACTCTGTCAGATAATATATTACTGTTTCCATCAATTTTGTTTCATTAAAAGTTATTTCAGGCATGGTTGTTTGAGGGGGTCTGCAGACCAATTATCCTAGCATAGAAATGCTGTGCTGGCTTTTTTTCCTTCATGCAGAATAGAAAAGATGCCAGAGTATCAGCAATCAATGTCAGCTGCTGTAATACCACAACTTGAGAAATTAAAGACCAACTTTTCTTTTTTTGAGACTGAACATGTCTACAATCTCATACTCAAAGTTGTACATATCTAAAAAGAAATAGTTAATGCTCCAGTTATTTTAGCCAAAAAATCAGACAATTAAGTTTATTCTTTGGCTTTTACACTCTGGTTTATGAACCATGTCATTGGTTGTTACAATGCACTTTTTTTTTCATATCTACCTTTCTGGTTCTGTTAGTTCAGTATTTTATTAATTAAATGGTTTTACACCATAATGAAGCATCTCCTGGAATTTAACCTATTATGTCTATCAGAGCTGTGTATTTGGAAACCTGCAATTGTCATTTATTACATTTCATGAGGCTTACTTTTTGGTTGACATTTAGATGTGGAAGGAACTCTTTGGTTTCGTTTTGTCTGTTTTCTTTATTCAGAATTAAATGTGAGTTGGGAAATGATTTTAAATTGAAGTAAAAAAAAAAAAAATTATATATATATAAATTATAACCAGAATTATTTTAACTAACTTTTTCACACATAATTTTGGACAATTATAGTTGATCTTTGGTACGAATTGTGATTTGTTTAGCTGCTATGCTCTTTCTCATGACATTGTTGTTTTATTTTTTCAGCAAGTTACTGTTGCAACATCTGAAGTAAAAAGATATGTGACATTTGAAATGCATATTACATTGAAATATTGTTTAAATGGTGTTTCTTTAGCCATATAAAAGTTATTTAAATTTCAAAGTTATAAAATGATATGCTAAAACAGAATTAACCTGTTTGCTACCAACCTAAAAATCTCTTTAAACAAATGCTTTTTTATAATCAATATCAAATGGAATTCCTGTTTTTCCACTGTCTTTTGTATTATTTAGATGCTTAACATGCATACCAGTATTTAAATATCATTTACCAGACGATAAGTATATGAATGCCATGTGGAGTACAATCCAGAAGGCACAAGGAGAACACAAGTTTTGCATAACCTCAGAATTATTAAATTTTGTTTGATAAAGTTAACTTAAACCTGCAGAATATTCATAATAAATTTACATTATAATATTGAAGTGCATACTACTTAGTTGTTTTTAACAAATTGAGTGGAAAATGTCTAAAATCAAAAAATGTGACAATTTTAAATCTCACATGCAAATATATGATTTCTAAAAGATATATATATATGTATATCATGACAACTGTGAATCAATTAGAAGTATTCAAAATCAAACATTAAGAAGTGTGTGGTACAATATCAAGTTATGGGCATGATTTGAAGATAGATTTTATTTTTATTTCTAGGGTGATATTAAACTTTTGGCAATATTTCTGTGTCAAAACATGGTAGAGAAGTATGAGTAGTGGATTAATGGTAAGGTAAATATTCAATCAAAAACTACTATTTAAAGTTTTTGTGCATATACTCTAAGGTCAGGTATTTGTTATAGTGAAAAACATTAAATGAGAAGATTTGAATCAAGAATTTTGATAAAGATAAAATGGTCTCATGGAGCTTCAAGACTGGAGTCAACACTGTAGTTTTTACTGGGCTATTTATGATAGTTCTCTTTAAAAAAATTGGATAAGTTGGCAAAAACTCCAAAGTTGAATCCTGGTTGTACATGCTTAAAGCAAATGTCTGACTTTGTGAACCTTTTATTTATTTATTATTACTGGAACAATGTTTCAGGAAACATTTCTAAAAAAAGAGCAGGAGATGATTTATTAAAATAATTTTTTTCTGGAAACGTTTTGGGGGAATGATCTAATTTTAAAGTTTGTTCAATATAATTTATATCAGAATATAAATGCAATACATCTCAGCATAGCAGTACTTTATATGAATATAACACTGATTTTTTTTTCCAATTTGAAGGAGAGCCAGATTCATGATGTTAAAAAGTTTATTCCCTTTTCTTGATTATGTAGGGATGGCATTATAATTAAAAGTTGGAAGTGCTAAAAGTTGGCAGGCATTCAGAAGCTAGTTGGTTAATGTCCAAGTGGTGGTTTTCATTGTGACCAGATTGAAAAGCAACATAATTATAGGAACTCTGTGTTCAATTATAACCTTCATTAAGAATTTCATTCCAGTTCAGCCAAAAAATGTCTATGAAGTTTGTTTAGAAAAGAATCACCAGAAAAATAGTTTATAGAAAATACATAAGTTATGTCATCTGATTTGGAACCTTAAGATTTAAAAAAAAAATTTTAAACTAATTTTATTTTTGATTATCCAAAAAAGTCACTCAACCTTTCCATTTCTGATGTAATTTTGTTTTTAAAAATAACCAATTTTGTCTTTAAATCTCCACATGTTTATCAAATAATACCTGGACCAAAAATTTTGTTGTTATTGCATTGGCCTCAAGTTGACTGTATTTTGTCTTTTAAACATTAAAAACATTAAGCTTATTCAGTAAGTGTTGAGTTTAAGAATCTTTAATTTGTTTTACAAAGCTTTCGTAGTTATACTTGTTAGAAATTTTTACTTTAGATTTTTTATGAAAATTGAGATTTGTGCAAGCTTTTTTGTTTGTTAATTTTCAATATTTTTGGTTACAGATTTGACAGACTGAATTATTTTTATCTTAAAGATTTAATCTGAATGATTTAAAAATTGTCTGCATACTTTAGTTTATACTGTAGTTAGCTGAAATGACCTAAAAGGGCTTATAACACTGGTCAACAAAATTAAATGTATTATACTCATTATGAATGCAAACCAACTTTTTTAGACTAATTTTTCATGCTGATTTCAAAATTTCACTCCATTTGTATGCAGCACATATCAGTTTTTCAGTAGATACATGCAAATATTTACATATTTGTATATATGAAATCATTAACGTAATAAATAAGGACATATTATTTTTAGAAAGTAAATGAGTTTATTGAGTTAAAAATCATCACTATCATTCTACAGAGTGAATACACAAAAAATGGGTCAGACAAAACAGACAAAGTTAGAACAACAGAGTTAGAAACATTATGATTTGGATTTCCTGTGGTGTTCCTGATCTGGTTGATCACGGTAAAGTGTCCAGCAGTAGTCAGCCAGCATACTGTCATTCCAGAAGCCTTGGTACCGTTTCTCCATAGCACTAATGTCCTGGTGAAATCTTTCACCATGTTCATCAGACACTGCTCCAAGGTTATCTGCGAAGAAATCCAGATGGGAGTCCAAGAAGTGAACTTTCAGTGACATGCGACAACCCATTGCTGAGTAACATTTCAGAAGATTCTTGATGCCATCCTTGTAGTCCATTGCCTTCTTGTTGGCCAAGAAATTCTCACAGATCCAATTGAAAGCATTCCAGGCAGGCAGTTCCAGTTCATCCAGTGTTGTCTTGAAGTTGACATCTTTGAGTACTACTCTAATTTGGGGTCTGACAAAGATACCCTCTTTCAACTTCGCCTGTGTGATTTTGGGAAACTTTTCTACAATATACTCAAACCCTCTGGCATTTCTCTTCCCTAGTGTCTTTACAAACTGTTTCATCAGTCCAAACTTTATGTGCAAAGGAGGCAATAGGACATTACATGGATCTACAAGAGGTGTATTCTTGACGCTAGACAGTCCTGGCTGGTATGATGTTCTTGTCTGCCAGTTTGATTCCGAATAATGTCTGTCAGTTGCCCGACTATCCCATAGACACACGAAGCAACAGTATTTTGTGAAACCTGACTGCATTCCCATTAACATTCCAATGACTTTTAAATCTCCACATATTTTCCATGAGTATCTTTCATAGGCAATGGCATGAAGTAAAAGTTCCATATTCTCATATGATTCATGAAGATGAACGGAGTGTGCAATAGGAATGGAGGGCTTCAAATTACCATTATGGAGAAGTACAGCTTTTAAATTTCGTTTTGAAGAGTTAATAAACAAACGCCACTCTGAAGGATCATGATTTTGTGATAAACATTCGAAACGTCCATCAATGTTACTGCAAAAGCAAAGCGGGCCTTCAACAGAAAAACACGTTTGTAGAACCACATTTCTCTGCCGAAAATAAGTTATACGAACACCATGCTCTAGCAGATACTTCTCCTTAAGTCTTGATGCCAACAGTTCTGCTTTATCTTTTGAGAGGGATAGGTCTCTGACAAGGTCATTCAGTTCAGCTTGGGAAAATTTCTGAGGTTCAAAGTTATCATCATCAGCCACGTAATCTTTCTCAGCAGCACTATCGTGACAGTCAGCTTCATCTGATTTTTCAATACCATCATCTGGTGGAACTGGAATTGGCAGACTTCCATTGTGAGGCACAGGTCTCATTGCAGAATCCAAATTGGGATACACAATTTTGTGTTTATTCTTCATAGAAAATCCTGTGACATTTACTTTGCAAAAATAACAGTCATTAAAATGGTCTTTCGGCTCCCTCCATATCATTGGAATGGCAAAAGGCATGGACTTCTTCCTCTTATTGAACCAGTCACATAAGCCATTTGAGCAAGCTGAGCAGATAAAATGTGGTGCCCATAACTTATCCTGATCTCCAAGAGGACAGTCAAAGTATAGCTTATAAATCATCTTGATCTCTGGTGTTATTGTACATTTTTGAGCTTTCACAATAAATTGTCCACAGACATAACAAAACACATCAGGAGGATTTCTACACTGTCTTGACATTGTTAACACTGTAAAACAAGTAAGGAAATAGATACAAACGGTTATGCTTATATTGAATTTGAGATGATGAAATATTCCATCAGACCAATTATGACTGGAGGTGTTGAAATACCTATTTCATCAGACAAAACTTGATTGGTTAATTTAAGATGATGAAATATTGCATCTGAACTATGCAGCAATGAATAATGTAGTTTATTTTAAAGGTATGTTTTCATGATGTAAATGAAATGCATGCATACACGTCATTAATTGGAATTTCTATATAATGCATGAGCTAAAACCAAAAAGCTTTCTCATCTTTAAAACTGTACGTGATGTCAAAAAAAGTAATTGTATATTTGAAATCAGCATTAAAAACTACACTAAGTACACCTTGACATATGCTTGATGAAAAATACTTGTTGACCAGTGTAATTATCAAATAACTTTAAATAATTTTAAAATGTGTTTTTGTTTTTAGTCACAACAAATATAATTATGGAAAACATGTCTATAAAGCTTCACAGAATATTTTTATTTATTGAGTGACAGAATAAATCATCAGTGATAGTTGTTAACTATGACAGTTTTTAATGTGAAAACTACTGTTAAATATACTAAGAATTTGCTAAGAATACTAGTACAAAATTCATTTTGGGAATTTCTCATTGTGATTGAATTTCCTCCATTGCATCAGGTTTTAAGATACAAATGAATGTGCAGCTCTTTGATTTTCATGTCAGTCTGCTACATGCTGCCATTTTACATTTAAGAAATGTCAGTGCCAAATTTTCATTTTTTAAATGCTGGTTTATATATAATGCCTCAACAGTGACAAAGATGACATTTCCTGGCCTCAGAACTTGCTAGAGGAATTGGTATGCTGGAGACTAAAGCAACTCCATTCCATGTGGCACATAAGCTGAGCATAAACCAGAGTGTCATTTCTATGTCTTAGAACCAGCATTAAACATTTTTTTGTGTTGCTAGAAAACATAGTGAGGCTGACCTAAGTTAACAACACATCACCAGGATTGCATTTTAAGTGAGAAGAAACTCTTTCTGGATAACAACTCAATTGAAGTCTGGCCTTCAAAATGTAACAGTTTCAATATCTCAACAGAAATTGCGTGTAATCAGTTTTGGGATAATGGTATGAATCAAGAAAATTGTGTTTATCCACATACTATAACCATGGGCATCACAGGCCACGGTGGAACTAGGCAGCAGACCCTGTAGGACAGACTGTGAGAGACTTGGTCCCTGTACTTTTCATGGATGAGTCCAGGTTTTGGCTAGTCTTTACTAATCGATGTGCCAGTGTGTGCAAGAGGTCAGGGGAGACATTTTAAAATGCTAACATTCTTGTACATCACTTCTATGGAGGTGGCTAATTGGTAGTGTAAGGAGGGATTAGCTTGGATAGCAAGACTGACATATGTTTTAGAATAACAGCATTACAGGTTTAAAGTGCACGGATGGGATCCTTGGTGTTTATATGAGCAAATACACTGTGCTTTTGGAGATAACTTCATTTGTATGGATGATGATGATGCTCATCTACATAGAGCTCAGATAGTTTATCCGGAACAGTAGACAATTGTTTGTATGGAGTGGCCAACTGATTCTCCAGACATCTATGGATCATTCCTCAGTCTTTATTGCAAAATGTCCTATGTTACCATAACTTTGCAGGAACTTGATGCCCTCCTAGAGGAATTTTCATGGTCTGATCCAAATCACCATTCAAAGCTACCAAGCTGTCGTGTATGGTAGAGGCTTGTACACAAGATACTGAATAAATTTCTGAAGAGGAATCATCCACTTTAAAGCAAAATGTCAGATTCTGCTGATGGCTAAATATCTTTGTTCTTGAAGGGTGTTTTTATTGACTTGTCATGACATTATTATGATATCTTTGATATTTGCCAACATCAATTATAGTTTATATACTTTCTAACTGTGTTTTCATTTTTGTTACTTAACAGCATATGACATCTATGTTGTGTCTCTTGATTCTTAGCAATTTTTGAGTAGTACATTACTTTAAGCCTAGGGTCCTACATGAGGTGCAATATACTTATCTCCTGTTAACTAATATAAACTAAATGGGAGTTTCAAAATTGATCACATAATGACTGTATCTGTTAATGAGTTCAAAACTAATTATTTATCTTGAATACTGATGTCTTTTGAAAGCTTACTGATAGTGGGCAAGTGAATTATACTTGGGTAGTACACACTTTTATAACATGTTTTCTGTCAGATTACCCCAGTGAAAACTATTTTGTCCCAACTTAATGAAAGACAAGAAAACTGTTATTGGACAAACATTTTTTTTTAACAACTTAATATTTTGGAATAGTTTATCTGTTTTGTATTTTTGAAAATAAGCAAAACATTTTAATAGCAAATTTTCACAAAGATGTGTTGCAGAAAGAGTATAGTTTAACCAAATATTGTTGAAGTACTGTTAAAAAATTTCTACACTTTTTTTTGTTATTTTTGATATTTAGCCATGTATAAACAGTAAATAAAATATATAAAACCTTTATTATCAGATCCTTTGACAAATAATCAACTAAACAAAAAAAAAATGAATGGGAACATGAATTATGTACATACAGTATTCAAAATAATTATGGAAACACTCAGAATATGCACATATAATAAGTAGTTTCAATTGAGAACATATACAGGGCATTAGTTTTTTTGTATGTGGGCCCTTGCTTTATATAGAGTATGGCACCTTGTTTTCATGCTCCCATACAGGTTATGTACGATTGTGGAATGTTGCTCCAAATACCCTGTAGCATTTTCCACAAGTCAAGTGTTTGGTTGTTGTTCGACTTTCTCTGTAGTCATATAACCCCATAGAGCCCCAATGTTGTTCATATGAGGACTTTGTGCAGGCCAAGGCATCTTTGTGTGTATTCCATCAGCTTCTCTACATTCCAGAGAGTTTTTCACCACATTGGCTGTATGCTTGGGTCATTATCATGTTGGAAGATGAATCCCTATCCAATGAGATGTCTTCCTGGTGGAATGGCATGATGGATGAGAACTGCCTGCTGTACCTATCAGCATTCAGCATACCTTATATTTTATGCAAATCTCTGACACACTTTGCTAATATGCAGCCCTGATCTTTTACCATGTTTCACTGTAGCTGTTGTACACTGACTGTTATACCGGTCTCTGGTCTGCCTTTGAACAAGCTGCTGTTGATTTTTGCCAAACAGTTCAAACTTGAACTTCTTCGGGGTTTGCTCATCCAACTGTTTCATTTCTGCTGCCCATTTTAGCCTTGGCATTTAGACCACTTTTTACAAATGTGTATCTTACTGCTCTTGAAGAAATATTAACACCTGTACATGTTAAGATATTCGCAAGATCTCTACTGGCTTGTCATCTGCCAAGTAGAGAAAAGACCCTAAGATATTTTGCATCACTTTTGGAAAGTGGGCTTTTTTTTCTGAATTGCATCTATCCTCTTCAGAGTCTTTCATACAATTCTTTCTGAAATGAAGTTGGGCTGAAATCTGCCACATGGAGTAGCCTTCACTAACTAAGAGTAAGATTTATATAGGCTTGTCATGTGATATTTCCTTCCCAGGAACCATAGTTTTCACCACACTACAATGTACCTATAATTTTATAGTCCTTCTGCATGTGTGGCATTTACTGATTGCTTGCAGGGCAACCATTTACGGTGTACTATATCAACCCATGATTGTACTATGGTGCATTTTATTTTTACACATGAGATGTGAATTTATCATATGTTGTTTTCATTTTATACCCAGTTTTTCCTCTGTCTCCATAATTATTTTCAATATTTTACATAAAGTACTGTGCAAAAGTCTAGGCAACCTTGCAAAAACACTAATGCATGTTTTGTTTCCTTACAGAATAATAACTAAATTCGAATGGCAATGATATCAATTGCTAACAGACAAAATAATATTTCTCCATGAATAATGTAAAGTCCAATGTAAAATAGTATAACTGAAATTTCAAGATGTGCCATTTAAGAAATTATCAAGACATGTAAAGATATTGGGTCAGTTTCTGAAAGTTTTCTGGGTCAACCACACCTTTTCTATGTAAAAAAAAGATTAACAGCACCTGAAGATAATTTCTCTGAGGAATGCAAAGACATTCAGGAAGAAGGTAAAATAAGATCTGGGATAATTCTCAGTTTCAGGTTCATGATTCTACAGTATGAAAATCTTTGAGATTGAGTTGACTTAAAGGACAGGTGGCAGTCAAGAAGCCACTTTTAAATAAAGGGAATAAGGATAAGTAACTAAAATGTGTCACCAAACACCAAAACTACTTAAGAACAAATGAAGAAAGATTTCAGTCAGATAATCAAAGTTTGAAATTTTGAGATTTAAGAGAATGTAGGATGTAAGAGGAAGAATTGGGGAAGAGCATAAGAAAATGTGTCTGCAGCCTTTAGTAATCATAGTGGAAGTTCTATTTATGATTTGGGATGTATTTTGGCCACAAGTGTTGGAGATTTAGTAAGAGTAGAAGGAAATATGATTGCAACCAGATACAAGCAAATTCTTATTCAAAATGCTTTGGTTTTATTCATATCTCAATGACAGCAATCTGAAATATTCCCACTGTTGTCAATATTTTTAGTGTGGTCTCCACAAAGCTTTGATCTCAATATTATTGAACATGTTTGAGACTACTTGGACAGAATTTTAAAAAATGAAGAGCCAAAAACCAGGATAAACTCTAGACAGTGCTTCTTGATGTGCAGAACAACATTCCAGCTGATATTCAAAATTACAAGAAAGTTTTCCAAGATGTATTCAGGTGGTCATGAAAGAAAAGGATGGACGTGCTAAAAATATTAGTATACATAATTTCTATTTCATCATTTTTGTCTTGTCTACTCAACAATATTCATATATTAAACTATGTCTCATCTTCTTACAATTAAATTTAAAAATAAAATGTAGATTTCCTAAGACTTTTGCACAGTGCTGTATGCATGTGTGTCTTTGTGTGTGTTTCTGTCTTTTTATACCATTTAAAAAATTCCATCCAGCAAAACTGCATATCAGCCTAGTTTACAACCCATATAAATCATTTGTACTGTCCCCTATATTAAGCAATAGATGGAGTTTTGAACTCTATTTTGATATCTTTTTCTATGCATTGGCAAACCCTAACAAAGTGAATGAGTCAACTAGCTGTTTGTTTTTGTGAAATTTGCTTGTGTAGCTTTGAATGAAGTGTGTTTATTGAGTTTTTTTAACACCAATTAATTCCAGATTGTTGGCGGTACACAGTGTTAAGGTATGCAAGGCATAGGGAAATTATTATCATGTGTGTGCATGTGCTCATAAAAACTGACCACATATAGTTTATTATTATTTTGCTCATTAAAAAAACAAAAGGGGTCTAGGAAAAAAATGTAGCTCTGTATAACTGTTGTGATGTGATATGTGATGTCAAAGGATTAAAAAGCAAATAGAATGTAGGAAAGCTGTTAATGTCTAATTTTTTTTTTGTCTATAGTTGAAGTATGGTTATAGGCAGTAGATTTATTCCTATCAATAACAGCACCTCCAAAAAAGAAGAAAAACTTGCTGAAAGCTCAAGCATGTCTTACTGATTTACCAACAGAGTCATACTGGGAATCAAACTATATTGAACTTTTTCCCAGCAAGAGCACAATGTTCTTTTTTATAACATTGATTTAGCTGTGCATATAGCTATGGAAACAAACATGAATGCTCACTTCACTAAACTGAAAACTAGAAAGACCTGTCATTATAAAGTTATTGACATTTTAGTGAACTTTTCTTTTTGCCAAACAGGATGGTCCTGATAACTTCAGTTGTGCATGAATAGCTTTCATTAAACTTGATTGATAATGTTGGTCCAAATGCTAGCTAGAAATTTGTATTTTTAGTACAGGCTAAATTTGGATTCATTAACTTCCGCTTGCTATTTGAATGCTCTCTCCACTGGATAACACGTGAAGCTTTCGTCCCAATGACTAGCCATTTTTGTAATATTTAAGTTTTATGTCTGAAATAAGGGTATCCACATTTTACTAATGCACTAAGCAAAGGAGCAATCTAAAGCCATGTAAGATTTCTTTTATCTTTCTCTTTTGGTTATGCTGCTTTCAATCTATGACTTTACCACTGTACTGTAGTATGTGTTGATTATGATGTAGCTGATTTCTCTAATTGTGTAAGTTGTGCTGGATTTGGCTGGGTCTCTGTTTATCCAATGTAATGTTTTTACAAATAGGTAGATTGTGTTCATAGTTACTATCAGTCTTTTCTTTGGAGCTAACCTGGTCAGTAGTTTACATATCATGTCTTTTAGAATGGATAACTGATGTGAGCAAAACATTTTAATTAGGGATGTGCTAATTAATCAATCAGCCATCTATTAAAATGTAAAACTTTTGTTTTTTCGGTGAGAAAGAACTGGAATATTGCTCCTTTGTGTTTTCCATACCACACCAAGTTTTAACAACAAACCGGTTAACACACAACCATTGGCATCAATCTGGATTGCTGTTGGTGGGGTGGGCAAAGACAGTAAATCAACTCATAGACATTCATTCCATCACTACCTTCCCCACACCTCTATAGCCTATATATGTATATATTTTAGTGCAGGTTATGACTTTAGGGCCAATATCGTGTTTGGAATGCATCTGCCCCCCCTTCCCCAACCAAGGATCAGCGCCCCTGCACATAACTAAAAAGCCATGGTATTGAAAGTAATGCTGGTCTACAAATGCAGATTCAAAATTGAAAACGATTATGAAAGTCTGTCAAAATTATTACTTAGTATTTAAAGTAAAAAGCTCTTAAATTATAATGCAAAACAAAATTAACTGTTAACCACTTTCTGGACAGATGATTTCTTGTTAGCTGATATATATATATATATATATATATATATATCGTCCATTGGTGCTTTGTTCACTGTTTTTGGAAGATGAAAGTGCACATAAATGCACCTGAGTTGTCTTTTTTAGTCTTTTGAGTATGGACACAAAACACAAAGGATCTTCATACCTAGGTAGTATTGGCAAGCTGAGATATTTTCTGATATCTCTGTCTCTCTTTAACTGCAGTGTTTGTTTTAGTTCTTGAGGATCTGCAGTTTGTTTTCCAGTGAATGAATTGGCAGCTTGATTACTTAGCTTATTAATATTTTTAGGGACAATTATTTGAATGAATAATTTATTTTTGTGGGGTGAAAATGCAGTTAGGGGTATGCATTTATTGCTCTTTTTGGAGCAGGAAGCAGGTGGGATAAAGCCAAAGTGTCAGTTTGGGGCATAGCTTCAGGGTTTTCCATCTTCAACCATAGTTAAGGGCAATTGTGGTGCTTGCCAGTTTTTATTTCCAATCCAGCAAAAGACTTAGCCCCTGGTTTAGAACGATTTAAAATTTTTCTTTTTCCGTGGTTGTGGTACATAAGTGTGAAATGTAGCTAGGAGCACATGTGTATTGTTCTTTTGGAGCTGGAGTGGAAATTGGAACCAAAGTTTTAGTTTGGCGTGGTGCCTTGTTTGGTGCCATAGCTACATTCCTAACTTGAATTTGAGGGCCATTTGAATGACTGCTTCTTCCAGCCAGGCTTGCAGTGGGCCTGCCAAATCAGCAATGCTGATCAAACAAAGCCCTGACCCCTACAGCAAAGTAGCAAGCCTGGTCAAAGACTAGAGTATCTTAGCTGAAGAAGGCTGAGAAGAGATGAATATTAGACCAAAAACAGTAAAGCAACTTTCTTTATCATGAAAATCAGACTTCAGTGTTATATTGGTTTCTTACATTTGAAGAGGAAAAATATTTACATTTTCATAAATCAAAACAAAGTTTTAGGTGTAGTTTTTGAAAAACAAATGCACTGCATTATAGGTAATTTATGCAATGATCATCTCCTTTTCTACCATCTTTTAAATATTTTTCAGATTTTTATATATCTGTATATATATCTTTTGTGTGTTTTTTCCATCAAAACAATGTTGCAGTATAAAAAGCTCTTAAAATTCATACAAATTGAGCAATTATTCATATTTTTACTCTTTAATTTTCATTAGCATATACATTTTTATTGTTAAGATTTTGGAACTGAATAAAATTTGGACACAAAGTTTCATGTACACATCTATCCCATGGAAAATGGAAAAGCCTTTTTAGACCTATTTGTTTTTCTGTTTGTGATCATATTTTGTGTACAGATATAAATTTCTGGTTTTTCAGTGGGAGCAGGCTAAAATTTCTCAAAATAATTTTGCTAATCAGCCATTTTTATAATTGACACATCCCTAATTCTAATGTACCTCTATGGTATGATGGTGGTGATGCTTTTTTATTTTTCTGCTTTGGTCCTGTCTTTGATTCATGGCCTTTGTAAATACATGTCAGATACTTCTGTTAAGTTTCCAGAATCTTCACCAATGATATATCATCCTGTTCAATAATCTACAAATGAATTAAGCAGCTGGAACATTTTTTTTCTATAAAGTTCTTTATGGATAGAATAAATGATAGAAAATTACATTTTAATAACTGTGTAAGAATTAAAAAACAGTGTTATTTGCTGATGAAATACATTTAGAAATAGACTTTTTGTTTTTTATCTGCAGTTTTTAGAAATATAGGTATACATTTTAGATTTTAATTTTGTAGAGAATACTAACAACAAAAATGTTACTTAAATTATTTTAAAAAGAACATTTTGATACTGTTTCATCTCTCTCTTTTTTTTTTTTTTTTTTTTGTAATTTACTTTTAGTAAATGAATCTTTTTAATAATGAAGTGTTTATACCAAAAAGTCAGAATTTTTATTTCAAAAAAATTTAGACTGAATTATTTTTAAAATATAGATGGGAATTTTTAATATGCAATGCATACCATGTGTTTCTAAATTGAATAAATGTAACTTTGGAAATAACAGAGATGATAGTAAAGTAATACTGACATGCAGTTTCAACATGTAGTATTACTATTTATGATTTGGTTTTAGGGCTAATTATGAATTATGAAATGTATATCAAAATAATTAATTAAATAGTTTCTCATATTAAATCTTTAGACTGCCATTATGAGTTTTTTGTTTGTTTTTTTTAAATTAGAAAAGGTAATGATGCCAGAGCCAATTATGCTCTTCTTGATAGGACCTAGCTGTGATGTTGCTTGTACCTGTTTGGAAAGTATCAAATGTTTAATTTTACTGAAATTAGTTATGTATTTTATTGTAAAAAAAAAAAAAAAGATTTTGAGTTATATACCATAAACTATGTCTGATTATTGGCAGACTTCAGTGCTTTTGTCTGTTATGTCAGACAGAATTCATAAAAAGAAAATTCAACAACCATTATGTTATGTTCTGGGGGGAAAATCTAAGTTATTTTTTATGTTTATGAATTGGCCATAAAACCAAGTAGCTCTGATTTTCAAAATAATTAAAAATATTATATAGGATTTCTCTTAACTACAGTTCGTGAACTAAATATTTTTTGCTAAGTTAACTTTATTTCATGTTGCAATTTTCATCTTTAAATTTTATGATGACTTTAGGCTTTAAGCAATATTCTTTGTTCTTAAAAATAATAATAGTATCATTTATTAATAACATATAGTTAGACATTTGTTTTTTTAGATGTATTCTGATGGCTTTTTGCTTTCATATTTAAACTAGATTAAAATAATTTGTTGCCAAATTATTTTGGCAATAAAAAAATTTGTTGGGAGGAAAGATATTTGTTTTCCTTGAATATAATGAACATGTTTAGTATTTTGCTTTTTAAAAAACACAACCTGTTGTCCAGATCATATTGCTGTAATTTCTGTTTTAATTTGCAGATAATGTGCTTCACAGCATTTTCTGTAGTTTCCCTGGTAACAGCAGTGGTCAGCATCCAGCTGCTGCGACTGGGGCTGGTTAGCCACACTACAGATGGACACACATTCCAAAAAGAAAAGAAAGATGTTCTGATCCTGGTGGCACTGGGTGCAGCAGGAACTGAGGGACTTGTCTGCCTCCTATGCATTCTGTTTAGCTGCAAACTTGCCAAGGTCACCAAGGATGAGCTGGACAAACAGGGGGAGGGAATGTTCCACATCAAGGTTCTTGGCCAGAAGGACATTGTTGTCATATCCAAGGGTGAGAAAGGCAAAAGTACAACTGCCTTGTGACATTCTTAACACACTTTCTCGTATTGCAAGCGACATTTCCTGTCATCAGGGCTAAAATCAAGGTTGGCTTTTTGTTGGTTACTGAGATGACATCACGCATAGCAAACAGATCTCGTTTGGGAATGTGGCATATGTTGAGCACAATCTTCCTGTAATATTTGCTGTTTCATAGGTAATGTTTTCTTTCTCCTTCCATCCTTTTCTGGGGACTACATTGTGTATATGCATGATTACTAGAAGATAGCATGTTTTGTGAATAAGTCCGTGTTTGTTATATGATGTACAAGAATTATTTTGCAAGTTTTTTTTGTTTTTTTTTATAATACAGAAAGTAAGTTTAGTAACTTTGTGATAAAGTTGCTTACTAGGAAAATGAGCACAAAATTCAATGCATGTTTTGTGTAGATATAAAAGTTTTCAATCTCAAATTTGTTCAGATGGCCAAATGGAAGTTAATAATACTTTCATTAAAGAAAAAACAAAAGCTGTCTAATTGATAGAGTTGCAATGGTCCCTTCTTTTCTTTTTTTAAAAAACAGACTTTGTAGCTAATACCAAAGGTTAGCAAATAATAATGACACTTTTTTTTGTTGTAGTTCTCTGGCAATGTAAGCTTTAACATTTTAATTATTGCACTACAACTAAATATTATGTGTGAATTATAAACTTTTCACTTTACATATTTGAATAATTAAGACTGTCTAAATGAAATATTGCATGCTAATAGGTGGTGAATTCCCATTCTAATATTTGAAATATTTCATTTTTCTCTCTCTTCATTTTAAAAAAAGTAATTACCTGATGTGATATATATATATATATATATATATAAAATAATATAAACACACTATTTGAAAAAAATAACATTCTGTAATAAAAATTAGATTATTTTATGCAAGCTAATAGCTGCCACACTAAAATTTTACTTAGAAAATAAGAAACGTAAATCTTTTTCTTTGTTCAATTAATAATAAGTAAATTGTTAATTTAAGAATTTCTTGTTTTTTCTTTTATTTTAAAACATTAATTTTGTATATTCCAGTTTGTTTTTTTTTCAATGAAATTTAGTTAGGTTATTTTTGCTGGTGGGCAAAAATGTATTTGATTTGTCTCCATTATATTTTAGTTTAGAAAATCTATTTGAATTAATTAAATCTTCAGAGAACTTTAAAAATTATTTTTCATTTAAATAAAAATGATAGAGCTTTGTAGCACTTAAAAAAATTAACTAGATTGGAGAGGGAAATTTAAAAATTAAAAAAAAACAAAACAATTAGAGGTACTATTATAGGACCAATTCAACTGCTGTAGTTGTGCTTCAGACCTTTGGTCACTGCTGATTGTGTTGTGCCATGAATGAATGCCATGGTCCTTTTTGTGAGTTGCTTTTGTGTGTGTGGGGAGGTGTATGTGTGTCTGTATAGGGACTGTCTTGATACTGCACATCAAAAATCAGATTTTAGTCTTGATACTGCACATCAAAAATCAGATTTTAATTTTTTTTTTAAAAAATGGAACATTGGCCTTTTGCTATTTTATTACTGTAAAATCTAAAAAATAATATCAATTAAAATAATTTACTTCACATATGATAGATATATTTCTTTTTTTAATGAGAGTTCCTTCCATACAGGAGGTGAGCTTCTTTCCAATGTAAAATTAGAAAGGGCAAAGATCAAATCTTCCCTAATCTAATCTGAATTGGAAGGCATGTCTGGCTCAGCAGGGAAAATCTATGCTAGCTAGAGCTCTTATTTTTAGATGTGGGACAAAATTGAAAGAAATGTAAATAGTTTATACACAAATTTTTGCCAAAGTGTATGAAATAATGCTAATGCAAAATGTTTTTGAAGGGAAATTAAAATTTTTAAAGAATTCAAAATTTTTCTTTAAATGATTCTGAAAGATTAATTTATTTTTAATTACTGGAAATTTAATGGGAAATTAGCCTTGCAATATTTTAGTTTTCTTTTATGTTTAATTTAATAGACTTACCTATTTACTATGATACATTATTTATATTCTAAAAGTGTTGAGAACTGCAAACTTTTCTCCATGTATTATAATTTAATGTTGCTGGCTAGATTAAGCATTTTAGCTGATACTTTATTTCTCTTCTCTCTTTTTGTTTTCTAGTCACTCCTGTTCTGCTTTCTTTTACTGAAACTTTTAATGACTGCTCAGATATTCTATAGCAGAAATAATAAAGATTAACTTTGGACCTATATACTAGAAAGTGTATCATCATTTCAGGTGACAAAAAATTTTGGGGAATCATTGATTTTGAAGATGTTGATCAACTTTGAGTCAGTCATTTACAATGCAAAAGCTATTGTTGTTGAAACAACAACCACTTAGGTCTTGGCCATTGTTGGAGCATTATTGATTTTGTAGGCATAGATCAGATTTGAAGCAGCAGAACAGTAAAAAAGATCTTACCAGTTTGGGTATTGAATAAAGAGAACATCAGTAATTATGATTTGGATGAAAGTTGATCTGGATTCTGTTACAATCAACAAAATGGTTCAAATATATAATGCAGTTTAAGGTCATAATTTCTAATACTTTTTGTAATCTTAAAGAAAAACAGTAATTTTTCAATTTTGTTTTGACATGTTTGCATTATAAAGTTTAAAAACGTTAATATTTTCACAGTAGAAGATAGATTGCTATTGAAACAAAGTTTCTTGAATTCTTTGAAAATATTTATGATGTACTTATTCACCTGTTTGAGACAGTCCCTATTCATGCTTGTTTACTTATGTGCACTTATATTACATCGTCTTAAACTCAGGTATTTTTCCTAAAGTGTATTTATAACATTTTTAAATAGCAACATTATATATAATGCCAGTGTTGCCAAGTGTTAAACATTGACAGAGTTGTTTTTGGTTGGAAGCATTCTTAATAAGTAATGTTCTGGTATATTTAGCCAGCATATGTGCTTCCTTTTGGCATCTATGCATGTATTTTGTTGTTTTTTTTTGCTGATGAAAAGTTGTTTTACTTGTTGTTAGTACATGATTTATAGATGCATGAGGTTTCATATGGTAGAATAGAAATTTGTGAAAGTTTGCACCCATTTAACCCATTGTTGAGCAAAGTGTGTACTAACATTGTCTGTCTAAACAGTAGATGGCTCACGTAAATATAGATAAGAGTTTCAACTGATGTCACATAGAAGGAGACTCGAAAAATGACCTGGTAATTTTGGTAGTCACCAAGAGGTGTAACCAAGCACAAAAACAAACTAGGCTGTGTTAGAACAATGCCCTATGATAGCGAAGTCTTGCATGGCGGTCTTTTTATTAAGACTGAAACATTACTAGGGCGCATGGAACAAAACACAAAAGATCATATTGTCACAAACATCGATATTTTAGTCAAATCATCTTGGTTCTAAAGTTTCACTATGCTGTTCATCATTCCAAAGAATATGTCATTTTGAGTGCAGTTGGAATTTGTATGTTTCATTTCCGATTTCTGTTACCGCATCATTTAAAAGAAAAAAAAAAGCATCGCGTTCATATTGAGTGCCATAAATACAAACCCGGAGGATATTTCTCACGTTCACTTTTCTCACTTTTTTGCAGTAAGATGGTTATTGCTTCCATGTCCGCTTGTTGGTAAATTTTTTTTTTTCCTTTCAAAAGGAGTTTTTTTTTTTGAAAGATTACTTTGTAGATTGTGACTAATACAAACAGCTGTGGTGTGGAATAGGCTTTCTAGAGTAAAAAAAAGAAATAAAAGTATTGTCTTTTATATTATGGTGTTTTGTCCTTTAATAGCTTACCCGAGAGCTATGTAAATTTCTAAAATAATTTTTAGCTTTAGAAACATTAAGGAAGAAAATATTTATTAAAACGAAAATCCTAAGAGTAACCTACTAATTTATAACATCAGAGTTATGCCTACAGTATAATAAAGTTTGAAAACTTTGCTGAAAAAATGTTATAACTAATAAGCTGGATTTGATGATGATGGCTTGGCATCCAGAAAGTTAAATTGCTATTTAGCCCTTCTAAAAATACTTTAATATTTTTTTTTTGGTTTCTACCTGAACTAAACTATTTGTGAATATTTGATCTTACCTGTTTTATTTTTAAAATTAAATACTTGGGTGCATCCCTACATCTGTTTTCTTTGGTAGGATGGGCAGGTTCAGATATCCATTGAAGATTTACAAAATATTTTTAAAATTTAGTTTGTTTACTTTTTTAAATCAAAATAATTTTTTCTCATGTATGAATTATCAAAAACCACTCATCAGTAACTATTTATGCTACATTTTTCAATAAATTTGTTTTAAAACTAAATTTAATGGATTGCAATGTTGTTTTTTTCATAGCATAAACTTAAATTTATACATATCTACCTACTATAAAGGGTTTTGTTACTTTTATGTGAAAATCTCTCTATCTTTTTTTTTTTACCAGCCCTTTAAATGGTTGAAGGTATTACAAAATTTATTGTCTAAATATATTTCTTCCTAGTGCCATGACATTTTAAATTTAATACCAAAGCAAGTCATCCATTTAGTATGATCCAAGTCAGAAGTGAGGCTCAGAAATAGTGTAATGAACTTATCAACAACGCAAAACCCTGTATGCACCTAACATAAAGAAAAAATAAGTATAATTAGTTTAGCATAGTGGTAACAAATAACTATCCAGCTAACAACAATTCCTTTGTTTGAAGAATGTTTATCTAGCTGGTCCTGAATGACTGATGAACTTGTGAATGACTGTAAAACTGGGGGGGGTCCCTGATATCCAGTTTTATTGAGAGTAATCGATTGCCTTGAAAATAAAACAGTTCATCTACTACTTAATGAAATTGCCAATTTTTTTCAACAATGTCAGAGAGCCAGTGATTTATAAACAATGTACCCAAAAGTATGCCAGATTTAATGTAGCATTTTGTTGGAAGTGAAAAAATGTATAGGGAGAATTTTTTTTTTTTATGTTAGAGCAGGTGTTCTCTCACAGTGACATGGAATTTGACTGGATGAAATGACAGCATAAGATAGAATTCTTGCCATGAAAGATGATTATAAGGGAACCAGAAATCTGTTTTTCATGAATGAAAAATAATCATCTTTAAGAAAAATAAAAGTTAATTAAAAAGTATTACAGTGGTGGCCAAAATTATTACATCATCCAGAATAATTTAAATCTTATAGTTTCAATGTAATTATACCATGATTAATGTGATGTTTGTTTAAATTTTGTTTTGTTTCTTATTTATTATTTATGTATTTGTTTTATGCAAATAATAAATTTTGCAGAGAGTTTATTGCTGCTTTATTACTCTATAATTCTACCCCCAACAAGAAGTAATACATTAAGGAGGATGTTTAGTACAGAGCTCCTATGGATAGCAAACAATGCTTAACCCAGCAGTGGTACTGCTGGATGAAATACCCTAACATTAATTTAGTGCAAACTGAAAATTTGTAACTTTTTACAATTTTATGTATTTTCTAATCTATCACAGTTTTTTTTTGTTTTGTTTTTTTTTAATTTGAGCTATTTTAAGCCATGTTGGGAAGGAACTTAAATTTAGAATACTGTTCATTTATCACAATAATAGTGATGTGTTTCAGGTGATTTTTAAAAATTTAAACAAATTAAAATTAAGCATATGTGTTTTTTTAAGAAAATGTGAAAAAGTTATCAGAGAAAAAAGCTGTGTATTCTCTTCATAGCTCAGTCTGACGAGTTTATTTTTCTTTTGATCTGGCTTAACCTGCTCTGAACATTCCAACAAAGAAATTTCTGATAATTTTTTACAACTGTATTTAGTTTTTTGGTCTTTTGATCTGGAGCATATAGCACAGACCTTGCTGGTTGTGTTTCTGAGCAGGTTGTTCATCAGGAGTGGCGGCTGGAACATGATATTTCAACTTTATCCAAAATTCTTTGTTTAAATATGGGTTTGAAGTATGCCTTTTATTTGGCTTATGATTAGTTTCAGTGCCAATACTTTCACTTTCAGTATGCTTCTTTGAATTTGCCCGATGTATCACCTGAGCATTCTCACTACATTCAAGAGTAAAAGAAAAAAAATGCCATATGCCTATTGTTTCTTACCATATTGTATGTTCTCACTAGCTCATTAATGGTATAAACAACACCTCTTGTAATGTTATAAAATGAAAAGAACTCAGGCTTTTTCTTTCCCCTAGTCTTTTTTCATTAATTTCAACATCATCATGCATGGTTGATAACATTATGAAAACTTTTCCACTTTTTAGAATGTAAGACATTTTTTTTTTGGTTTTCATAAACTTTGGTGGAATTTCTTGCCTGTTATTTTAATATGGTTCCAGCAACTAAGCTTGTAGTCATTTAGTAACTTGGTGGCCAGACCATAGCTCATGAACCAATTGTTCATGATCACATTTCTTCCAGATCCAGATATTGGGGAGATCATTATTTTTCTATCTTCCTTTAGCTATTGTTTACCCGATGAGGTCCATCTGGCTTCTTTTCTATGTAAACCTTCAGGTTAGAAGTGTAGTACATTCTAGCATTCACCAAAGCAGCAATCAGCCTTATTGGGAATAAACTGCTGGAAAGAGCAACATCCACAGAATGCCTCAAGTTTTCATCATTACTGACGTACTTAACAAGAGAGTATTTTGATGCATATTTTGCTACAAATTGGTTGAAGAATTCACAAAAGAAGTCAACTATCTGGTTCTCACCATGCTTTATGAATATTTATATCATCTAATCTATGACAATGAATAATCAGAATCTTTGTAATGGCATCATAGTCATGAAAATTTCTACACCATTTCCATCTGTTACTTATAGATCTTCAAGATTTTAATGGTTTAATCTGCATACTCCAACTAAATGCAACTGGCATCATGGATTGGTCACTTTTTTGTTACATGGATGCATCCAAAGATTTTTTCATTTCCACTGAGATAGATAGGAACAAAAATCAGCAGGAGTTTGAGCATTTTTTTATTCCCAATAACTCCAGGAAGTTGTGACAATACTGTTTGTCCTGATTCTAATATTATGAGGTATTTCTTTATTCCATTCTGAAATGCCATCTTTCACCAAATAAAACTTCAGTGTCTTTATGTACATCTTCAGAATCAGCTACTTCCTGTTACATAATGTAATTTACAACTTCTCTCAGCTTCATTTGTTCTAGAAGTGAAAAAGAGAATCTGATAGGCTTATAAGTGTACAAAAATAGTAAAAGCCTGTGTGTTAAAATAGTTTGGGAATATCATATATTCATCAAATTTGATAATACATCAGATATTTCTGATCTTGAAGAAAAGGTGAAAAATCCCAGTCAACTCCTTTCACATGGTAGACTCACTTTAGAAGAATTGAAAGGTACATATGACTAACAAACTTCATCTGAACATCATCTTTTAACAATCTCAAAGCTAAAACTTCAGGGATTTGTCATACTACTGCTGGGTAAACTGATTTTGTTAGAAATGCATTTTAAAATTGTGACTGAACAGCCAGCGGCCTGGCTGCTGTACTAAACTGTTTCAGAGAACATACACATTTAAATTTAATTAACTGTTTTACATAAATGGCTATCTTTAATTGAGAAATTTCTAAAAAAAAACAAGAAGGCAACTTGTAGCCAACATCAAGCAGAATAAGAAAAGTGAATTTGTTCATAATTACTCTGCTACAAATGTGTTAAAGCAAAGTATATGGTTGCTAT
The DNA here is from genome assembly GCA_018389105.1 of Nautilus pompilius. NCBI lineage: Eukaryota > Metazoa > Mollusca > Cephalopoda > Nautilida > Nautilidae > Nautilus > Nautilus pompilius. The sequence continues at coordinate 1,977,386 of JACATO010000337.1, forward strand.
ATAGAAATTGCTATTCTTAAGGTTTACTAAAATACTATTTGTTTACTATTTATGAAAATCATTAATGATAAATAAATAAATAAATTTGGCTCAAATATGACTGTCAATTGTTGTAATTACTAGCTTTCAGAAATGTTTCTGGCAATCACATGCTGCGGCTGTGGGATAACATGTCAGGTAAGAGAAATCTGATGAAGTGCTTTATCCAATTAGAGATTTATACTTTACAGGCTATGAAAATAACTGCATTGTGGTGGTGGTGTGGTGTGTTCATCACAACAGTTGGGTGAGTGAGTGAATCTTGGGAAATGGAATACAGTAGAGTCTTGATTATCTGACATAAACGGGACCGACAGGTGGTCGGATAAATGAAAATGGCGGATGCGGGATGAAAAAAACACAAATTGAATGGAAGTCCAGTATAAGTTTGAAATCTTGTTTATTAATACTGTCCAGTAACCGTTATACAACCACTTGAACTGTAATAGATGTTTTTTACAGAAATAGATTCATTTAGTTAATTGAACAACACATTTTAAATTATATGTAATTACAGCAATTGCATGAGTATACAATATGGTCAACGAAAAAGTTGTTATTTAAAAAATTTAGTGATTAAAGTTTGTTTTCCTGTTTTATTTCTCTTGCGTCGAGGTCGCGCCAGTGTCTCAATAACATAATGTCAATAGCAGTCACTTACTCTTGTTCTACGTAGGCCAGTGCCACCTCGAAGGCCTTGACCCCTTCACTATGGCTCATTTTCTCTGTTTTGTCTTGTCCCAGGGCAGTCTCAGTGCCATTTTCTTCATTATCTTCATTCTCATTCCCATTCACCATAGCAATTACATCATCATCAGTCAGTTTTTCTTGCTTGTCTTTCTGTATCCATTCCTGTATGTCATCATCATTTGCTTTCTCACAGCCTGGAATTTCTTGTAACAAAGGAAGCAGACCATCTTCTTGAGCCATTCTTGTTCATTTTCATCTTCAGAAAGTAACTTTCTTCATGATCTTGCCAGGGTTTGTGGTTCAATTTCATCCCATGATTGTGCGATCCAGTAAATAACATCTTTAAGGTTCACTTTTTTTAGTATATCTAGCATACCATTTCCATCATCCATTTTACTGACACAATGAGGTGACATCAGGAAGAAGAAAAATTGCTCTAATGTCACCACTTTTCAGTTCGTCCTTGTCACAATGAGATGGCGGATTATCGACGAGAAGGATTGCTCTCCTTAGCAGGTTTAGTGATTTCAAAAACCTTTCTACTGATGGAACAAATTCATTGAAAAACCAGCTTCGGAAAATGTCTGAATCCATCCATGCATTCATCTGGTTCTTATAAGAAACTGGAAGTGCAGCAGGAGCCAGGTTTTTAAAAGCCCTCGGTTTTTTCGACTTTCCAATAAATGAGCTGTAGTTTATGGTTACCAGTAGTGTTACTACAAGCGAGAATAGTTTCTCTTTCTTTACTTCATTTACACCTGGGAGCTGGAGCTTCAAGATGGGAAGCTAGAGTTTTTGCAGGCAACATTTTATAGTTTAATCAGGTTTCATCGCAGTTATATATCTGCTCCCTTGATACTCCTTCATTTTTGATAAGATGAAATTTTGTTTTAAATTCAAGAAATTCCTCAGAACTTGCTGATGATTTCCCCCCACAAATATTGAGTTGTCTTATTCCATATCATTTTTTCCAGTGATCAAGCCAACCTACACTAGTTGTGAAATCAGGGTCCCTTATTTAATTCCTTTTGGAAAATCAGAGCTTTCTCTTTCAGTATAGGGCCTGATATAGGCATGCCTTTGTCTCTCTGCTGTGTGAACCATAGGAATAAAGCTTCACTCACCTTTTCATATTCGCATTTCTTCATAGTTTTTCTTGTGTTTATTCCATAATTAGAGGCTCGTTCGGAGCTCCACTTCTTTAACTCTTCCCATCGCTAACAGTAACTCTCCCTACGTGGAGTTCGGATGCAATTCTTTGCATGGACTCACCTTTGTGTAGTCTTTTTAACACTTTTTTGCTCAATTAAAAGAATCACTTTTTTTCTCTTTTCACTTAAATTGAAAAATAAATCACGATTACAGTTTGTATGACGCGAATTACTAGGGCAGACGAACAAACAGTTTACTCTGGTGGCGAAAAGCGACGGACTGAGACAGACAAAAACAAATTTGCACGCAGCTCAATACCATAAATAGAAATGACGACACTTAACCTTGAAATAACTCACGTCACGTGGGTATGTCGGATAAACCAGAATGTCGGATAATCGAGACTCTATTGCATTCACAAAATTGCAAACTATTTAAAATATTAATATTATCTGCTTAACTTATCTCTACCAGTTATGGACAAGCTGGCAGGCCACACCAATCATTTATAGTGGAAACACTTAATAAAAACAAATTTTAGATATTGCATGTCACCTGTGAATGCTGTATCTAAGGCATACATTCGTGGTTTGGTTTTGTGTGTGTGGAGAGGAGATTATTGAGTAACAACATAACGTTAAAGAAGTTTTTGTCAGGCAGAATGATCAAGCTTAACAACGCCGCCACCTTCTCTCCCTGTAAAAACAACAACAAAAGACTTCCAGGGTTGATTTTGGACCCTACTCAATTTTCTTTTTAACATTACTGACTGGGTTCTAAATATTGAAATGAAAAGCAAACCGAAACAACTGACTATTATTTATTAAAAAGTTAATAATAAAAACATCAAAGATAATAATTTTAAGATGAATATAAAACAATGGGGAATGTAAAACTATCCAGATCAGGAAAAATTCTGTTTTTCCTATTGAGTAACACTAAGTTATGTAGCTGCCAAATCTAACAAGTTATTAATATAAAAAAAAATGTAGTTTGACTACTATAAAGCCCAAGGTTGCTAAAAATCAACCAGATCATGAAGCATAAAAAAAAATAACAAAAATGGGTGTGTGACCTCATATGAGTTTTAAAAAATAATGGAAGGCATGCAGCATATAATATCTGACTTCAAGTTCAATACCAGATAATTCTGTCTGAGGCTGGATTTTTTGTTTTTCATTGTTTCAGATTTCTGTTGCTAAGGTGACCATAAAGTTACTTCTTGCATTTGGTTGCATATAACTGCTAAACCATGCATAACATGTTGATGGAAGTAAGTGTGCATACACAGGGTCATGGGTAATGCATTCCCATAGTTAATTTTTTTTTTTTTTCCCCTGGTGGGAGGGGCCACGGCTTTACACTGTGATGCCACAAAGAAATGACTATGTCAGCTTTAAAAATAAATTTCTGCTGAAATTGGTGTAATGTAACTGAGAAAAATAAAATTATTGAAACAAAATTTTAGTAAAATTTTTGCTAATGGATTACCTCATTTCAGTAACTTAGCTGCTTCTCTGGATCAGCAGTTCCTGAAGTCTTTACATCTTATACAGAAACATAGTTTCCATAGTTTGCTAGGTTAGGTCAGTAGACCTGGCAACTTGATGGCTGCTGCATCGGCCACAGATCTTGTACCCTCAAATTTATGGATGAGATTATGCAATGCTGTTTGGCTCTGTAGGCCTTGATGAACACCTCTGTCATGATATGAGGGCACATAAAAGTCATTCATTCCTACATTATTGCTATAGAAAAATTTTGCAAGTGCTATGCAGTCTTGCAGAGAAACTGTTTTCAGGCATCTGTGCTGGAAAACTCATCCATCTGACAGCACTGTAAGCTTATATACAGAATAAACAGCAGATGTGAAACCTGCAAACTCTGATGTATTTCCCATGATCCTTTCTCTCCTACCAACCCAGACGGGCACACTTCCATTAATGTATGCTATGGTCTGGTTGCCTTAATGAATGAAAAGACTATCTTTATATGGCATTTCCTTGCCAACGAGTAAATGTCAGACAAAAAAAAGTCTTTAAAGCATGGAATATTTCTTATTCGTTTCTTTATACATAGAAACACACAGACAAACTCTCTTGCTAGTCATTTTAGTTATTAAAACTATTGTAATATCATCTTTTAGATACATTTTTTGTCATTTTACTGAAAATTCATTATTTGAAACATTGTAAATGTAGAATTCTGGAGTACTTAGGCCATTTAAAAAAAAATTATTTACAGGGGAGATTTAATATTGATAGTCCATCTTTACTTATTTTAAAATAACCAGTGGTATTTCTTCAAAATCAGCATTATTCCATTGGAGAGTAACATATACTAAGAAAATAGTAACCATGGCACTTATCAAATAACCACTTTTCCCTACCAAGCACTTCTAGATTTCTTGATGCAGGAATTTAAATTAAGCTCCAATTGATTTTATTCAGAATTTATATAGTGTCTATAATAAATCTGGAATGACAGAACATTTCTTGAGATCCAGTTAAGATGAAGAAAGAATGCCATAATATTAGAAATAAGTTCCAACTAACCTATTATCAAAAATTAGTTTAAATTTCAATAAAAACCATTTGTTATCTCCGACTGTGTATGTAGCATTTAAAACAAACCTTAAAATGCAGCATCACAGTTTTGTTTGTTTTTTTTTTTTAAATCAAGTTATTTTTTTTTGCAAATGTGGAATGGTAATTAATGTTAGCTTTTTTAAAAAAAGAATGCCAGAATCTAATCCTTTCTAGTATTGGATCAGGTCTTAGAGTTTTTAATAGCCTCTGCTATTGCAATGGCGCATACACCGGTAAATGAAGACGAGGCAGGCAGGGCATTCCTGTAAGGTTTAACCCTTTGAGCAGAGCGGCAACCGTCTTAAAGAATGCTGGAAGTGTTTGGAAAGCGGTCTTTTCGCACTATATGGCTGTTATTAATATTTTGTTTCAGTGCTAAAACTGCTGATCACAAATTAACAAATACGTGAAAAATAATTAAGTGTTCTCAGACTGATGCTTTGATGACTACCAACTCATGTGTTTTTTAGCTCTTCTGAAATGGAAAATGTAGTGAAATCAAAAATCTGTGCAGAATATGCACAACTCGTGAGTTAATAGGAGAACTGTGGTGTTGACATTTATGTTTCAAAAGTTGAATTTACTCAGATTCCTTTGAAATTAATAAATATTAGGAAGTAATTGTTTTTTTAGTTATGGAGTAGATTAAGTCTGCTGATAAACTTTGGTGTTTCTTTAAGTCTGTTTGTGGTTTAAATTTCTCAAGGTACATTTGTTTTCTTTCTTTTCTTTATTTTTATTTTTAAGTTGAATTAAGAAAAAAAAATAAATATTTTTGTTAACTGGAAAATATTTCACTAAAATTTAATTGTATACAAGTTTCTGAAATTTAAAAACAAAGAAGTTTATAAATCACATTGGTAGATATTATTTTATCCCAAGAGAGGGTCTTTTATATACCATATTATCTTCATATAGAATCTAAGCAATAATCATTTTAAATAAAAACTTTCAGCAATTTTCAAACATCTCTCTTTCATTTCAACTCAGTATTTGTGTTAGTTACACAAATTGTGGAAACATTGAAGGGTCACCAACAATAATCCATTAGCATTACATACAAATTAATGCCTTAAATTCTAATTACATAAACTAACATCAAATACCACAACATAATAGCAAGAATAGTTAGAAAACAAAAATCAATAATTATGCAATCCTTTTGCTTTCCCTACTTGATGTGGTGTACTCTCAAACACTTTTTTTTTTGATGAAATGTGAGGAATTTAATTCAAAAGTCTTGAAAGTATTTCCCGTTCAGTTATTATTTTTGGAGATCTCTAGTTTTTTGGAATTCATATAGTTCCATAGATGCTGTGATGACCAAGGCAGCCATTTAAGGGCTTCATGGATTTCCTTAGAGTTCAAATAATTAGTAGCAAGTTTTCTTGTATATCTGAAGGTTGTCACTTTGCTGGAACACAAAACATAGACCAATTAGATTGCATTTAATGAATATGGAGTGATAAGAAATTGTTTGTACTTCTTAACAGCCATTCTTCAATTAATTTTCCAACTCAACTCATGGATGTACAATGCTCCTCTTAACAACAACTTGAAAATGCTGTTTATGTGTGTGACCCTTTAAATAAAGGGGGGGAAGCAATGCAGAATAATATCTAACTGCTACAAGTTCAGTACCAGATAATGCTTTCTAAGGCTGGATTATGTTTTTTCACTGCTGTGGATTTCTGTTGATATGGTTACCAATTATTCCAGGTGACCATAAAGTTATTTTCTGCAATTGGTTACTCAGATCTAGTATCCTCAGGTGACTTTTCTTCATTTAGTTTTAATTATGCTTCCTTCCCTTTGCTTCATTGTGAGCTTTGACATCATACTCTTGGAAACTTGTCATTAGTTTGCAGCACAGTGTTACTTAGAAGCCTTAATTTGTTGAATAACTTTTCTTAATCTTTCCTTGCTGGATAATTCTTTGTTTTGAGCCATAGCACTTTGGAATTCGAAGTGTGATATACAGATTGCATTGACAGTTTTGAATTATTTGTTTGTTATTTAGTGTTTGTAAATAATATAACAAACAACTGTTACTATATACTTTTGTTTCCATAATTCACATTCCATCCATTCCAATTAAAGGAATTTTGCATATAAGAATTTGCATGCCAAATACACTTTACAAAAAAACTTATGCAACATTTTCATTGTTGATGCCAATGAAAAGTAATAAAATTTATCAAAAGTTGTCTTTACATTCTTACTGACATTACCTACCATGTCATTTGTTGCATATATAGTCATTGCTATGTGCAAAATAGTGCAAACCGTCTTTTTTCTTTGGATTGCTATGACGAGGTCAAGTGAATGACATGCTATAACACTTGTGCAAATTACTGACTCCAAACATCATTGTTTGCATATCTTTTTTAAAAAACATTTTTAAGAGTATTATTTTCTCTCAGTGTTGCTGTTTTGACATTTAATAGTCTTTGTAATTGGAATTTGCATTATTTTACTGTTATGCAAATAAATTTTTTAGTGATTCTTCTGATTTTTTAAAAATTTGGTGGTACTACATTTTTTTTTTTTTTTTTTTAAATTTTCAATTATTCGTCAATTATTTGTTAGGAAAAAATAAGTAATTTGGAAATATTACCCCCCCCCCCACTGTTTTTGCTGTTTAATTTTTGTCATTACATTAAAATTAGCCCTTTTAAAAGTGTAGGAGTAATCTGCTACTGAACATGCTATTTTATCTATAGGAATTGTTGTTGTTTGCCTTTGCACTGCCAGTCTAACCTGTACTTAGCCTGAAGGTATTTAATTGCTGTTTACACTTGTGGTGTATATCAAAATCAGTTGTTTGGGAATTTTTTTTTCAAAAAGTGCTCCTTAACAGCTAGGACTTTCTGCAGCTGAAGTTAGATGGATACCTGTTGTAAAGCAGGATTTTGACATAAATTGGGGAACCAGCTGAGTGTTCCGGTGTTTTCATTCTTATTCGCCCATCTTGTTAATTAGATTTAAAATTTTCTTCTTTTATAATAATAAATACATAACCTTAGGTTACCAAAGATAGGAAATAAAGAAAAGAAAAAGCAACAGACACTTCATTGATTTTCTAGCCGGTCCAAACACCACGAATTCCGTTTCTGGAGGATAAGAGCCAGTATATTGTTGATAGGACAGTCAAACAGTTTCTCTTCTTAATGTAACCCTCCTCCCGCCCACGCACGCGCACACACTACTGCCCTTTGTTAGCTAATGGTTCCTTTTTTTCAGCAACCATCTTGTTATCATCAGATTTGAATAAACACAGAGATTGCCTGGGGGCACATTTAGCTCACCTCAGCAATACATTAATACTTAATTTTCATGGCATTGCTGCATAAAAATGTTACAGGAAAACACACTGAGAGTTTTGTCTGGGTGTCCTTTAAATACTTCAAACCTGCTTAGGAAAACAATTTTAACTGACATATTTCACTCATTAACTTCCTTTAAAGGGGCGCGGTAAGTAGATGACATTAATATTCAAACTATTTTTTGAAATACATTATTCTAATCAGGTTAATGTTTAATAATGATCACATTCTATTTTCTAGAAAAAAAATTAAAAAATATACCCAAATATTAACATCTTTTTTGTTATATTTTAACCTAGGGGTCTTAAAATGTAAAATATCTCTTGAGTTCCACTGAAGTCAGCAAAACCATCTTTTAACTCATGCAGATTTAAAAGCAAAATAAGAACGTGGCCTTAACAGACACTGCTTCTATACATTTTTTTGTTGTTATATGTTGCTTCAACTAACAACAACAACAACAACAACACCTAGGGGCAAGAAAGTTTGATTTAAATGAGAATTTCTTTAAAAAATTGTCTGCCTATAGATTTCAAACATTTTCTGATTGATTTTCTTTTGGTAGTTTTTATGTTTAAAGGGAAAAAAAAACAAACTGTTTTTAATTTGTTTGCTACTCTTCCAATCTTGCTGTTATTTGCCTTTATTGCAATGTTTACCATTTCCTGTTTCCTGTTGAAAGCACTCTCCTCATGGCTGTTCTTTCATATTGGTGGGGGAGTTGTTTTTTTAATATATAAATACTTTTTTAAAATGCACTATCTCGTAGGTCATAAATTAAATTACAAAACACGTCTTAAAATAACTTTATTTTTCCTCTGCATCTTTGTTTCCTTTGAATTACCTCCAAGTCCATTAGAAAATTAATCACCTATTGATGATGGGAGTGTGATTCTCTGTCTAACCAATTTATCAGCCAAATAAATAAATTATGGTGATACTGAAAGAAAAAAAACGAAGTCCCATGCTCTCATACAGAACTGATGAGAGAGAGCAGGGCAGAGGTGTCAGTTCTGCATCTCTGACCACAAGTTCTCCCTTTCTGACTCCTTGGTATAGTAGCTGATTCTGCTGTTTTACATGGTTGAATATTCAACCCTTAACCCTCTCCCTCCCCCTCTTTAATGTTTTCAAAGGTGTGGAAAGGACAAACAAACGTATGTGGATCAGAGTAGTTTATACTGATTGAAATAATATATATGTATGAATTTTAAAATTATTTTTTTAACTTATGCTAATTTCTCTGCATTGAAATTCACAAAGGAAGTTTGCGAAGTTAAAAGATGTGGCTGTACTGGCCAATTTAAACTACCTGTTTGATTTATCAAAGTAGTCACAGTGTGATCAGATACGAGTATTTTCATTGAGATTTGAATTCATAATTATGGATTATAAACGACAGACTTTTTTTTCCCAAGGACTGGGTGCAGTTTACATCACAAGTTTGGGACTGTAGACAGGTGTGTTCTGTCCACCACCCTCCTTTTTTGGGGAGAATATTAGGGTTTTTAATGGAAAGGATTCATTGACCGTAAAGACACTGCAGCTCTAACTAACTTGTAAATTCCCAAATCATGCCTGAGAAAGTTTTTTTGTGTGTGTGTGTCCTACACCAATGGACAATAAATAAATGAATAGATAGATAGCCAGCGTGAACAGAATGTCTTTGGGAGGGAGAAATCTTCGGTTTAGGAAAAATGCCCATCATTGTGAGTTGAATGCCAAACTGTCTTCTATTCCTGGGGGCCCCAGCCGAATCGATGGCAAACGTAGAAGCCACTCGGACGCGCGCCTATTTTGGAAGATGGAAGGAAGGTTATCCGGGGACTCGTCGTCGATTTCCAATATCACTCCTCGCCTTACATTGATCGATCTGGGGGGCGGGGTAGCCCTGCATTCAACCTCTCGGTCCATGCCCTCATCTTAATGCAATTAGGCAGCGATGTTTTTAATCGGTGTACGACAGATTATCGGGGGGGGTCACATTGATTGTTGCTCCGTGGAGTTCTTATCCTATTGTGTATGAGAACAGTCACTGCGCGCGCTCGAAATCCAGCATCCCGACCCGTAACCGTCATCAGAAGCGCTAATAATCTCAGTAAATCTGATTTCCATTCGTGGGCTCGAGCGCACACACGCACACCCCCCCCCCCCACACCGACAAGTGTTCTTCCATCTCGTCTTATAGCAGGGTAACCGTCGTCTGTTTTCTATCTTGAAAGGGGAGATAACTACGCCCCTCTAACGCGTTTTGCTGAGCATCCCTGTTACAGCCGGCATCGTATTAACGCCTGTTGTTTTGTTGGTATAAAGGTGTAATTGGATATAGGTGAGTAATTATGTTGGTCTTTCGGAAAACAATAATCTTAGCTGGTGGTACTAGAAACCTGTTGGTAGACCGTTCGCGGATTATATACAACTGATCGATCAACCCCCGCTCCCTCCGACGAGAGGGCGGGATCATAGTATCGAAATTATTGATATCGATTTTGAAGCGCGCACGGCATCCTTTCATTTTAGAAATTGAAAGCAACAACAACAGAAAATGTCGTAAAGTTTCCGTTACGAGGGAATTAATGTGATTGATATCAGATTGAAACTACTGCCTGGCACCCCGAAAGTTGATCGAAGTTACCTCCCTTGTTAAGCTGTCACCCATTTAAGAGAGAGATAACCAAATGACGACCAGATATATAAATAATGTATGTGCGTGTGTCATAAGATTGTGGATAGGTAGGGTAATTTAACTAGATTGTATAATTAGGCTAATTACCCTTCTTTGACAAAACTAAAAAAAAAATACATCTTATGTTGCATTTGCTTGAACTCGAGAAAATGAGACCGGCCACAGACAGGATGGTTTGTCTGTCTGCTTACCTGATGCAGAAGACGGGTGGGGTTCGAGTACCGTTGGTCTGTAATACGGAAGCGTCTTGCAACTTCACGGATAACCGTTATTATCGTCACCAAGGTGATCTACCGAGTCGACTATATACAGCAGCCATCGCGGGACAAAATACCGGAAACCGACCGAGAGGTCTGCTGAGGGATTCGCAGAAAGGTTTTAAATACCCACCCACCCCCTCCCCAAACATCTTCCTTCTACCGTGTACCCTCAGGGCTGTAAGTAATCAAGCATCGATCCCGACTCCGCAACAACCGGAGAACAAAAAATAAAATGGATATAGCCCGCAGCCAGATACATCACCACCGGATCCTTGACGCCAGAACGGAAGACCCGGGCACCTGTGCTAGAGACTTCGATTTCCTTCTGTAGCACCGAGATGAAATGCGATCCTAGTTAGGTGGTGTTCGATCAGATACGGCAGCCAGCCTTACATACATCCAGACAGGGGCGAATAGAACTAGAAAATATGCTATGGAAATCCCGTCCGGGTGGGTGGGTTCCACGTAATATTTTAGTACCGCATCCTTCTAAAAAAAACCAACTTATTACTCCGTCGAATCCCGGTACCTGGAGAGTACATTCGTTTAGTGGCTGCCGGTAGGGAATATCGGCTATAATCGTCATGTATTGTGACTAGAGGGGATGACTCAACTCCCCCACCCTAAAGTTTAAACAGCCTACTAATTTTGAATAAAATTCGGTACAGTATTTCAAAAGTTTCCGGAGCTAAACTCAACCGTGATTTACTGAAGTATTTATACACGAAACGACTCACCAGTCTCAAACTCGTAGAATTCGATCAGTAATATTCCGGTAATTTCCATATCAGATGATATCAGGGTGACAACTACAAAGGTTATAATTTTTGAATATAAAAAAAATTAAATTAAATTCATTAAAATGTTAAAGTATATTTCCAGACAGAACGTTAGGAATAAGTTAAATCAGAGGGTTTGCCTCCCTTGGATGTTTTGTAGTTAAGATTATTCCAACAATTGAAATGTTAAAAATTGAATTTTGGATAAAATCATATTTATAAAGTTATTTTAACTACCATTCAATTTGAATATATGTACTTAATAAAAAAGTGCAAACTGGCAATCATCACCTGGATTCAACCGGTTGACCCTCAACACATTGACAGCGAGTCTCCTAAAACCAATGTTTTCGTAGGTTAGTTCCCTCTCTCAAACGCACGGGTAGGGAGGAGGGAGAATTTCAAGTTGGAAAAAATAGGTTTGCATTTTATTGTGCAGTTAAAATTGTTTCCTAGTTTATAAGATCCATGTAGATGTAAAACTCATACTATAGTTATTTCAAAATGCATCCTAAACAGTGCACCATCTAGTTTACTCTCAATCTACCATATTTAAAGATATTACTGTACTTAACAGTTTGAATAGATTTGGTACCACAATTCCGAGGAGGAAAGGCTTGCATTACTCTTTTTTTTTTTTTTTTTTTTACTTATTTTAATTTTAAACTCTTGTATTTTCTTCTTAATAATCGCAGTTCCTGTCACTAGATGGAGTCTTTATCTAGATCACTTGTCATACCCAAAACATTGGAATATTAAGCATCTTCAGCTACTTCATCAAGAAAATTTGTCAATGATTTGCAAAATCTGATATAGATGTTTAAAAAAAAAATTAATTTAGCTGTTACAGTAATTATTCAATAGAATGCTTATGGAATTCTCCCAAAAGTAGAAGAATTTGGATAGCATTTCACCATGAGTAGAAGAGAGAAACTTATGGAGTTTGATATTGTGAAGAGATAGACCCCCAAAATACCACCACTTCCCTATTCAAAACAGCCAAGATAATGAGTTCCTTTAACTGAGAGAATGATCCAGATGGACTCTAATATTACAGAGTCGAGTTATTGCATTATATTTTGGTAGAGATATAATTAATTTAATGAAAATATACGAGAAACCCACTATTCATATAGATATCTTTTTTTTTGCTTAATAGGACATCAAAACTATTTACAGGAGATAAGTTTAATGTCCAAAGCTCTGAATAGGAACGAATTGTGGCATTTTAAATGATGGCACACCACCTACTCTTCTACATAAATGGCATGAAACAGTGTGCCCAGATGTTTCAATACAGAAGCTGCAAAGTTGATGAATGTTTGAGAAGTTATCACTTCCCTATTGTTATTGAAATTACATTCAGTAGAAAGCAAGCTCAACACTCCCCTTCTCATGAGATTGATCTGTTATTTAGAAATGTTTTTTTGTTTCTGACAAAATCTAACCAATGTGGAAAATGTTTGTGATCAGCTTTTTTCAAAGTAACATCTTAGCTTCCATACTAAGGGACACATGAAGACACTATAAACCTTGCTGGACTGTGGACTGAGACAATGTCCTCCTAAAGGAAACAGGCCAAGAAAGCCTTTGTAATCAAAGGCAGAGAGATTGGCAAAAAGGAAACAGGCCAAGAATACCTTTGATTACAAAGGCAGAGAGATTGGCAATGAACTAAATGGTCAGTCAAGGAAAATTGCAAAATTAGAAGAAAAAAAAAAACATGTGGTATTAAAAATGTAAAGAGTTAGGAAATAAAAACAGCTGGAAAATCTTGAAAGAAATTAATAAATCCCCATCAAAGTCAGTTGTCGTTTTAGAGTAGGGAGGGGAAAAAGGCTAAGGTATTAATTAAATATTTTGGCAAACATTCAGGTGGATAAAGGGCTGGATTTAGTACTAGTAGCAGCCAGGCAATGTGGCTCAGTGGTGAGTGTGTTGGCTTCAGGACCTAAGGGTCCTGGGTTCAATTCCCACTGCTGGCACATTGTTGTGACCATTGAACAAGGTACTTTACTGGCATTGCTCCAGTTGCCACTGGGAGTGGCCTGTGTAGGCACTCAGAGAAACCAAGGGTGGTGGTGGGATGTTCTGTAGCCATAACAGAGGCAAGTCTCCTATAACAAGGAAAAGTCAAAAGAATAAACCACTGCTGAAGATGGATGCACTGTGGATAACAATGGTGCAATGCATCCCACTCTTATGAAATGAGTGATCATAGTAGCTCTAGTGCAAGACAGTGACATCCTACAAAGTTAAGCACAGATGGTGCTTTTACATTAGAATGATGTGCTTAAATGTTGCATTAAGGGTAACAAGCTACATAATTCTGCAGATGCTCCACCTATCACACAGGTGTATTCCCACTAGGTGGACAACTATCCAATCTTGGTTAGGAATATGAGCTGCTGACACCTCAAAACTGAAGCAGTACTGCAATGCCTCAAATGTAATGAGAATGAAAGCAGGAAGAGAACTGGTACTTTAGATTATGGCATGAAAGTGAATACTCCTTACCTGATATTTAAAGAAAAATCCAAGAAAGTCTAAGAATAATGCAGATAAGCCAAGAAGCTTTATGATGTAAAATGGTCCAACTAAAATTAATAGTTGTAAAACAACTCAACAGTTAGAATTTAAAAATCTCTACAACAGCAGCAAGATTCAAAACAGCTAAATTGACATTGGAAATAAATCTGGTAAATTGCACCAGACAAACAGTAGTATTCAAAGACCTACAACCAATATGAAAGCACGGCCTCTTCCATCAATTCATTAAATTAGCAGTACTAATACAAATAGATTACATTTTCATTGTGGTTAGCTTTGGATTGGTAAAGACATCTTATACTTTTGTACAAAGGTCATCTACCTTAAATATTAGCATTCTATGAGCTGTTGGTGTACATACGTACAAATTCTGGCTTCCTCATCACAAAACACCTTGATACTTAGGGGTTACATCAGACACCCATTTCAGGTTTGGAAAACATTAACATTGTTGTATAATCACTCAGGAAGAAAATGAAGATCATGCCCCAAAATGCAGGTACTTGTTATGATGATAAATAGCTAAGGAATATGGCAGTAAAGCTTATGTTTCTTGTAGAGAGAGGCATCCTGACAAGTTCAATATTGTCCAAAATGGGCATTTTACAAAGCACACTTATCATTTAGCCTTTTAAGAAAAGCTGATTTGAACATGTGTAACAGGAACCAGAGTAAAGGAATAAAATGTCCCTCATCAACTTGAATGAGTGATATTAGAGTTCCAAATAGCTAAATGAGAAACGAGATAAAAGGGCTCATGGAGAATCAAGAGGGCACAACTAGCAATCCCCACCACAGATTAAGATTTCATTGTCAATTATTTTTCCTGGTTCTAAATCAAACCACACTCACAATGTAGTGAATGGAAATTTAGGTACATTAAATCAGGGCTCTGCACAGATATGTATAGATGCATTTTTAGAAAGGCTTAGAATACCTTTTACTCAAGGTACCATACCATGTAAATATCCTTACTGAATCTCTCATACAATCTTTGAAGAATACAGAGAAAAAAAAAAAATTGACCAGGAGTTACAAGATCAACAAATACATAATGTGCTCAGAACTATCTGAAAATCTATACTACAGTGGATAGCAGTAACCCTCTGGCTACCAGGCAATAAAACTCCGTTGACTGGGACAAACTACATTAACTTCTTGAGCAAGGAAGCACATCCCAACTGAAAAATTAAGGAGCTGTGTAGTTATATCTGAAAATAGCATAACCTGGATTAAGGAAATTAAAATCCACAAATTACCCAGAGATCTAGATTAGGATGCCCACTTTGATGTGGCCACTCCCATATTAAGACATATCCCAATGCAACTTAACTATAACCATCTAAAATACACCCAAGTTTGACAAATCTGTTTAGTCTTAGCAATGCTGGCTGGCTTTTTAAAAATGATTAAACCAGAAAGAGTTTGTAGATTGGATTTCCATTACAAGGACAGAGCATGAAAACAGTACTGAAACATCAAGGGCACTACGCAAACATTACCTGGTGAGTCTCTTCAAACATTTAACTATTATGAACATATCTCTTGGAGTTGTTTACTCTATCATCCACACAATTTATTTGCAATATCTAAGCTAATCCAGGTTATCCAACTAGTGATCTCTCTATTCATTGTATTATACAATTCTAAAAAAAATTTTAGTTGGATATGCAACAGATGCAATATTTATTATTTTTGCTCAATTTAAATCAATCTTAAATATGCAATATTACTATCATAATATATCGTGCATACAAATTTTAGTTTGTTTATAAACAGTCTTTAAGAAAAGAAATGCTATTTTAAGTTCTACATTTAAACTTTTACTAAATGAACCCATACCAGTGTTCTTATCTATTAATTCATCACCTCCATAAAACAATACAATTGATTGATTGGGTAAAACATCATCTGACTATAATATTAAGAATCTTAAATTTATTTATCAAATGCCATTTAAACTATGTAATTACTTCCAGAATCATCCCATTCTATCCAAGAATTTAGTACAACAAAAAGATATAATCTGTATAACTTTAGGAGTTCACAAAACATTTTATTCATTTATAATTGTACAATTATCTAAATTCAAATCTCAAACTTGTGCAACTTGTTTAATCCTTTAGCATTTCCATTACTAATCATTTAAGCCCATTGTTTTAAGCAACAAGAGGGATTTAGGATGTTTACTATCAAAACAGACATTTGTGGCTAGTTTAAACACGTACAGAAATTTCTTTCAGCCAGTTTAAATGCTAAAGGGTTAAACTAGAAGATACTGATGAATTAACTCACACTTACAATCGGTTGAAGTTTGTAAATAAAGAAAAATTTCCTTTGTTTGTATCCTCAATTTGCTTGGTAATAGTTATTACAGAAGTTAAACCAAATATTACTAGTGCAAGTAGAGAAAGAGATGTAATGCCACATGAAAGTGAGAAATGATGCTAATTATATAAACCTAGGAGCAATAAAATTATCTAGAGCTTTAATGGCATCTATCTGATATTCAAGTAGAAACAGACTAGGTTAGTAAAAACTCATTGATAATGTCCATATAATTTAAATTCCAGGGACTTTTATTAGAATTTTTCTATATAATTTTTAAAAAAACCCTCAATGCAGTTGTTAGAAAATTAGACCAGTTCTTTACCTAATATATATTTTAAAAAAAAATAAAGATCACTTGTAATTAACATTTATTTTAAATTTCATACAATACATTACTCGACTCACCTTACTGGAAATGCACAACTAACAAATATAGAACAAGTTCTGTCAGGCATATATATAAAAAGTACACTTCAAGAATTTTAGTCCACAGTCCTTACAAAAATAGTCAAGCTTTTCAATAAATATATTTTAAAAATTATGCACAAATAAATAAAAATGTTAAGTCCTGCCCATTATATCAGCAACAATGTATGTAAAATAAGATGCTAAACATGATAACTAAAGTGGAAATCATGCAGGAATGTACAAAACTGGGAGCTATCCACTGATAGAGTAATTGTAAACTGCTGGCATCCATCAAAAACAAGCCCAAGAATCTCCATACTATAGTTATTTTAAGTCTCTGAAAAAAATCAAACTTACTAAACTTGCTTAGGTGGTACAGCAAACAAGCACAAAATGTGCACGCTATATCATTAGCAAGGTTTACCTTCTGTTGTGTTCAGAATGTAAATCACTTTTCAAATTTTTCTCAGCCCATTTAGTTTTTAAGAGGCAGTGTGAGTTCATTAGTTGTAATCAAACTTGTTTCAATAATTTAAAGTCAATTCAAGAGACTACTGTGGTCATGCAGAACACATCACCTGTTTATCAATGGAATGATTTCCTATTTAAAGTGAAAAATATCTATAGTTTTGCCATTTCTGCTCAGCTTTTCTTCATCCTTGTGATCATTGTTTTTTTTTTACAGCATACATTTATCAACACCAGCATACAACCACCACATCACATCTGAAACAATTCAGATACATTTAATGCCACTGACATAGGAGAATCTGGCAGCCATATAATAATCAAACAAAGTTTTTGATCTCATCTGAAATAGGAAAGGTTTTGGAAGTTGTTCTGGAAAGATTAGTGACATGGAATCTGAACATGTTTTGATAACTGCAACAGCAGCAAAAATATTGCATTCAGACTGTGGTCTGCAAATCAAATATCTGAAAATGACATATTGCACTTAGAATTCTGAATGTAATGGAAATTTATTTTTCTTCTTTTGGTCATAGCCAAGAAGCAAATAACAAATTCTGGTCATTTTGCATACATCCAGACTCCGTTGGCCATAACTAGCCTAGTATTTAATCTTCACTATACGTTCTCTCGAGCTGTCCAATGAGGCATTTCCTCGACGTCTTGTTCTTTTAATCTTCGCGATATCCTCTCCAAAGACATCACCTGTACGTAAAGCCGATATCAAATCGTCAAATTCACCTAACAGGAAAGGAAAAAAGAACAAAACATGAATAGCATATATCAGGAAGTAAATGGCCCATCCAAACATTTCAGGCACAAAGATGTAATTTGTGCTTGAAACCACTTAAATTTAATGCAGAAATGTTTTTAATTAAAACAGATGGTCAACCAAAGGTTCTAAGTTAATTAGCTGAAATCCCTTGTTTACACAAGGTAAAAATCTCATCTATACAACTGGTACAATGCGTATTTCTAATCTTCATCCTGTATTGAATTACCTAGATTGGAAGTCGCAGTTGAAAACTTGCCAATAAAATATGCTAGAAATTTACCTATAAATCTAGGAATACTATAGTTTAGTGTACATTTTATCCAACATATTGCAGAATCTAAATGTAAACTAATTTTTTTCCTCTATAGTGTACTCATAATAAATACCTTATTGTGTGCAAAGACAAAAATTCAAAAACATCTTTGATAAAATTAAAAATCCTTCATTAAAAATACCTTTTCCTGTATTTTCCTGTGCCCCATTCATCAGCTTTTCCTTTGGATAGGTTTTATCTAAGCTAGCATTCTTTCTTAATGTCCGTTGCTTTTCCTTTTCTTTTTTCAGCTGGCAAAAGAAAAATTATTTTCTGTCAGATTAATTTCAAAGTTGAATCACAATTCTAGTATTTAAGAGTTGGCCAGAAACGCCACTTCTATCTCAAATGTTAAAACCTGATGCAAATTAATTCTGGGCACCTGGCAGGCACGAGATATGGCATTAAATGGAAATTGGTTGGCAACAGATGCTCACCTGATCTTCAAGCTTTGCCCTTTTCTCCTCCTCTAACTTCTGACGCTTTATCTTTTCATTTTCATTCCTGGCCTCCGAGAAAGAGGTGAGAAACAAATCAAGAATACCAAAAAACTCATCGGGTTGTGTGTGCTTGGCATCTTCACCAAATGACTTCAGAACTAGTTCATACTGGAAAAAAATTATATCAAGTGTACCTGATGCAAGTCCGTACTGAGTACAGAGGGTGCTAATAGTTAGCACAAATATTGGAAAGGGGGTGGGGGTCTTTGAACTGCTGCTCCAGAACTTCTCATTCAGAAGTGGTAAGTTTGATGTCCAAATTGTGTGAAGGAAATTTAGGTAATAAGTGATGTCTGAATTTAATGAATCCACCAACAGCTGAGATACTTTCATTTGAGTTTAAACTGGGTAGAGGTGACGATTGGAAATTAAATCCACAAATCAGATAATCTATTGCAAGTGTCATTTACATCCTCAAAATCATAGAAACTTTAGAAATGAAATTAGTAATTTTCAGTTAAATGCACGTTGCTCTTAGTAACTTGATACAGTAGGATTTTTTTCCACTCTTGTATATTCAATTAACATTCCATGTTTGTACATGGAGTTAAGACTGCCTTAAACTATTTGACAGATATTCAATGACAAAGTATTTCTGTTTGACCTGTTATTAGCTTCACAATACAAACCAATCCATGACAGTTAGTCTGGTTTTAACATCTACTGTAATTCACTAAGTTTGCTAAGAAAAAAAACAAAAATATTGTTAAAAATTAGCTGGTTTGTGATGATTGTACATTAATAAAACATCTCAATTCAGTCCAAACAATTAGCTTTAAGTGTTTCTTTTTTATATAATCAATAAAATGCATTATTAACTTAGTTTCTGTCTACATGTAAGCTTAGAATTATTACTGCAGATTTGGTTTTATTGATACCATCATCAATAAAACTGCAGGTTTTCACCTACTTTGTGTTTCATTTCTGCATGAACTTCTTCTACCTCTGAAAAGTTGTAAGTTGCCACAGTGATGAAGTCATTCATAACTGAAGCAAATTTGTCTCGCCTATCTCTGATGGTCCTGGTGTTCCTTCTATGAAATTCAAGTTCCTGAAAGAAACAAGTCTCCCTAATTTATTCAAGACACTTTCCACAGCTTTATACTACGTGTTATGTAATGTGGCATTCTTTTAACAGCATTACTAAGAATTTTCCTAGTCAGCAGCTTTTTATTCAAGAGAAAATAAATGTGAAAATAAACTCTTATGGAGTTTCCTCATTAACTGTCTAAGGCAGCAATTCACCATACCAGATTCTGCAAAGGTCTTACATTACCAGTTGGTCACTGAAGTTCTAGCTATTGGTAGAAAGATAACTGCAATTAAGGTAACAGCAGTATAGACTCTGTTATACAGGAACTGGTTATTATATTTAGGGTTTTGATCACACCATAATTCTGCTTTGTATTAACATTCACATTTAGTATTCTGTTCTTTCTAATACAGAATAATTATGTACATTTCAATGATAAAATTTCTATTTTTTAATGCTAGCATCCTCCACCCATGCAAATTTGGCATTTAATGTTTAGTACAAATTTGAATAAGCTTCCAGCAGTAACTGATGGTTAATGTTGGTGCTTTTGGCCAATCCACTTTAGAAGCCATTATTACTGGAAGGAAAACTGTATGTAACAAAAATCTAGACAGAGCTTGCAGACAATACTAGAGGCCATAATCAGAATTTTCAATGGTTAGTGTCTACCAGCTCTTAAAAACTATTCAAAATGATTAAAACTTAAATAGTTTAAGGTGATTACAAAAGCATTCCAGCTGTATTCAAACTTACTGCCCTAATAAAGATTCGGAACTTCTTGATAGTAATTATTGAAGATTTTCTATTTGTAAATTTGATCTAAGTAAATATCAGGGACATTCAAATGAAAAACGGTTGCATACTGTTATGGCAATGTTATTTCAACAATTTCTTTTGTACATCCCACTACCTTTTAGAAAAATTCTAAAAATAACATGTTAAGCATGAGTAAAACAATAATCAAAATCCACTTACCTTTTCTATCTCTCGCAATCCCGTCCTCAGGTGGGTCAGATCCTTATCAAGTTCTGTGAAACTTTATATGTAAAAATAATAAATTAAACTAGGCTGGATCCAAACAACTTTGTTCATCGCATAATATATATTAACATTCTCTAAGTAATAAAATGAATTACTCTCCTTGTAGAAGTGTTTGATTTGGTTTATTTCACATACTTTTTAAAGTAGTGTTTGTTTTGTGTACTAATTTCAAAGAAAAAATCTTTATTAGCAAACTAGGCTTTGTAATATAGAGTTTTTAAACCACAATCAGTCATTTTTATTTGTGAAATAGTTTTAAATATTAGTCATTCCAGGTGTTAAAAAGTATAGTTATGTTCTTCATATCTCAATTTTTAATACTTTTAGTCTACTAAATAAGGGAAGATTTTGAAATAATTTATCGCAGTTTCATTTAAGAAGAACTTAGTGAAGTAAGTAACCACTGACTGATTTGTCAAATTTGGCACATTTAAACCAGCAGACCGTACTGTATTAAACCTTACTTTGCTTTTGATGCCATTTTGACCCGCTTCATATCTTGTTCTAGTTTCAGCACATCAGGAAACTGGAAAATAGGTTTCAGTTAAATTCCATATTCCTAAATAGGAAATCATGAATTCATATGAAAAGCAGTCAAAATTGTTATACTCTAAGAGTTATCTCCCTTAAAATACACCTACATTCTTAAATTAAAAACAATTTAGCCCATAATCATCTTCAGGAAATCACTTACATCTGTACTGTAGATGTCTTTAAATGAGTTAGAAGAATTATTCAAAATAATCACTGGGTGGAGCCCACAAAACCAGGAAAATTCACAATTTTGGTTAATTGATATTGGTCACCTCTTAGTAGCTAAGCTGTTGGAGGCAATAAACACTATTCACACAACACCAGGTGGAATTGTTACAGCTTTGGCACAAATTGATGAGTTACACTATAGATTTTCAGTTCTTAGGCCCTGTTGTTGTTGATTACTTTCTGATGATCCAAGATATAAAAAAAAATCTAAGACAATTGACAGAAGCTAGTATGTGGGTGTTTTACCGAAACAAGTGCTATGATCACTGCCATTACCTTTTTCTCCAAAGTCTCTAGTAAGTAGTGAAGCAGTGTGATGTTCTTGTTGATGCTAGATTTTGTGTCAATTATCTTGTTCAGACTGGTCAGCTTGAAGCCAGATGCATTTCCTCGCTGACCCCTGTTCATGTAGTTCCCAAACGCCAGAACTATCTCCAGTAACTTCTTGAGTTTTTTGCTTCGAAACACTTCTTTGGATGCCTCAAGAACCGCTAAGAGGGATAAAATCATATTCTATCTCAGCAATTTATCAAGATGAGCTTAAATTCCATGCCCCCCAACATTTTAATGTTTTTCTACTATATTTCAAAACAGAACAGGCAGCAGCAGCGGACACTAGGTAAAATGCACCAACGAAAATTGTATTTTAAATACTGCAACTCAAGCAGCTATCAAGCTAAGTTTCCATTATCCATGGTAGAGTCCACGTAACCTTAAAATTATAAAGATTGCATTCAATGGTCCATTTGTTCTAACTACAGAAATCTCAAATCTACAGATATGTTAATCCAAAAACTTTTTAAATTGCAGTATATTTTAGAAGTAGCCCAGGTGCTCAGATTCACAGATTTCCACAGGCTATTTATGCTGTTTCATCGGTAATGAGACCAAAAAAAGAATTAAATTGTTAACAGCAATAATGATAATATAGTTTACTAGAGTTGGGGTGTTATGTTCATGACTATATACATTAATTTTTGCTCTTCTGCAAAGGATAATTAGAGGGTAATGGTTAGTAGATAATTACATGTCCAGAAACTAAATAATTGAATCAAAATGAGTTTATATTATATTAGATTGTAAACATGGCATCTGTTTACAAAAGATTAAAAATCAATACATTAAAGTATCAGACTTATAGGCAAAAATATGGCCCTGCATAATTAATACCCATTAATTTTTATTATGAAGATACTACCAGTAATAACAATACAAAAACTGACCTTCAATCTTTGGTTTACATTCACTTATCCTCTCTTGGAATTTTTTCTTGAAATGTAGAGCTTTCAGTCGTTGCTCATAATGTACGATCCTGAAGTATCCAAAACAACTGTTACATGTCTCTTTCAAATTGAGAGAAAACATTTCATCTCCCTTCTGCAATCAGTTAAGTGGACCAAGACTTACATTTAGTGGTCTACAGGAAGACAAGATTAATCTCTCTCAAGCGGGAATTGCAATTTTTGGTTTTTCTCAAAGCTTTAATAGCATGTCATTTTAAAACCCTTTATCAAAGAGAGAGATACAAGTTTAACATTGCGATTATAAATTAAAAAAAACAACAAACAAACAATTACCTCATTGAAAGTACACGAGGTGCAATTAGAAAGTTCTCCGGCTGGATTTGTGACTAATTATTCACAGGTATTCCAGTCACCTCATATGTACACATCTATTCTAGCACTTCTGCACAATTTCTGGAAGCATCTCTATTCTTTTTGGAATCTGGTGTAAAGTTGCTCCTATATTTTCAATAATAATGGGCACATCATGAAATCTTCCTTTCAAGAAATGTTTTGTTTGGTGAATGTGGATAATGTGCGATAAATGAGATGTATGGCCAAAAACTGGTTAGGGATGATGATGATGTATTGATGCATTGCCAAAATATGAATGTTGCATCATTACAAATTCATGGAACACTATCCACTCATGGTCAAAGAATGCTATCAATCTAGTGTTTGCTTTTGATCTATTTAGTTTTCAGATAACCATAAACCAAACTTTCATCACTTGTAATGATATACTGAAGAAATTCTGGATTGATTGGTGCTTGTTAAGATCTAGGAAAATAGGATACAATGTCCTTTTTGCTCATCAGGAAGGCGGCATGCAACAAACTTGGTAGACTTATCCCTAAATCTGAAATAACCGACTGACACGCCATAGGAAATGTTAACTTCTGATGGTCATTTGCCTGTTTGCACAAATCAAAATCACAAGATTTTACAGTCATCATGTGAGAAGTTGCTGGTTGTCTTGATCACTGATCGTGATCAATGGATATTTGATCATTTCTAAGAAAGCCATTCAAATGTTACAGCACTGGGATAGTGCCATATCACCAAGCACTGCCAGCAACATTTGTTGCGCTTTGGTGGCTGTTTATCTTAACTTCTAACAGAATTTGATGCACGTTCACCGCTTATGTACCTCTGGCATCTTGAAACGTACCAATCACTGTTAGTATGTTTTCACTGCTCCAGCCATAACACTAACAGTGATCACACCTCTCGCTTAACTAATCAAATATTTTGTGCACACTTTTAAAAATCAGTTGTATACAAATGTCAAGATTTCATACTTGCTCATCTCGTACAGAAAGCGGTCAGCTCTAGCCATCTGGTCAATTTCATGGTTGTGTTCTGACAACAGCTGGCTTTCTTCAGGGGTAGGAATAAACTTCAGTAGCTGTAAACAAGCATAAACTAACTTTCAGTAAACTGACATCAACAATTTAGAAAAATGTTTAGCTCAGACCAAAAACAAAACTAGATAGTGAAGGATGTTCAAATATTTTGATTTTTTTTTTTTTTACAAACTTTTCTGCCAGTCCACATTAGCATCAGAAAAAACTATTCCACACTTTAATTACCATAATGAGTGCCAACTTTCTAGTGTTCTTCCTACACTAGCATGGTTCCATGTTTCTCAGAAGAGTTTCTGATAAACCTTTCTGTAGATTGCCTTTATTCATTTAAGGGGTGAAAAAAAAACTCCATGCTCTTCCTACTCTTATTTGATTGCATGAAGAGAACTTCCCTTCAGCAAATACTTTTGAATTATGTAATTCCACTGTATTCTTCCCCCAAACCAAACCTGGGATCAATAAATACAAATCTGTTTCAAGTTGGAAACAAATGTTTATATAAATTCACAACTCATTTTAGGTTTATTTTCAAAACAAACATAAGTTACCTGTTCTAACATGTCTTTGGGAAGATCTTCCTGTTTGTCCATATTTAGGATGGCATTGGCCAGTTCTTCATTTGTCAGTTTTAGCTTGGACAGGAGAATTGTGCAATTCTGGGCTCGCCGGCCATCAATCACAGATAGTTCCTTAGCTTTTGGCTTGCTGATATTCTTAGTGTCTTCATCAAATTCTCCTCCAGTTTTCCTTTGATATGCAGAGAATGTCTTTTCAAAATCTTCTAAATCCAATGTTTTATACAACTGCATTAGAAAAAAAGATTTAAGCAAGGTTTTGTTTGCTTTTTACACAAACATTCATGCAGGATACAGGTAGCAAATATTATGTTCAAACATGTTTCCCATTAATGAAGTAATCTAATCTGATCCAGTAAGAGATTACAAACATTGGGCCGTTTGTTTTTATTTCAACTTAGGGATTTAAGTTCAAAAATATCTACAAACAGTTCTATTAGTAAAGCAGGACCAGATATAGAAAAGAAGTGATCTTTAATAACATATGCCATAATACTTACCTTGGTATCATCAATATCATTCCAAACAGTTCCTGATAGTTTTCCCTAAAGTTTATTTAAAAAAATAGAAAGCTTAATTAGTTGTTTGAAGTAACAGTTGTAAGTGAAATAGCATTGTATCTCAGTAAATGAACAAAAGAAAAAATTTAAGTGGGCCACAGGTTGTTGTTTTTTTTTTAATTATACATACATCAGGTAATTTGGCCCAGTTGAATGATTTCAATGGATGGGAAGGCTTTGGAATGTTCTTTTTTTCCTGCATAGTGGAAGACTGGTCTTTTAAGAAAGATGTAGTACCTGAAAAAGAATTGATGGGGTGAGAAATTTTAGATAATGCAAAAGTTTCTATTAGACCTTTGTATGTACACTTTAATATTTCTGCTAAACACCTGGTGGCACAGATCTGATGCAGAGAGAGAGACCAACCACACTGTAAACCAAAATTATAGTCTAGTTCTTAACAGAAAGGAGAGAAAATGAATTATTTTTTTTTTTTTTTAACATTAAACAAATTGGCTACTCGATTTTTAAAAAAATTCTGATCCTAAGCCCAAGGAGAGGTTTCTGAAATCAGTGACTGGCCTCCCTGCACTTCCTAATATCAGTATCATTCAGATAGCGAAGAGGGGTGGTCTCAAACATTTGGGTTTATTAAACAGCTTAAAACTGTTATTCTGTTTATTCCCATAAAATGAAAGCATGAGCAGAGCTAAACTTTCAACAAAAAGAAATATATCTTAACTGTTGATGAAGGTATCAAGAACATGAGAAATGCTTACCGTCACATGACATTAGGATGTTCTTACAAGACTTAGCTATTAACGACGCACCATTTTCTCTCTTCAATTTGCATCTCAGGGTATCACGAAAGTGGTGCAATCTGAAGATTTCCTTGCTGTCAGGACTTGTTTTGTTATTAGAGATAAATGGATGTTTATTTTTTTTTTTTCTATGGTACCCAGAAATGAAATTTTGCTACTAACCAAACAGTTGGGTTTCAGTCGAGGGAGGTGGGGGCGGCGGTGGTGGCCTGTCTGACCCATGCATGAAGGCTGGCGGAGGTGGCGGCGGCGGCGGTGGAGCAGACACTGAACCACTGATGTCAAATGGAGTATTTTTGGAAATGAAAGCAGATGATGCAGTAGAAAATCCCATCTTAGCGTCGTCTGGCAGGCTACCGGTCTTCACCAGGTACTGCAGCTTCTCCCGTTCGGCACATTCACTCTCAAGCTGAAACAAGAGGGCGTTAGAAAATTAGGTGGAGCCACCTGTCCAAGCTAATTACACTAGTCTTATCTACCCGACCGACCGACGTTCACCCATTAGTCCGCGCTGAAAGATTGAGAAAAACACGCACAGGGAATCCATTCTTATACAAAGTCCATTGAAAAAGAAAAGAAAGAAAAGACTAAAAGACTGGTCAGCAGCACCACGTAAGCCATCTGAGAATGTGCTCAAAACACATTAAAAGCACCAATCATCCAAACAGACAACAATTTTCTACTTAATTCTCTCCGGGCTGCTTTTTAGCAAACATTTTTCCTGTTCAGCTTAGCTGGCAAAAACTTTTATGGTTCATGAGATCCTCCTAGATAGAAATGTTTATTATTGTATTTTCTTAGGGGTGGTATGGGAGTTCATAAGGACTGCTACAGTTGAGGGCCCAAGTCTGACTCTCATAAGCAACAAACTTAGTTTACCATACCTCCCACAGCTACAAAAGAGTTCTAGTTTCTGCTGCATCAGACGACCATGGCGCTACACTACCTCACCAGGTTTGTCGCCCTCGTAGTCTGCTGGAGCATTATGTATTTGTTGGGTTTCTTATGCAATTATTGGTTAAGAAAACAGTAAATAAAAGATGGCTACCAGGATTTTAGCATGAAACCAAGCCAGCCATAAATTACCACCGATTTGATGAAGCATCTCAACTTTAAATTTTAAACTCATGTGCATTTCTCTATTTTAGCTGACTATTTCTGATAAGTATTTAGAAAAGTGAAAAATTGCTGTTTTTTTTTTTTTTTATAGTCCCAGTCTAGACAAAAACAACGAATTTGAGTCTTTGCGACAGATTACTAGAAGTTAACACCCTATAATTGGAAGTGCAAAAAACCAGTATCCCCACCCTTTGTGGTTTTACTTGATAAACTCACTACTGCAGCTTTTAATTTTTCTCTCTTTTTTTTTTTTTTAAGAATATACCTAATACTTCAGATATAATTAAGAATTTGAAATGAAATTATGCCACTTACAGAGAAGAATCAGTCAAATGAACTAAATTTGTTTAAATTTCAAAAATACACATGTAGAAATTACTCTTTCAAAATCTAACTATTTTATAGAAATACAAGGGAAACTTACTCTAGATTGGAGTTCATACAGTTTGGTGGTCATCTCTGACAACTGCTGCTTAGTATCACAGTGACTGGACATCTCTTTTTCTAACTTGGTTTTCATCTTGCTTACTGTAGAAATCAGATCCTCCTTAAAATGGAAAAGCAGCAAGCTGATAAAAAAACAACAAACAAACAAAGTATACAATGAACACTGCTTTTAATATTATTTTGTTTTTACCTTTTCCTGGGTTTTAATCTCACATTCTCGCTCTTTTTTGGACAATTTTGACATCAGTTCATCATTGGATTTTTCCACTTCCCGTAACTTCTGTTGGAAAGACTTTATGTCATTTTCACAGGCAATCCTAGAAATTCACAATCAGGCGGTCAGAGAACAACTTTTGCTGTGCAGCACAAGAAATTTAGTTCAAATTAACAGTACTGTATAAACAACTCAAGCATACAGATTAACTGACTGCTTATGGCAGCATTCTTTGGTTAAGGTGAAGTTCTAGTGGGAACCAACAAGAAATAATTCATATAATCCAAATATTTTGTGAAATACTTAAGGTAGCATTGGCTGAAGATTTCATAGCAAAATAAAAGCTAAATAATACAATATGAAGTGTATAACTACATTATTACCTGATTTTAAATCCAATTGAACACCTTATAAACAATGATAAGACATAACTAAATGACAAGTAGATTTAGTTTAAACATCGGTGATAATGATATCACAAGACATTGGGTCTAAGCAAGTCAGTACCAGGTGTGACTGTGGTAACATTCATGAAATGGATAGCTCATGGACTGGTTCAGATGTTGTCCATTCTTGTTGAGACTGAATACATTACATTAACAAAGACAATGGCCAGCAAGCTGATTGTCAGTGTTATGCTTTAAAGCTCATCAGCTGTGCTATGACTAGGTCATGTCTGATGCAGCATTTAGTGATCAAGGGCTCCAAGTTACACTGCATCACTTTGATAACTAAATGCTGCTGCATAAGTCGTGAACATCATTACATTTTCTCAGTTAATTCAACATCAGCCAGAGTTATACAAGTCTTCAGCTACTAACAACATTTTTTATTCCTGCAGCTTCTAATCCAAATTGGACTTACTGTTTAATTATCTGCTTGAAGTTTATGTCAATGGGGGCAACATCAGGGTTTTCACCATTCTTATCTTGCAGGACGATTTCATGGATTATCCGATCAATTAACAACCACTGGGTACTATTCTTGGTGTTACTGGCAACTACAATAAGTGAATATTCATAAATATTACTACATACACCATCACAATTGAAAATAAGCCATTCACAACAACTACATGATGATATTAAGCAAACATCTTAGGCATTTAACAGCCAGTAAGTGCATGAATAGCCATATGTATATGAAAAACAAACTTTGCTTACAAGGCAACAGTAGCATGTGATGCAGAATTGACAGGAAATGTGAGTATGCCAATGTCAATGACAGCTTCTTTCTTAAAAGTTCAAACATGGAGTTAGCACTCTTGGTATCAATATGAACCTGGAAGAAAAGTCATAGTTTAGAGGTGGCCTGGTCAGTGAAGATTAAAATAGAAAATGCTATAATTTCTGAAGAACCCTGCCACAATGCTTTCATATATTTACTTAGATCTCAAATGAATACTAAACATTAGTGATTACTTAAAGATAACTTTAAATTGTTTTTAAGTGGTAAATCTTGGCAACATCTGAGAACCAAGTAAAATGGACTTACATTATTACAAAAGGAAAACTAATATATGAAGTTTTCTAGTTCATAAAGCCACACTATGATGCTTGTCAGGGTTATCCAATATTTTTGTTTCCAATCAATTCTGGTTTGGGTGGCTATAAAATTGTGTTTAGCCCAGTTCTTGGTTTTAAACAAAAGAACCCCAACTATAAGTTGTTCAGCTTTCATGTGCATAAAAAATGTAATAATTGTTACCTTATAACCTGGCAACAAAAATGGAAGTCTAATGCTCCTTTTTGTCCCACAACCACACAAGGTAGTTTCCAAAAGCACTGCCAACTTTGGATAATCCGATTTCTCTCATGTGGTGGGGCAGCAAAGATTGATGCCAAACGGATAGTCTCCTGCCACTGTTCTTTGCTACAAGCTTCTTGCTCCAAGTTGATAATCTTTTAATAGTGCCTTATTATTATTGCTTCTATTCCTGGAAATTTGGTCCTATGGATCTGTCAGAATTCTTTACCTACCATTTAATCTTCATAATTTTCCTGATGTGATGACTATAGATGGCCCAGCTTTCACATGCATAAAGAATCTAAATAACTGTTACTTTATAGACTTTCATTGTTGTCAGGTTAATGCCCCTTTCATCCCACAACCACTCAAGGGAGTTTCCAAAGGCACTGCTATCTTTGGATAGTGATTTATCTCTGCATATTTCATGCTGCATCCTCAGTAGATGAACTTGTCTGCTGCCAGTAGCGGATGCCCATCAATGTTGATCAGGGGTTGGTTGATACATTACTCGTCTTTTACAGACTGACAGAGGTCAAATCTCTTGCATGTATCTGAAAAGTGCCCTATAACTTGGAGATCCACATGTGCATGCAAAAAAGTCAAACGATTTCCTGAATGAGATTTTCAAAAGATCTTGGTTTTAGAATGGTTCTGAAACATGCATGGATGCAAACAGGGTACCAAACAAGATGGGAGCTGGATAAGCAAGACTGTTCTAAGTCAACTGGAAACATTTCTTCCAACCCTTCCTAGCACTGGCCATTATGCCATCGTTGAATCAGCAAATCACCGTAATGAATTTTGAGGCAGCTTACTCTGGCAAGGAGTTTTCAAAAGGTCTTCTCTGCTTAGTTAATGGTGAGATCAGTGAAGATACAGTAAAGGACCATATTTTCTTTGCAGCATGGTGCCTTTGGTCTTTTCTGAATATGCACTGGTTGATTGCGCAAAACTCCTTAGTCATGTGAAACAATTCAGGATCCTAGTTTGTCTGATTTTCAAAACCCATTACCACAGAACTCAAACCTGCACATCACTAACATCTTCACACCCATCCACAACCAAAATACTTGCTGATAATTAGTCACTGTTGGGATTAAATATTCTTGCAGTGTTAAACTACTACTTTTCATCAAATCTAGAAGGGGACTATTCCTGTTTGTAATGAAACCCTAACAAATTCAAATCAGTTAGTATGGGAAACTATTTCTAATGCCAATTTTGAACATTATTTTGTAAGCATAAAAGCAAAAAATAAAGCTTTATAAGGTGCAAGTTGTCTTACCCAAATTACTGTGTAGAAAAAGAATGTTATCCACTGCTGTTAATTTCAGCCAAGTTCTTTCTTGCAGTAAAAAAAAAAAAACGGCTCTCACTTGGGGCACTGGTTGCTGGAAATGCCAACATGAAGCTAGACATTTGAGCTAAGTATGGATATATTCGCATCTCCCGCCACCAGCAGATGATGTCCAAATTTCATCTTTGCATTTATTTGGATATCTGTATTCAATGTAACATTGTACTTCATCTGGTTGCAAAACTGTCATCACTGGAGTCCTCAACACCTGATAAGCCATCAAATTTGGTCATTTTCTTTGCAGGGATGCAACTCCATGTGGTATGCCTCATCCACCACATTTCATTATGGACACAAGACATCCTCACTTTCCAGTTTTTGGTGCATAAACATGGCAATTTTATGAGATGTGAATTTTGAATTGATCATTTACAGAAAGTTGAAGACATTTAAACACCTTGAACCAGACAGTAGAGATGCAATGTCAAAAAAAAAAAATCCTATTTCCAAAGTATTTGTGGCTTATCTGAAACATTTAAGGAATTAAACTGGGCTTCCAGGGCACTCTGAACTCAAATTATTGAAGCAGTGCTCTTTGATCCTCTCCACCAATATCATGCAGATGTCTTCATATTGGAAATAGATTTATTCCAGCATAATATGAACACTGTTTCAGAAGCTTTCTGTATCTGTTGAAGCCAATTCTGTAAAGTGGAAAACTATTTTCTGGGGAAATACATCTTTACTAACATTCCAAATGATTGTTTTGCATTGCTATTAAGCAGGTAAGTGCTACTTCTGAAATGAAGTTTGGCTGCAATCTGCCACATGGAATAAATAGCCTTTACTAGCTAGCTGAGAATGATGCACCAAACATCTGGTGAGGTCACGGAAGGTACCCTCTTCTCTGTCAACTAAAATGGATTTTCTCTTACAGTTCATTGGGACAGAAAAACTGCAGAGGTAAGCACTTGGGAAAAATCATACCACTCCTGCTCCCCCATTATTAGAAGAAATGGAAGAGGATGCATCTTTGTATTGATGGAATTGTCTCCATACCACCACATAAGCTAAAAGATCAGCTAGTGCCTGTGTTAAACAAATTCCACATCACATCCTGGTGCTTTGCTGCTTGAGAGAAACCCCAAAGCCTCAATTTCAGGCAATGTATCAGGTCTTCACAAATGTTTTGTTGCTTTTCATATTATTATGTTAATTTGGGGTTCATTTTTTTTTTGCATGCTTGTGCAGGTGCATGTAGATAAGTTATATATCATTTTGTGGCATGTGCTTTGGCATAGTGAGGCAACTCGTAACATTAAGCAAGCATGGGTTGAGGACACAGCAAATGAGCGTACAGTACAACGATGGTTTGCAAAGTTTTGATCAGGAGATGAGAGCCTCAAAGATAAAGAATGTAGCGGACGTCCTTCCAGCTGTGATGATGACCATCTAAAAGAATGCAGTTGAAGCCAATCCAAGAAAAACAGTGCGAGAAATTGCTGGAGCTTGATGTAAGCACTGCATCTGTTTCCCTGTTTATTGACAATTTGAAGTTGAATGAACAAGAAAATCATCAATTGGAGATCTGCTCTTCGCTTTCATAAGAAACGAATCGAAAATGACCCATTTCTTGACAGAGTCATTAGCCCTGTGATGAAAAATGGATCCTTCATGACAATCACACAAGGTGCCTAACCACATTCCAAAACCCAGCCTCCACCCAAAGAAGGCCATGGTCACTGTCTGGTGGACTGCAACTGATGTCATCCACTATAACTTGTAACCTGGCTAAACCATCACAGCTGAAAGATACCATCATGAATTAAACGTTCATCAGAAACTCTCCCAACAACAGCCAGCATTGGTGAATTGAAGAGGTCCAATCCTGCTCCGTGACAATGCTTGTCCTCATGTTGCAAAAGCGACTCTTCAGAAACTGAACACTTTGGGTTATGAAGTTCTCTCTCACCCAGCCTATTCACCAGATCTTTCTCCCACAGACTACCTACCACCTTTTCAAACATCTTGATAGCTTCCTCCATATGAAATCCTTCTCTAACTGAGCAGCAATTGAAACTGCCAACAGTTTATCGACTCCAGAAATCCAGATTTTTTTCGAAATGGTATAAATGTGCTTGTAACTTGTTGGCAGAAGATATTGATTGTAATGGAATTTACTTTGATTAATAAACTTCATGTTTAGCAATGATGTTAAGTCTCATTGTTGCAGTCAAAAAACCGGCCAAACTTCTGTAACAACCTAATAGATTCCTCAGCAAAAAAGTTTTTTGATTACACTCAGACGATTGCTTTGCTGTAATAGTTCATAAAGTGGTTTATTCATCTGATCTGGGTTTCATCAGCACCCAGGGTTATAGTGCCACTTGATTGGGGATCACAAACTGTTGGTCAGAACTTTTTAATGTCATGCTTGTCTGCATACAAGTATATTTATTCAGCTTAATCCATTTATCTTGCATGGTTCTCATCTTTATTTGAACCTCTTTGCACATATCTGTTCAAGGTTTGTCATGGTAGGTGCATAGGCACTAAAATGTTGTTACCTTCTACAAGTCTGATCAGGCAATGAAAGGTAACTCCAACTTAACTGCACTCCACTTTGGAGGTGCCCAATCCAGAAAGTGTACGCTCCAGTCTTAATAGACCTTCAGATCAATGACTTTCACTGAGGACAGTGACCTCAATGTCCCTACCAATTGTCCCGTAGCCTTCACACATTTCAAACTTAAGCTAAATGCATTTATTGATTTGAACAGGTAGATTGAGATTCCCCATCAGATATGGCAAGTATAAGAAGAGTATACAGTAATGTACAGGCTACTTCATACTACTACAGAGGCGAATGGTGAGATCCTAAATAAGATTGGTCAGTCACTATGGGCTGCCCAATTCCATTACTGCTTTTTCAAGGAAGAACCACCCTATACTGTCAGCTGCCTGCAAGCTGGTTCACAATTATCACATCCATTGTATCCATCACAAGGATTCATGGGGGAAGAAAAATGCTTTGGAGATGAAATGGCACAAGCACATGAATTGGATTATACTACAGAAGAGTTGCAGTCAACCTTAATCTCTTGGCCTCTTCACCTGGATTCAGTGGCAAGTAGTTGAGAAAGTTGGAAATTAAGTTAGAAGCAGTACCTAATGAAATCCTCGGTATATATATATATATATATCTAATTGAATTGTTTTATTATAAGAATCTAATGTGGCAAGTTTGAAACTGAAAATCCATACATGTTGCGATTAACATTCTTCCACGTTTATACAGACAGATTTAACTATATGCAATAAGTTCACCACATGTAAAATACAGTATTTGATCTTTGAGATTTTAAACACTATGTATCCACTTATGTTAAAATATTCTTACCAAATCAAATTTTTTTCCCAATTCCCTTTCATCTTCATTTCTCACCATCTCAAAAAAATCAAGATGTCTGTAAAACAAAAAATAACTGATGATAATTCTGCCTCTTTAGTTCTTTAAACAGTCAATATGGCTGCCTCTTATTCTCTTTCCAATATTGACAGATTCTATACAACAAATCATTCTACAGTTTTTAAAAATTCATAAAACTACATTTGGTAACTTATATTTTTCCATAATTTGAAGAGCTAAGTTTTGGATTTTTGTTAAAAACTTGGTTAATTCATTAAGGAAAGGCAAAGAACTAGTCATGTCATATCAAGTACCTAACAATTTTAAAATGTTTACAAAATGTTAGCCAGATGAAAGCAGCTTTTGGAATATTTTTGTTAAAGAATTGCCTCATTTTTATGTAAAAAAAAAATAAATAATTTAAAAACTTCTACAGTGGAGCATTCAAAATCTACAAGCTCATATTTGTTGCTATAGAAGACTCACCTGTCTAAGGTAGCATTTTCATGAGCTCTCAGTTTGTCTAAGATTGGATGAATACCCAACATGAGAAATTCGTAGCGCAGATGCAATCGAAACTCCAGCTGGCTCTGCAATGATGGAGACATACACTTAATCTACAAACATCAGCAAACTTTTCAGGATACTTGACACTAAGGGAATAAAGGTAATGATGTATTCTACAGGCAATGATTTTTTTTGCTTTTAAATCAATGAAAATTAATTTTAAGAAATTTTCAGCATTAACTGATTGTCACCATACCTGGCCAGCTCCATATTTCAAAGCCGCATTAATAAATGACATGATGGCAGTTTTAAGACAAACTTCATCTTTGTAGATGCCCGTGCTTCGATCAAGATCACTGATTATCATCTGTAACAAAAATTATAAAGGTTTGGAAAATTCAGATATTTGAAGACAACGTGGTTTGTACTAGTTTAATGACTATCCTTGGGAAAAAAAAAGCTTTCTTAAAGAAACATTTGATCTAAGTTATATAAAATTATGATGCTGCGTGTGAGAGAGAGAGAGATGAAGTCTTTGCTTTCTAAAAGGTTTCCAAACCTTGTACTTTGTAAAATCTTGTACATTTGGTTCAAATGATAGATTTAAATTGGAGGTCTTTTTCAAAAATCTCATTCAACCCAAATAACTACTATCAATCTCTCCAGAACCAGGCTGAACAAACTGATTTAAAAAAGAAAAGCTAAGCTGATAGTGAAGCAACCATTACTCCATAAATCTTTTTTTTTTTTTTTAAGTTTACAACTAAGTTTTATGAAGGTAAATTAATCTTCATTAGTTCCTAAATTCTAAATGTTTCTTTAATTTTTCCAAGCCAACTTAACTTCATGGTATTTCTTTTTCTCAAAAATGCCTAGAATTTCCCTCTGAATTACTCCAGGGTCTGCCTTCCCAAATGTCAGATCAAGCAACCCTGTTACTAGATCTCAAGTCATCAGCCCAGACCACACCCAAGCCTGCTAAAAGTCATTGCTTCAAGATGCTGAAGATGCCAGAATTTTATGCGAAGTTGCAGATGTTAAATTTAACCTTTGTTCTAGTTTACATCCAAAGAACCTACAATTTCCCTAGAAAGCTTAAGACTATGGACATGTAAGAGAATATATTAAATTTCTTTTATTAGAGCTGTCAAATGTTCAGTAAAAATTGTGACTTCTTAAAATCAGCCTCATGGCAATATTTATCAGCGTTATTTCATTCTATACCAGAATTATTTGTGTGTGTTTTTTTTTTAAGGAAAGTATTACCAATAGAAAAAGCAAACATTCAGATATAGTTATCTTGGAAAATACAAAACTTAGCCATCAGATTATACTGCAAGAGAGATGTTTAAGTATTGATAACCAACTATTGATAGAGGAACAAGATATGACAACTCAAAAGCACCCCCCTCTTAAGCAAAGGGGCATGCCTAGTCTAGTGTTTATATAATGTTTCGATATCGAAGCATTCCAAGCAGAAACTATACACTACATGTGAAGAAACATTCCTAATGTTTAGTTGCAATGTTTCTTATACTTATGAAACTCACATTTGCAAAAAACCATAACCTGATTTTTCCGTTACCATTCCATTCTGACAAAGCAGTTCCCCCCCCCCCCCACTAAAAAGTGTGAAATCTGGAAGAAGTTTTTTTCTATATTAACTGATTTTCTTTACTAAAATAGTCTTACATGTTTGGTAATCAAATGAGTTGCAAAAAATAGATGAAGTAATTATCTAAAAATCAAAGCAACTGAAGAGCAAAATGCTGTGTATCTAATGACTAGGTTGTAATGTTGCTAGCTCAGGACTCCATCATTCATTGTGTTACTACTATTACTAATTTTATCAAGTTGACGTTCTTCATTTATAACCCATGAATGTTTATAATATAATAAAAACCAAAGTCACAAGGTTTACCTGGAATCTGGTTCTTTCACAGGCATATATCTGATAGTGCAGCATTGCTTCTAGAACCTTCCGATGTCCTCCTGGAACCAGGCACATTGCTCCAAGAATCTCCAGAACTGCCACTTTTGTCTTGATGTTTTCAGTGCTGAGAGACTGAGCAATGATGTTCACACTGTTCGGATGAGCTAACACGTGCGCCCGACCTTGCTGCAAAATGGATACATTTTTGGTTAGTGTTTTTCACCTGATATTGAGCTTAAGGCTCCGCTCAGATCCAATCTCTGCAGGCCAACCCAAAATGAAAAAAATCATTTAGTTCCGGCTTTTAGCTACCAGAGATTATAGGTGGTGGAAGGACTGAAAACATTTTCTTACTACCTACCGAGTTGTTCATTAAAGCCTTGATGCAGCCTATCATCGAGGTGTGGATGGAGCTCTGGGCTGTGTCATAGTCCATGCTGCTCAGAAAATCTAGCAGACACTGGAGTCCGCTCAGCTCAATAAAGCGGACAACAAAGCTGAAGCAATGAAAAATAGAGAACTACTGTGCAATGGAACCGTCTCTAAGAAACTTATTTGGAATACGTGCTAAAGCATTCATCTGAAAATGAAAAACTATAGGTTGATAATTTACAAAAAAACATGAATGATGCTGGATTTTAACTAAGAAAAAGATATGAAACCAATGTGAAATTAGGACCTTTGTACCCCCTCCAAGCATTCAGCACCATAATTGCAAAATAGTCCATGCACCTTGTTAGAATAATAAAAATGGTAATTCTTGAATTCTAGGCCATAATAACTGCATCTTGAAGTGTCAAGTGTGGGGACAATACACTGGTATTGATTATACCATGGAAAATAGGGTATGGTTATACACATCGGCAGTAGCCAAAGCACTAGGATAATCATGATACTTGCTGGCTTTGCAACCTGATCACTTCTTGTTCCAACCCCAATTTTGGGAAACTGCTAGCAGCAGCAGTAAAATCCTTATAGTATTGGGAAGGAAAATAAAAAAATTTTTTCCCCAGGATATTAGACATTTTAAACACTTTCTCAATCCCACGTCAAGGTACAAAGCTGTGTACAGATGTAACCAAAAATGCACCCACTTACCTCATGGGCTGTGTCCGTAATGCCGTTTTCAGGTTCTCAACAAGCTTACACCTGTGAGAGACCTGTTCTTCACTGAAGGAGAGAAACACCTGAGAGACAATTAAACTTTAATGAAGATCTCAGAATCAATAAGAAAATACCATATAACAAAGAAAACAATGCAAGCATTAACAAGAACAAAGTTTTTTTTTTTTTTTTTTTAAGGGAGAAGGAAAATTTAAATAATTGATTTTTGATGTCACATTTTCAAGAAAAAACATTACATCTTATCTGGTATTTTTCACTTTACATCTTTATCTAAATGCCTTGTTATATAGCAATAATTGATATAGTTACCACAAGCCTTATCATCTGAGAAAAAGTTTAAAATGAAATACAGTAATAAGATGGAACCATCAATCTTGAGTAAAAGCAATCATTAAAGTTATATAGGAATTTAAATTTTATTGCATTCAGACTTTAATGTTACAAAACCATATAGCTATCTATTTTTCAAGTGTTTTACCATCTGATAAGTTTTTTAGTTGTTGCAGAATTGGTTCAGTCAGCTACTGCAGTTGATATCCAAGAAAATGAAGAATGAGACTGGTAAAATAATTTACCAAATTAAGTTTATAAACTCCTCCACAAAGATCAATCAGTCATAATTTACAATTCATTACTAAGTTGAAACAGGTATTTTGGTTTTGAGATGCTACCAATTTGAAGAAATTAATAAATCAGGTGCTTTATTGAAAGTATTTTTTAAGTTTGTAGTTCACTACTGCAGTGGGCAACAGCAGCCAAATATAGCCACAAGCACTTAATCGTCATTTCAGATCTTTGTCACAGGAAAGATGATTTTTCTTCTTTCTGCAGGTGCACATGGTTCAAACTCAAATAGATGTGAAGGTTGTACAAGTGTTTTTGGAAGAAAGATACATACTGAAGACATCGTGTTGATACTCTCTACGTAATAGTCTGGCCACTTGGAATTACTGTGATCGTCTTCATCCTACACAGCATTAAAGAAAGATTCCAGTCATGAAGTTTTAGCAGCTAAAACCACCAAAAAAAAAAAAAAAAAGTTAGCCTCTTTAAAGAGCATTCTCCTAGATATTTGTATTACGCTGCAGTTCATCTCAGAACAGCTGACCAATTTGGTAGTCTACACTGTAATAAACACAAATGGATTCTAACACTCAGTCTCGTTTACAAATTGTCTGAAACCTTTGTTGGCATTATTTTATAAATACAAAATTCAAAGTTAAAAGCAACAGAAACAAATGCACTGCATCTTGCAAGCAAATTGTTAGCAAAAAATTAAAAGCAAACAATGACTGAACTAACGGATTTTTTTTGCATTTCACCCAAGTGCACAAACTACCATGATTTAAAAAAATAGGGTAAGTTTTTTTGAAAAATGGCTAGTTTTGTAGTTGATGTAAAACTGCCAGATTTCTCAAATAAGAACAGGAAGTTATTAGAAAAAAAACCCGCCAACAAGCAGTTTGTTAAAACTGCTAATTCAGATGTTTTTGAATGCTAAAATATAGGAGCAGCACAAAAAGAAAATTAATATTCAAAATGGCCAGATTTTTTTTTTTTTTTTTTTTTTGTGGACAGATTTTCTACTCTGTAAGGTTGGTCCTTCTTTGCTTCTGAAAGCATTCCCCACAGGGAAATGACTGATTCAATCTAATTGCTTCCAGAAAGATGGGTGCAATAAATCATTTTTTCCCCAAATGAAGTAAAGATTTCTGGGCATTGGTGTGTGGTAGTTAGCTCTGTTGACATCTGCTTCCAAGATGTCCCTGCCAAGTCAATGCTGGTCAATAAAAGCCAACTAAGTATTAATTTAAAAAATAATCCTTAAAACCTAAAGGAACAATTGCTAAGATTTATTCTACTTTTTTTTTAAATGTAGAATATTGTCAAAAACAATTTGGTCAAACATTGCGGGTAATGTTTTTTAAACTCCAATTCCCTAGTTTACACAAAAATACAAAGTCAAAGGTGGTGGTGGTATCAGTTCTCCAACAAAATGTTAATTCCCAACTTTTGAATGTCAAGAATTAGTTTACACTTTTGAAAAATTTAAATCTATGTAAAAACCTAAGCATGTTTGATTATATTGGGAAACAGGTCTACTAATAAGGTTAAACTGTTAGAAAAGCCAGAAGAATGAAAATAGAACATTATATATACAAATGTTTAATTTTTTTATCACTCAAAACTTGAAAATATTGAATGTGTGAAATTGCATCATTCCTAGAGATGAAGATTAGAATATTTGCCCACAGATTACCAAACGTCTTTGTTAAGATGCCTAAGCATGCATCACAATGAAAAGCAAATTCAGCATTAATCAGTAAAATGAAAGATCAGCTAAGATCTTTACACAAGTAGATGGAGTAAAACAAGTGTGCAACAAGTAACTAGAGATGAAGTATGAAGGGAGACAAAAGAAAAAAACTTCATCCTACAAGGCAGGAAAATATTGTTGCAATCACTTTAAAATACCTGAAATAAAAGGTGGAGAATTTCCATAACTAGGAGGACCATTTAAAAAGAGACGTGTTTTAGATGGAAAAGTTACAGTCTGCACAAACTAATTTTCATGATAAATAAAAAGTAGAGTGAAAAACAAAAATGCTTGGGTGGTGGAGGGCTCTGATATTCTGGTAAAAATGCAAAGAATCGCAAACGGGTAAATCACAACATCTTTATGCCATAACAATGACCTAAAAAGCAGCATAAAAAACATTTGGCATGTAAGGTGGAAAGAAAAAAATAGATTCTCTAAAGCTGATGTCAATCCTTTTACTGTAAACCCTACCCAAAAAATGGCAAGCCATTATCAGGTTTCAAGGCTTGTCCATATTTAAAAATGAGAAAAATTTATCAGTGAAAACACCTAAGCATTTAAACTTGCATATCATGTTCAGAGTTATGACCAGTGTGGTAGCTGAAAATGTTCCTGTTGAATACAGACTTAGGATACTTTTTTTTTTAAAGCTACATTGAAAAATTACATAAGTTTGCCTGGTCAATTAAAAAACAGAAACCAAAACCACACTGAGTAATTGAGTGTTATGATCCACCATATGTAAATAAAAATAGTTGGAACCTTGATTAAAGTAGGTTCAGAACCACTCGCAGATTTAAAGTACCAGTTGGTCAATAGTTTAGTACCATGTTTGTAGAAATTTTTATCTGAAATATCAACCACTTTTATATCACACCTACAATATACAGTACTTCCAAACCTTTTAATTTCTGCTAATGCTCTATTCGCCATTTACTTTTTAGAACCAAATTTGTTTTGAGAGATTTGAGTAAACAGAATTGCAACAAATTATGCTGAACTGTCAAAATACACACTGGTAATTTTTCCCCTTTGGAAGTGAGACCAGTCTGTGCCTCATTTGATGCAAATTTTACATTTTTCTTGGCCTTTGCCACCAAAAAAGGCCCACTCATTTCAGTTTGACACAAGTGTCTACTACTTTGGAAAACATTGGAATTTTAAAATGTTGGCAGGTACGGATACAATGCTAGGAAGCTGAAACAGTCCAAAGTACTTATATAATCATCCCAATATCAGTTGTTGCGCACGCGCACCTATCTTTCACCCCAGTCAATTCATCTTAGTTATTTTAATCATAGCCTTAAGAACTAACCATGCAGATTCAGTTATTCACCTTTGCTTAAAAA
Organism: Nautilus pompilius; assembly: GCA_018389105.1. NCBI lineage: Eukaryota > Metazoa > Mollusca > Cephalopoda > Nautilida > Nautilidae > Nautilus > Nautilus pompilius. The sequence goes on from JACATO010000337.1 coordinate 2,019,105, forward strand.
GAAAAGGATCACCTTCAATGACAATGACTTTAATCCAGATGCTGAAAGATAAAGAATCAACTGCCAAACATGAGCTGTCACTAACAGGTCATACCTGATACATTTGGCTTTCATTTTATTTCTTAGTACTTGGATTAAATACAGTTTGATGTAGACAAAAGAGTCAAGACTGTCACTTAAAGAAAAAACAATAAATACACTTAAGAGTGCTAACAAAGCCTAATCAACACTGAAATACAACAGTAGATACCCTATTTTGTACACTGTGGTTGTTTAATATGCATGACAAATGTTAATTGATTAATGCTTCTGCCAGGTAATGAAGATTATTCCTCAGACTGACTTTGGGAAACTACAATTTTTTATTACTAATCTGTACCGTAACCTGTCATGGAGTTATGTTAAGTTTGTTTTTGTGGCATAGTTCAGAATTCACATTTTTAATTCATATCAAATAAAATTTAGCAAGGAGAAAACAGATTATTGCATCATCTCCTTTTCCACTTGACTGGCTTTCTTTCAAATTCTTTTATTTAACAATATCCTCCGGGAAGTATCTGCAATTTTAGCCTGGCTAGACAACTCAGAGTTAATATTGATTTTATATAAATACCAAAACATTCCATGTACATCCATATTTTCTGCACATTTGACTCCAACAGAAACAATGGATGGCTACCTCTGGCTAGTGATGTTCCAGCCACCATGATCTTTAGTCACCTGCCATTAAGAACTTTGCTATTTCTATACAAGAACTAATGGTTAATGTTACCCCTCTTTACTACAAAAGAATTTTAGAAATAATTTTAGAAATTGAGCAAAAAGAAATAACGGATACATAATATGGAAGTATGCCTACGTTTTTACTAGTTTTTGTTAAATAAATTGCCTCAGAAATAAATAAAGATCTGCTTGTTAAATTTAAAACGTACTAACATTTAAAATGCTCTCGCCCTCAAAATGGTTCATGAACAAATTTCCATTCTTTATAATAGATTAAAAAATATGATAAACAACTGTCGTTACTATTCACTTCTTTTTTTTTTTTTTGGTAATTCACAAGCAGTGTAATAGTTACTGCAACATCTGACTTAAGTCAATTACACACCCATTTTTTACTGCAGTAGATTTGCCATTTCTTCTCTGGTGGAAGGTTGAAGAGTGCCTCTCTGTGCGGCTTATCCAAGTCCAGCTCATCCTGAAACAACCAATGGAAATTTCTGTTAGAATACCTAGAAGAAACAAATATTAGTTTCGATGTTCACACTCCAATAAACTGCTAATAGAAATCTCTTGAATCAGTGCAGTCACTTAATTACCCCCCCCCCTTTTCTCTACACCAGCACACAGGAGGACCAGTTGGTAGTAATATCTTAATCCCAATCACCAGTGTGAAGCAGACAAAGTCTTTCCAAATCAGTAAAGAGCCAATGCTATTAAAAACAAAATCATTGAGAACAAATGAAAGGTTCCAAGAATCTTTAGCCTCTGTACTAGTAATCAAGTGTTGATCTTAGTACAGTTGATATTTGATTAGAAATCATTAACTTTTTTTTTTTTTTTAATGATCATAGGTAGATGGATGACTCAGCCATAATTCGTGCACAGGCATACACAGAAGTATGAAAACAGACCTATCTGTTCAACAGCATTGCTGGTTGCCATAAACCATATAAAAATTCTTAAAATAGAGATTTCAACAATTCTTGCATTTCTGGAGGCTAGCCCACTAGGCTCTGAAGCTATTTATTCAGGAGGGAGGGAGGGGACAAAAACTAAACAAATAATTCCCCAGGGCAGACTAAGAACTGGCAACCTCACTTTACTGCAAACATACCAAGGTCAAGGCAAAAAGGCAGTTTGTCAAGACCATAAGAATAAGAAATTCCAGAAGATCACACTTCTCATTTATCAAATACTGCATTGTGGTGAAATAATCAGCCAGGCCATGGATACAAAACCAACCACCTTTGACATTAAATAGAATTAATAAGCCAAGGGGAAGAGAACTTTATTCAATCTATAGATTTCTGGTATAACCAGTTTGTAATAATGATCTAACAAAGAATGAACCAAAGATATCAAGTAGATCCCCACTTTAAAGCAATTGCTTTTATTAACTCTAACTCGTGGTTTTTCAGATGAGCATTGAAAAGTAACATTTATCAGTTTATGGACATCACATAACTAGAGTTTATGCCATTTTATAACTCAGATTTGCTTAGGTATCGTATTTTGATTTAAAATTTTTTTCAAAAACTTTAAAACACATTGAAGATCTTGCAAGTACCAAACTTATGCATATTTTAGAAATTTCTGGTTTATTTCTTCATCAAATCTTGATTAGAAAATGAAACTCCAAAGATCCAGTGATACAGAATCAAAATGTACAATACTCCAAGTTGAAATGCCTATCTCAAGGCATTCCAGAATATAACTCCATTTAGATAAGTTTTAAATATCAAATGCCACCAGTTCAGATGGCAGGTGAGTATCATCAGGATGACAGCCCACCTAATTTGCGCGCATTAGTCAAATGTTACTGTGTTAATGAAATTATGCTGGATCTAGACAATGTCAAGGTTTCTTTCTTTTTCTTAAAGCAACCTTTCATCTAACAGAAATTACTCAGTCTTCAGACATCCATTACAAAACCTTCCCATAATTGAAAGATTGGATGCAATTTTACTTTAGAGAAGTAATAAACTTTAAAATGTTGTAAGTACTAACAAAAGAACAAGAATTTTCATCACTGACAATATCAACATTAATCTTTTTGATTAAGTAACTGCATTTAAATTTGTGGAAATATAATTTGCAGAAGTAATCCTATAGCATTTTGAAAACCACAGATCCATCTTCGAGGACACCAACCATGTGTAGTCCCCTTTCTTATTGTACAAGGTTTTTTTTTTTTTTTTGTTGCAAAGATGGCTGCATTGAATTAACAGCCAATTACAGTAAAGAAAAAAATTGCAAGTAGTGATCTAGATAGGTAAAAGTTGATGATTTTAAACTTTAGTTACCCCCGGCTCAATGTGTAATAGAAATACATGTGCCATATTAAAATTGAAAACAAATGAAAATATCAGTTTAATCCTAGTGGGTCTGACCCATCAACTAGAGCTTCGGCCTATCTGGAGATCCCTGGAGTACATTCTTTTCTTAAATGCATTTTGCTAACATTCACTAGAAAAAGAAAAAAAAAAGGCAAACTATGCTTGTATCACTATACCCAATCATTTAGACAAATATTACAAAAAAAAAAGTATTCAGAGTTTGCTATATCAACCAAACCCAAAATATTTACAATTCCCCTCCTTACCACTGATAAGTATGGTAGCCATACTTGAACTCTGGATACACACCTCATAAATCTTTAGTGTAGTAATGCTGTTCATAGGAGGATACTAACAGCTGGATACTTTTAAAATTCATTCTAGCTGGAGAAAAGCCACTGGCCATCTGAGAAAGTAGAAAGGTAATAGGGCAATTTATCCAGATTAGTTTTGTTAGTAACCACATTTGTTTGATTAGCCAAACTACTAGTAGTTTCAGGGAATCTGATAAAAGAATAAATGGATTAATTTTGTTTCCTTCCTCCAATTACAGTTTGATAAATATTAAATAGTAATTCTACATGAACTGACCTCTTTGGATGGGAACCCATTCATTTGCATCAACTGTTTTCTTCTCTTTATAAACTCAAAGCACATCAATAGCTCAGATTATCTTGGTTACAGATGCAACTTAAATTTGCATCTTTCTAAAGTTGATTTTAATAAACACGAAAATTGTTGCCACCTATATACCTACCATTTTACAAAAAAAAAAAAAACTCAAATAGCCAAGAAAAACAAATATCGCAGATTTAGCAAAAGAAATTAAGATTTTTTTTTTTAAAAAAAAGGAAAAAATTTTTACTTCAAAAAGTAACCATTTGCACCCGATTTTTCAAGCCAGGCAAAATCCACAAGTCAAGAGCTACACCTTGACAAGTTCAACATTGAAATCTTTTAAAAAAAATAAATAAACTGCTTTCTTAAAATTCCTGGATAAAATAGTTGATATAAATTTTATTTAAATCAGAAAATGCATCAAAGTACCTCTGTTAAACAGTATACATACTCTACTATTGTTGCCCCTTTATAGCCAGATTTATAATTGCTTGCTTCCCAAAAAAGTAGAAACCAAGAGGGACTTTTCCCCAGGTTTATCTCTATGGCAACCATCTATAAGGCAGATGACTCAATTAGGACTCTCCAGCATCTGTTTAAGTAGGTACAGATGTTTCAAACACATTAACTCCTCAATCTAAGAATACAGATTAAGCTGAATAGAAATACATTAAGACTAAAAGCTATTTAAAAGAGCTAGATTATACAGAGTACTTAATGAACTGGACTACAAGTTTATTCTAAGCAATACAACAAAAATTTTCAAATTCATAAAAGAACCTTCAGATCTGGTCTGCCTTAATCTGCAACCAGATATTCATTTGAGCAAAACTTAGATTTTGAAAAATCTAACAAAAGCATACCCTAGTAATTGTGCCCCATAGTAGTTTTAAAAAAAAAGAATGTGCATTGACAACATCCTAAATGGTACAACAATGTGAAGTAGTCAGGCAAATAGCATTTATAACTTATTCCTGTGGAACTCTGTACATCTCGCATCCCTCTACCTAGCTTCTTTAAACTCCTATCATTATATTGCGCATACAAAACCATTAAATTTCTATTTTAAAAAAGCCCATTTCAGTGAAAAAATTTTTATAAATATCAAATAGAAAACAAGACTGGGCATATATAATCAAGTGCCCTCTAATTTTCTACACTTTTTATAAAGAATTGAATTGTCTAGGAAGCCTGAAATTTCAGTTAAAAGAAATAACATTTTAGTTATTTCAGTTTTTTTTTTTTTTTTTTGCTTGTTACACTTTATATTAGTGCTGATTCTGATTTTACATACAAGATCAATTAGAGTGGGAATTAACAGTTCATACACTTGGTCATGGGTCAGACAGAAATTAAAACATGCTTTCGAGGTTGACTATGCAGACAAAATGCATACACGTCCATAAATAAGATTTAACTTTAAACCCATCTCCAACAGTTTTTTTAAAAATAGCTTTTCTTTGAAAGGGCTATGCATTAATGAAAAGTAAATATATTTTTTTTTAAATGGGATTATCTCACTTGCTAAAAATACTGACATTTCTCATTCCTGGTTGGAAAACAAAACTTCAAATTATTTACCATTAAAAAACCTCCAATGAGAAATTTCACTGAATGTGTTAGGCAATCTTTTGCCATCTTCACTATCTTTCTCCTGCCCTTATGTACTGCATATTTCCTATGCAAATTTCAAATAACTAAGCTCTAGTAATCTTACAAACTAAATAATTTGACTGGTGGAGATGTGCCATAGAAATCATATTTGAGTGCAGACTAACTTTTTTCTTTTGTTTCAACTTTCTTCTAATGTTAAAAAAATATGTTGCAGCACAGACAGAACCTCCCCCACATGGATGGCGCCTGTAGAGCAATAGCAAAGAAATTGATTCTAAATCAATGTTAACCTCAAGCTGACTCTGCATGATAAAACTAATTAAAGCAAAATCACTAAGATTGATTTTCTAAATTGTGAAATCATGAACTGTTTTAGTAATTTAAATCTGAGATCCTAAAATAAGCAATCTGTCTGAGCTTTAAGTTAATGACTCTGGATCTACACAAATGGCAATACTAATGATACTTTTTTGAGATTATTTCTCATTGTTCAAGATTAAGAAAAGCCTAGCAGTCTGTATGCATTCAATTATACTTAGATTTTCTCTGAAATCTTCAACTGTTTTAGATGTAAAGCAATATTTGAAAATAAAAGCTAAAGTTAGGAAGTTAATGTTTTCTAAATACAGTAAACTCTCTCTCTTAACTAAGATATTCCAGAGACCAAAATAAAAATTAAAGCTTGAAATTTTTCGGTGACAGAACTAGTTTACCAAAAATTTTAATCAGCTAATCAAATTTACAAAAAATTCCACCCAAGTTCTTTTCACAACTTTTGATGTGTTTACAATGTCTCATGCAATTTAAAAGTGATAACCCTGGCTAGAGATTCTGTAAATCTCTACCATGTTTAATATTAACATTTTTTTCCAATAATCCCAAATTTGAAATTGCCTATTTATTATTCATCCATACAATGAACCCTCTTTTTAAATTCCAAAAAACAAATTTATTGGGTTAGAAACATTTGTTTTAATTAGCCAAAAATATCCACACCAAAAGGGTGCACAGAAGATTCAAGTATCTTCAGAAAATTTGTCACCCTTGTTTAAGATTAAATTTTAATGACAATGTATGTTCAACTTGTTTGTAGGAAGTTTTCAGTAATTTTTATACCTTTTATTACAGGTAGGTTAATTAGACCTAGCCACTAAACAATGATATCCTTCAGGGAAACCAGTGAGAGTCTCTTGTCACTATAATGATGGAAATGTATGGCAATTGATACCAGGTATTCTTCACATCAGGCCCCAAACAGTAAGGCAGCCTCCTCTTGGCTCCAAGTGGTAATGTGGTATTCTACTACAGCCTAACCACAGCTAGAAAATTATGAACTACAATGAGTACATAATATTAAGTTGCTGGAACTTGCAATTAGAACAGCCCTGTTGAGGCTTCTTTCAAAAGGTCTTCCACATTGCAGAAATTGTTTAATGGCAGCAATATCATCAAGTAACTCTAATAGTAATACTATTAGTGAAGTCAACATTGACACCCAAGGTATTGATAGAGCAGAGCATATAAAACTAGTTTACATCCTCTTGCCATTCAATATCTCCTGGTTGACATGTCAACAGCAGTCCCAATGCTGCCATGTTTCATACTCAAGTGAAAGTTTTCATTTGCATATTACTGTCAGGTGCTAGAAAATGTAATAAACTGAATATCTAATCCATCAGTATGAGTAACATCTCAAATGCAATTCCAGCAATTCCTATTTCTCATCTGAGCATGAGCTGTTGATGCACAAAAGGCACGCCCACTGATATTCTTAAACATTTCTCATTTCAAACCTGCAATCTGAACTGATCCATAAAGGATCAAAGTGACCAGGGAGAGAGAGAGTGACATGGGTTGAAGTACTGGTAAAGGTTCTAAACTGCAGAGAAGACTGCCATCCTCTTAGTACAAAATGAAGAGTTAAAAAATTACCCCATCTCCCAAACATTTGTATAGCAGAATTTCTGCCTAATAAAACCAAGTCTCGAATGAGTCCCCAATATGCTAGAGGAATTCATCATTACCATCCCATCTGGTCAAGTTCAGACAAGTAATCTTTATCTTAACTGAGGTATTGAGATTTCAACAACAACAACAAAAAAAAAGAGCACTCAAGTACCTACAAAAAAATGAGATGACGTAGAATGAGAAACCATGCTGCAGAAAGTTTCCAAACAATCTGATCAGTATGGAAAAACAAACCTGAGCCCTCATCGACTGTAAGCCACTGTCCATCTGCCAGCAGTATTGATAAAGTTCTAACTATTTCAGCAAGGTTTCACTCGAACATTCTAAAACATCGTTTCAACTTTAAATTTTAAAGAAATCTCTAAAAATGCAACAGATGCAGGTTTTTCTATATCAGAAAAGAAAAATACTTTTGAGCCTTTAGTACAATTTGGGGGGGGCAGAAAATGCTCAAGACTATCCAAAGCAATGCATTTTTTTCTGCTAATGAAATTCTAGAAATGAAAAATAGCTGGATTATCAGATGTAAAACAGTTTAGGTCCACTGTCATTTTGTTCCATGCTTGAATGTTTTACAAGCACAAAACCCTTGGTGAAGGTTACTAACAAGATTTTTGTAGGCTATAAACATTTAGGATACACTGGTTTATCTGTTTGGATATCTGACAAATTTTCTAAATTATCAGATAAAAGCTAAGAGCTTTTGTTGAACTTTGGGAAATTATTTTTCCTATCTACAGTTTGAAAAACCATAAGTTGGCTAAAACTAACAAATTGCCACATTTCTATCTTATAAAGGAAATATATATTTAAAAAAACAAACAAACAAACTGACAGTCAGTGACTGATAGATGAAAAGAAATAATGGTTTTATGCTGAGTAATGACAGCTTGACACAAGGAAGTAGAAAGCTAAGTAGACAGAAAATTTTCAAATAAAGACCTGGAGAAATATAAGATTGATGTTGCTTAAAAATTACAGAGTATAAAGGCATTTTTTTTCCCACCTTTGATTAATTATCAAAAATTCAATCACCACAAATAGTTGTGTCAATGATCCTTCAGACAAAACCCATTACCCGTTCATTTATTAGCACTGATGAATCTCAAATGACAGTTTGAGAGCTGATAAAATCCACATGAGGAAACCCTCACTCTTCAATTTTTTATGATGGCTTTATGACAACCAAATTTTAGTCAGGCCCTTTTAATTTTTACTGTTTTCTTTCAAATATTTTTTTTTATTAATGTCACTGTCATCATCACTAAATCACTGTTCAAGTAGTCAATTGCAAGTTTTAAGTGGGGGCCATTAAGTAGTTCCATTTTTAAAAAAGGAAAATCCTCTTATATTTTGTTATAGTATTTTCCTCTGCCATTCCCTCTCCTCTACCAAAGTGATTCATATTTAGGAAACTGACCAGAACCAGTTATGGTAGTTATGGTGATGTCAGCTCAGGTCTTTCTTTGATAAGATCAACTATGGTAGGCTGGCTGCTCATAAGTCCATCCTCCAGCCATACAAAAGAACCAGCAACACCTGCACTGACCTGCTGACATGAGAAACCTTATAATAGGTGCCAAGGGGCTTAATCAAAACAATCAGATAGGCAAGGAGCAAGGAAACATGAAGACAGACAACACAGACTACATCCATCTGGCCCAAAACAAACTATTTATAGAAAGAAATACAAGAGGATTAGATTTCATTTTCCATTAATCATCCTTTACTAGAATCAGACCTTTCCTTGACCACAAAGAACTGTTCAATCTACTGTCACAATCTTTGTTAGTTCAGATACCATGCTTACCATCTAGATAAAAGCAAAACAGATTTCTTGCATGTTAAATTTATTCTTTAAAACAAACAAAACGAACAAAGCTTTCAAGTAGAAATGATTTTTTAAAAATTATCACCTTCCAATAATATTTCACGGTAAGTTATCCTATTTAATGAACTGTGAAATAAAGAATGTGTAAATACTTAAGTCCACATATAATTAACATTGGTTTCAAAATCAGAAAACAAAGAAATTGAAAACACCATTCTTTTCTGAAACTAAATATTCGTAAGCCATGCTGATTGACTCTACAAATCTGATTTTTAGAATATATGGAAATGAGCTAAAAAAAACTTCTGACCCTCTTAATAAAACATGTAGCCCAAGGAAACATTTAAGTTTCAAAAGATTTTATATTAGATTTACCAATAGTATAAACGAAGATTTGTTAAACAAAAGTTGCCATTTCTCCTTCCTTCACATAAGTCTTGCTGCTTTCTTGCCACCTTAGGGTATGCTATCTTATTTGAAATAATAAATTGACAGCAGCACTCAAACATTTACTTTTTGCAAAAATGTCAAAAGATGTTCATAAAAAGTAAACTAAGGTTGTCTTCATAGCATCTCCAAGATTTAGTTTCTTAACTCTTAATTAAACTTCCAGAGTATTTTTTGAAGTTAAAATAATGGAGAAAAAATGCATGCATAGACTGAGAAGAAAAAAAATGGCATGGATTCCAGTCTCTCCTACAGCAGAACGATTTTTTTTATTCAGCTAACTTGAATAGTTTCATTCCTCAGACCACCACACCTCCCCCAAGGAAAAAATAGATTTGGTAATCATTTATTCTGGATTCCTGCATGCTATATACCTTTATATCATTCACTCACCAAAAGTTCAGACTACATAAAAAACTGGCCCAAAAGTTACGTCCCAAAAGGCTGGACAAACTAAAAACAAATCAAAGATTTGAGAAGTGACTGAATTACCAACATCTAAAAGAAAATCTAAAGTTTAGGGGGAACAGACTGGCGATGATGAAAGGTGCACTATCAGATGTTAGTAACACCACTAAAATGATTATAGCTACCAAGGTACCTTACATGGAAGAGCCAAAACCAACTTTTATAAGTTAATTTAAACATGATCAACAGTACATATTAACATGATCTTATTAATGCAAAATCATGCTCAGGTATTTAGAATGTTTTATTACGAAAATAGAAACTGCTTCATCTTCAACAAGTCACTTGATTCACTTTAAATAAACTGAGCAATTGGGAACTAAAGTCATACGCAACATAAGCTCTCAAATTCATCGAAATTCAAGCAAAAATTCTAAGATTTTAAAAAAACCCATCTTTCGTTGATTATTCATTGTTCTTTGTAGTTCTCAGATTATGCTAAATTAAAGGCTTTGAATTACCACAGGCAATTAAAAATGCAAGAAAGCAGAAGGTAAAAATCTAAGATAGCACAAAAATGTGAAATCAGGGAACACAACCCTTTTCTTAATATAAAGTAATCTAACATTTAAAGACATAGCTTGTACATACTAGATGTCCACTGTAAAACGAAAAAATTAAAAGGGCTATATGGTAATCTAAAAAAAAAACAAAAAAACTATCTAATAGAGCCATCATGTTTTGAAAGTCAGGCTGAGACAACATTCACAGTAGATCAGAGTTTGTAATGAGGGGAAGTCTGATAATTTAGAGCACTTCCTGACAGTTCTTCCTGCTACAGAACTGCAGAAACCCTGGAATAGTTAAACTGAACTTAACCATAAAAGTAAAACCATCTCATCTCAAGCAATTAAATGGTATATCAGTAAAAATTCACCAAGAGGCAACAAGCCACCAGGAGAGATTTTTAAAAGTTCAATCACTAAGCAAAAATTAGTTCAGCTTTAATTGAAATGACAGCATGATAATTTTGATTCCAAACAGTTAATTATTAGATACTAATAAATATTTTTAGAACTGTCTGCATTTTGATGCTGGCACCAACTATCAACCATATTAGTCTGCAGTAACAATTATTTATGCTATGGATAAAAATTACTTAAAATAGAGCAAAAAGTTTTTGTAATGAAATATTTATAAACACAGGGCATTAGCCCCATTCAGAATTAGAAAGTTATTCTTTGTGTACACAGATATTGGTTAAGTTTTATGTAAGAATGGTTGAAAACTAATAAGTGTATAACACCACACACCCCTTGTGTTTATAACAATCAGCATTAGTCAAATACCTTTGGCTCAGGTAAATAGTTCATTTTAAGGTCAATATGATCTTTCCTGGTTTACAACATTTCTATTCACTAACCTACATTTTATATGATGCAAAGGTTTTGAATGGCACATCTTTATTTAATAATTTTTACAGAAATCCTAAGTCTGGTTTTCAAGTTTGTTTTTTTTTTCTTTGTCATGTCCAATTTGTGCAAAATAAAGGTGGTAGTTTGAATCTTTAGACCGCAAACTTAACTTTGCAAATAGATAAGAACATTGCTGGGTCAAGTTTAGGTAGGGTGGGGTTATTTATCAGAAAAAACTATCACAATAAGTGCGCCATCAAGAGTCTACAATAAAATCAAATGAAAAAACTATCACAGGATTATTTTCAATTATCCTTTAACTGGTTTGTCAAATTATCACAGTGGTTAAAATTAGTTTATTACAGAGTGACCAACCAATTTCTTTTGAACTATGAAACAAACTTTTTTTAGTAACAAAATATTTTAGCCTTATTCACCAATGTCACAAGTAATAGAAGCCATTTTAAAACTTCTTACATGGTTTAAAAAAACTATTAAATTTCCATTTTAGAACGTTTATAGTAATATTTAGTACAAAGAAATAGTGTAGCATATTAATACATTTTCACAAATAAAACAACCCGGACAGTTCTGGCCACAAGCAGCCAGCCCCAATTCTCTATCAAAGTTTCAGTCATGTATAAACTTGATTTAAATTAGAAATTCTCTTTAGAGAGGGAACTTTTACCATAAGTTAAAAAATAGCATGAACCTAATTCACAATAGGTCAATGATGCAGGAATCCAAAAAGATGGAAGACATTAAAAACAAATTTATCTTCATCAAATTTTCTTGACAGGAATTACAAGAGTAATTTTTCCAATCAATCATGACAATTGGCTCCCACACGAGTCAACAAAAGTTACATAATACATTTGGATGATGAATTCCCTCTTCCATATGGAAAACAATTAAAAATGGAGACGTTTGCTTTCAAGATATCCAGAGAAATGATACTGAATATAAAAAAAACAGCATAGAATGAACTGGAAATTAAATTTGGTCTTAACCCTGAAAAGCTACAAAATTTAGAGATACAAGCAGCCTGCCAGAAGAAAAGGTATGAAGTTGGCCAATTGTTACCACCCCTGGAAGTTGTAAACATACAATCATTATGTAAAATGATCTGTGCAATTTTAGAAATTGACTCATTTTTAATGTTAAATATTTACCCTCTCATTTGAATTTTAATTATTATGTAGAAGTACAGTATTGGTTTTTTGTAGGCTAAAGAAAGCAAAGAATAAAAAGGTCTTAACATTTAGAAAATAAATTTAGGCACTACTGAAAAGTAGGACGACGACAGAGGGTTAAAAATGTTAGTAAAGCTGATTTGCCTATCATCTTAATGCTATATTTAGCTAACAAATTTATCTGTTTCATATTTAAATCTAAGAATGAAATAAACTTTTATTGGGATTGTTCCAACTGATAATTAAATTCAAACTTGTCTCAAATGAAAAGCAGAAATGCTCAACAAATAACCAGCTATCCTACTTTAAAAACAAAAACAGCCATGCAAACAGATTTTCAGAAAAAAGCAGTAATTTTTAAATTGGTAACCAAGACATCTGCAGTGACTCCACAAGTAAAACAAAGTTAAATTGTTATTAATAACTATGAAAGCTTTGGCTAAGTAATCTGTCACTGAGCTGTGGTTTATTTTAAAAAAGCAACAGTTAATCAGTAATTTGAAGGCAGATAGATTTATGCACTAAACATTGTGAAAATTTTGATATACTTCTGAAAATTTGTTAAGAATAAAGGAATACAATATCATTGTCAATGTTGTTAGCTACCATAATGAAACAAAAGTTTCAGTGTGTATAAACTATTGTTTAAGACCAATATCTTTCATATTTGTCAATATTAAATATCACCAGTCAATACAGGCACCCTTCAAAAAAAAAAAAAAAAAAAAAGAATTTTAGTTAATGAAACTAAAGCAAAAAATCTGAATAATGGTCTGGGCCAGATAGCCACCTCAAAGAAGAATGGTACTACAAAGGTTCAATGATAGTACAGATCTTGTAATGGAAGCCTAAAGCATGTTCCAAATGTGTTCGAATCAAATGACCACTCCTTATAGACGATAAGTCTTTTGCTCCAGTATGCTATCTGGGCACAATGTAGATAAGCAACATCAATCAAAATGTAGTTATCCGAAATAGCAACAGTGTATATCCTCAAACATCAAGGATCTACCTTTAAACCTATCATCATGGTGCCATTTTGAAAAACAGGGTAGTCTTGCCATCCCAGCTGATCTCCCCCCCCACAACCTGCACCACCAATGATCCATAGCAATCATATTCAGCGACAAAAGTATCTTTAAACTTCTTTCCCTGGCCATCATCACACACCAGCACGTGTGTCTGTAAAGTCCAAACAAAAGCTGCACAAGTTCATGCATACACACAAAAATCTCAGTCCACCAGAAGTATAATACTGCTATTCACTTACTGGTCTTTTGTTTAAGAGAAAATCTGGGATTTTTTATTTCTGCACAAATGTCAAAATCCAATACTTACCACAAGAGTTTCAAACTTCCTATTGAGCTCCACTTCATCAGCAGGCATAGGAATGTCTACAGCCATTGGTTTTGGCACATGACCAAACTCTATGCCATGGGTGATCTCTGGTGGCCGACTGCCTCCAAAACACCAGCAAAACCCTTGTTTAGCTGGCATGGTTGTTCCTACTGCTGCTGCTTGATCTGCTCCTAGAAAACATAAGATGGCCATCTATCACTGGCGGAAATCTACTGTATGAACAGCACGGTTGGTAATTCTAATAAGTCTCAACTTAAATGCATGTCCAAATAGTGAACCCTACCACATCCAATTAAGAAACCATTAATAAAAGCTATTCAATACCAAACAATTTCCTCAGCTTTTGCTAACATAATTAAATTGCATTTCCAATTAAGTTGCTAATATAAACAAGACTTTGTAGAATGGACCTTACCACAAATTACACTGAATAACAATGATTTTGCCACTGGAACACTATCATGCTTACTTTGTAGTATTTCACACACAGATTTCAAATCTGAAAACTGTCTTGCTCTAGGATGTCATGTTTTTTTAGTTATGGCATGTGAGTGATGAATGGAGGTTATTCATAGACTAACAAACTAAGCCCTAAAGCTGTGCTGCTACATCATGGTAACCAAAAACCTTCAGTTCCTATAGCTCATGCAGTTGGCTTGAAAGAGATATACAAGTCAATGGAACTCCTTTTGAAAGTGACGAGTTCTTTGGATCATAAATGGAAATTTGTGGTGATCTCAAAGTTATTTCTCTCCTCCTCGGATTGCAGCTAGGGTATACAAAACATTTCTTTGTCTTTGAAACAGCCATGATGATGCCAACCATTACACTTGAAAAGACTGGCCTATGCGACAGGAACATATAGTTGGCAAGTACAATGTGCAACATATGCCATTGGTAGACCCTCAGAATGTCTACTTTCTACCACTTCATATCAAACTTGGCCTTATGAAAAACTTTGTCAAAACCATGGATAAAGACAGTGATGGCTTCAGGTACCTAAGAGAAGTTTGGTGCTGACATAGGTGAAACTAAACTCAGGAGGAATTTTTGTGGGGCTTGAAATTTGAGAACTCGTGTGTGATGATGGGTTCAAAAAATAAGCTGAACCCACTGGAGTCTGCAGCATGGGAAGCATTTTAGTTGTACAGAACTTTCTTGGCAAATATAGAACTGAGCACTATGCTGAGTATGTGGAAAACATGCTAATGGTGTATCAGCAAATAAGGGCCAGGATGTCTCTAAAGATGCATTTTCTGCATTTGCATCTTGGTTTTTCTCCAACCAATCTAGGGGTTTTCAGTTATGAGAATAGTGAAAGGTTCCACCAAGACAAAGATGACAAAGATGATGCAAAGTAGATATCAGGGCAAGTTCAATCCAAAATGATGGGCAATTACTGTTGGTTCCTCCAAAGGGAGACTGATACCTCATAAGCGCAAGAACAAGTGTCTGAAGCATTTTTGAACATTTGGAATGTACCTACCATATAAGTTAAATGCATTCCATACTGCTTTTAATCGGTCTTTCTCATGCATCTGTTGTCTGATCATGGCAAATGTGTTTCACATTATAAAGCTTGAATGTATCAAATGTTTAAAGTTCATGTAACAAGTCATAACTATAGCGTTAGTGATGAAATTCCTCCTAATGCATATCTCAAAAACCTGATGTCCTAGCCAAATTCTGACTTCAGATTTGAAATCAGCACCCAAAATTTAGCTAAGATCCACATTTTGTTGTCCAATGTAATAGTACCAGGTATCAAATATCTAACATCTGGCAGCTCTAATAAACAAAGTTTAGAGAAATCATTGAAAACATCTAATATTTCTTCAGTTTTTTGTCCTCCCTCCAACACTTAAGTTAACTTTTAAGAAAACCAAATCAGACTTAAATATCTGAAGTTCTATATGCACAAATACTTTCTAAATAGTTTTTAATCTCTTATCTGATACTGTTTTTTTTAAGGTAAAGAATTCTCTTCAATAGACAAATTCCTCTAACTAGAAAGGAAAATCTCTTCCCTTAGAGCAGTGGTTCCCAACCTTTTTGGACTCGTGGACCTTTTTCTAATACTCAAAAGATCTGCAACCCCCTGCTACACTTCCATAATTGGGGGAAAAAAAAAAAAAAAAAAATCAATAAATTTAGCAAAAAAAATTACAATTTTAGTACATTTCATCATACATTTATTGAAAACTATTTGAGTGATTTTTTGGGGAACAACATCTGCACATATAGTAGATTCACAACAGCTAAACAGAAATCTACTGGTATCAGTGAACTCTACCTCTGATAAAAACAGCTGAGGTGTTGGTGCCCAAGTTTGCCTAAAATCGAACTGGCTAGTGTGTGTCCATCCGCAGTCACAGTCCAGTAGCGTGCTCTGCTGCAGGCCCCAATAGCGGTAGCCAATGGGAGCGCGGCTCGATTGCATCAGTCCTACTGTGGTAACAGTTCGAGTTCCGGCCTTTGTCGCCAGCGTGTATTATCCATGTTTCCATGAGGGTGACAGAGCGACAGGAAGCCACGAGAGGGGGGGGGAGCAGTGATGCAAGTGTGTTACCACAGAGGCCTGGGAGTGCCTGCCATGGGAGACAAGCCTTACACCTTCGGTGCTCAGCCTCCCATCAGTGATACTGGCATATTGGACACAGGGTAATTTTTGTATACATTTTTCTAAAAAAAAGTGTCTTATAGGCCGGCAAATAAGGTACAGATAAACAAGACAAATGCATACTCATGAACAGTTTCTTGGCTCAGTCATGACAAAAATTGAAACTTCCAGGGTTGGGGGTTGCAATCCACTGGTTGGGAACCATTGCCTTAGAGGTTGGGGGGTTTATTTGGTAACAAGAATTGAACTGGATAAAAAGTCCCTAAATTTGAAAAGTTAGAATAAAAATCTGATAGGAGTAAATGTACTATTTTAAAATCAAAGAGAAAATGCAGAGAATTCTATAATCAAGATCTTTAAAATAAAGCTGTATGCATTTAACTTGTTTTCAGGTTCCTTCATAGTTCTGAAGATGAAAATCTGGTGCCGTATGTAACCTAGACTACATTTTTGTAGTTCAAAGCCCGGCTCAGGAGATGAGCAATGTTGCTCATCCTTTGAACAATTAACTTTCCAATAATAGAAACATTTATACACAACAGTAAGACAAAAATGTGGCCTTTATGATAATTAGAAATTTTTGTTGCTTCCATACTGAAAACTTATTTTTTTTTTTTTAAAGAATTCAGGTTTCACTTCTCTACAATTTCATTTTGTATTTGATGAACTAAATCCCTTTTCTTTTAAGTACATATCTGAATTCCAACACTTACATTCACCACAAACCAAAGTTGATCTTCAAACAGCTGTACCAAGAATTATGACCACTCAGCCACTATTCATTTAATCCCAGCAAATTCACCACACCTTTCAAGCAGAAAGATAACTAAACTTTCTGCTCAAAATCTTTAAGATGAACACAAGATTTTCTTCCGTTTAATGACTGAACTTTTCTATCTCAAATTCTTGGCATTTGAAGCATGTGGAAAGTAACTCCAGGTAGAATTCCAAACTCTTATTATATTACCTAGCCAATATAAGTCGATCAGTATCAGAAATACCACAAGCCTCAGTATACTAAGATTTTCCAGAAGTTAGTATTTAATAGCAAAGCTCTTTCAAGTGAATTTCTAGTCCTGACATTTTTTTCCCCTCCCCACTGTTACACAAGTAAGCTACTTAAAGACTGAAAATAGTTAAGCTGAAATCCAACGAAAAGTCCTTGTTAAATGACCTTTCGATTCAGATTAAATTGAAATTTCCACTCTGTAATCAGCAACCTTATAGAGTAAGGAGAAAAGAAAAAAAAAAGCAACAAACAAAAAAAACTTAGGTTTAAATTATCACATATCTTCATTGACTTTGCAATGTCTCATTTACAGATTTTAGTAAATCAACCTAAGATTTATTGAACTGAATCTTCTAAATGTGTGCAATAATCAATAGCTTAGAATAGAAGACTTCACCTTCAAAAGGTGTAGATGCTGCATATATTTTCATATTTTAATCTATATTGCCCATATACTGGTTATTAAAGGATGCCAAAAGATGCTGTTTTTAATAGGTATACATAGCAACAGCACTAAGTTTTGAACTCATTTGAAATTCTATTCTCTGAAACGTTAGGTTGTTTTTTTTTAATTTTGCCTTGTTTTGAAAAATAACTTTGCTAATCATTTTGTTGCCCTAAATCAATGGAAATTTTCATAAAAATTACAATATTCACCTGTATCTGGCATAGCTACAGATGTTTAACAAAAGTCATTCCCTTATTTCACCTATCTTGAAAAAAAAAAAAAATTAAGTAAACTTTACACCAACTTATGCCCACCTGAACCAGATTAATAGTTCAATCCAATCCAGTTTTCTTTTCAAGCCATAGGAAAGAAATTACTTAGCATTAGTTTAGGATATTTTGTCAGCTGCCTAATCTGAATTGTTTGCAGTCTCTTTCAATGGTGTTTACTTCACATCAGGCTTTTGATAAAAATTGACATATTCAAGGGAAGTTTTTCAAGAAGGCAGTTCAGTCTTCAGATGATTAGCCTTCCTTTGATACTCATTGATGCATCTCAGAACCGAAAATGATTTAATGCCTCCTTAAAGTCTTATTAAATACATGCTGCTTCTAGGCTTTTCACTTAAATCAAATGGAAAAATAAATTTATAAAGATGTCATCTATAATTTCTATCAAGTCTAGAGTCAATTTTAAAGACTTGACGGAATATTGCTTCAACAGAGAATCTGTAAAGGTCAATGTAGACTTGGGGGGAACCAAACGTTTGATTGTCTCACTAAGGTGTGAGAAACCCTAGTTTCTGAAGCTTTCAATTTCCAGGTAAATACTATCACCCATTTGATACAAATGACAAAGCCCATTCTTTAACCAACCTCTAAACCTTAATGGAAAAATGTACATCACCCCCCAAATCTCCATAGCTAAGGCATATCCAATTTGTTTATTTCAATGGTTGTCGTAACAAATATGCTAAAGATTATGAAAATAATATCAGACTTGTTTTAACTTAATCTTTTAAATCTTCAAAATAGCCCATAGCTTTAATAACTGCTGCTATGAATGGGCACATATTAGTGACCAGGTTGGTATCTGATAGATACAAACTAAGCAGTTAGTCATAATAGAAAAAAGAATAATCTCAGGAAACGAAGTAATGTTTAATCTACAAGAAATACAGAAAATAGCTAGGGCAAAAGCAAGGTATATAAGTTAGTTTCTAGACTGCATTCCAACTGTTAAATGACTTGGCATATCTAACAAAGGTGTTGGCTGAAGGAAACTCGCTGAAATAATGTTGAACTGTGACAGTCCTTGATTTTAACCTGTCCATTTTCTAAATGACCAATGCCAGATTAAGAGTTAAGCAAGATAACTTACGACTCTATAAATTGCCATACAGCTAAATGATAACTGAACACAGCGTTTCTACGATAAATAGGTTACTTAGATCTGCCAAACTAAATGGTTTTGTAAATATTAAAAAAACTACTATTAAGGACTGAAAATAAAGATGAGATTCCAATTTGAACAATTATGTGCAGACTATACCAATGATAAGTGAAAAAGTTGTTTGTCAAAAACATTTTAGCCTGACTGCTTCACCAAGCACTTGGCAACCTGAGCATAGTTTCTACAATATAAAAATAGGGATGGTAATGCAATGCTTTGGGCCTCTTAAATGAAAGCCAATTTTACGGGATAATGCATAAGAAACACCAACCCAATACTAAAATTTTTTTGTTTAAGGTCTTCTAAGACAATTAAAACATCATAAATTAAGTGGAGATTAACCAAAATATGGCATGGACATTAGTGATTTAAATTCAGAATTCAAAAACCAGAAATTATGCCCAAAATTTCCATTTCAAAAAATTGGAAAACCAGCTGGAATTCAAATTGTAGTCATATCTGGCCATAATGTGTGTCTGGTCCAGTGCTTATATAACAAGCCAGTCTATCATGGATATATGAAACTGAGACAAGAAAAATTATACCCATGAGGTTGGTTACAAATTTAATAGGCATGGGGCATTTGTATGTTAAATGAGCATTGAGAGAAACTTTCTGCCAACCCTGATGTAGCTGATACTTAGTCCTGAATTAATCTATAATGATGGTGAGACTGATGTGTATCGGACGTGTTTACCTCGTAAGGCACTAGTAACTGCTGCTGCTGCACAGGAAAGAAGGTGGAAGGAATCAAAGAAGCAAAGGATCGACACACGGACCATAAGCCTATGTTGCAGGATTCATAAATGTAAATTGCTCATAGTAGGGAAAAGTGCAAAGCTTCATGCTTTTAAAAGGATTAAAAGTTCTTCCTGAAACCACAGATGAGTTTAACCATAATTTTTTTTTACCCAAGGCTTGTTTTGTCATAATATTGGGCTGGAAACTGATTGTAAAATTGTCCTCTTCAATAACTGCTCAGCACATCTACCCTATTGAGTAGATGTATTAATACAAAAAAACAGCATCCAACATGTTTCACCATCAGTAGACTCAATTATTCCCTCCCATCTATTTCCAAAATTCAGAAAGGCCCAGGTGCCAAAGATTCAAAAAGGTCAGACTATGACAGCTATAGCAATACATCAGATATCCTACTCGCCTCAGAGGCACACTGCAGCACTTAACAGAACACTAGTATCAATGAAATCTTCAACTTTTGCATATCCCAGTGTCTCTCTAGGTCTGAATCAGCAATAACTTTGGCAACTTGTTGCACAGAAAGTAAATTTCTTCTAAAGGGCATCACAATTTTTGAACCAGGAAATGACATGTTAACAGATTCACTCCTCCATTAACAGATAGATCAGTATTCCCAAGGGCAATCACTAATGTTTAAGCTAACAATATCCAGTGCTAATGACCGACCATCTATCAAGTGTCGCAAAGGTTTCATTAGATTGGAGATGTGACTTTGGCAGGGAAAGTGTTAATAAGTGATCCAAACTGACCAATTATCTAGTCTTTAGGAACAATGGGACAAGTAACCCATACCTCAGATGTACATTTATATTCCAATTTCATGCTACTTCAGCATTTTTTTTTTCTGCAGTGCAGGTTTAAAAGGTGCTTTGTATCCAGTATTGTACCACAAATAAATGACCCTTCCAAATTTGTGATGTCTCTATTCCTCTAATTTCTGATATTTTAAAACCGATACTGCTGCATAGTGCGACATTAAAAACACATGCCTACTTTCCTAAATAAACGACTCCTATCACCCAGGTTGGTCAAAAAACAATCCCCCAGCACATAATCAGCACTCCAAAAACGTCATTCAATTACATGAAAAGTTTATATGGCAGCTTCTTATCCACCCAGTAATTTACTACAATTAAATAGGTGAAGTGGTATAAGCAGGTGGTTCCTATCTAAATAATAGCATGATTTAGAAACAACCACCACATTTCAGGTACTGCACAAGATTATCAATGAGATAATGAACAATATTTCATAAGACAACTAGAACCAGTAAATTACTGTTGCTCAGTCAACTGAAACATTCTCAAACTAGGAGCTGCCAGGCTCTGTTTACAGTATTGTTTGGTTTAATCAGTTGTCATAAGCAGCAATGACAAAAGCTTATAAACTGATTTGAAAAACTAAAATACGTAAATATAAAATTTCCAATAGGTAACAAATTTATCATGTTATTGTACTTCAATTGCAGTTATTTCTAAAAAAAAAAAAAGTTAATTTAATTGAATGTAATTTTGCATCAGTTATCAAAATAGAACTATTAGATATTGACCCAATACCATTACATTAAGTTTACAGTAGCCATGTCTTTGTTTATGGATATACTATAAAGAGTGAACTACAAATCACTTTGCTTCATGTTAATTTTTCTCTACACTGTTTTATCATAAGTCTTCAATAATTAAAAATAACAAGGTTCACTGCCATAGTTTAAAGTCAGTTATATTTATGTAATTATATTAAAATAATCATGAATTGCTAGTGTTGAAATGATGTACAAGTAAATGCAATGAGGAATACATTAAAAAGTTTGTTAGAACTATGTTAAAATTAATTTTAAAAAATCTTTGATATCAGTTACATTAACTTAAAACATCCACCCTGATGATGATAATATAGAAAATTATATTCCAAATGGACTGATTTTAATTGTTTACTGATAGATGGTTTACTCCTTAATGCTACCAGATCAATTATCCCATAGTTGGTGTCCAGAGATAAGCCAAACCAGCTCTTCTGAAATGGTTATCAGAAAATGAACTGCTGTGCATTATTTAAAAATGTCTCAACTATCATGGAGTCAACATATGTGGAGAACATTACTTTTCATTTATTGTGTTCATTTTTCCAGTCAGCTCGATAATGTATTCATATTTATTCTGCTTAGATTCTAGTTTCAAGTACTTAAATTGTTTGCATGATAGATATATTTGAAGGTGAATGATGTGCCAATTCAAATAAAAATATTTTTTTTTTTATAGTGACTATATACAGAATTAATGTCTCTCTCTATAGTGGTCTCATGTTTAGATTAAAGATTGCATGACCCTACATTTTTAAAATCAACTTCTTAGTGGCCATGTGACTGATGCCAAATGATTGCAATTTTTCCCTTAAAACATCACCCCAAAAATAGCAAATGCTTGATTTTTGGTGCAATACATAATTTGAAGCAAACTTCAGATTTTTTCCTTTTTATCCTATCATATAAGCAAGCCCATAACATCAAAGCATACTTTTGTCAAATACAAGAGACATTGGCAATAGAATTTTTCCATCAATCTTAATATTTTTTATAAATCTGTATGGATAAGGAATTTTTGTTCAGATGATCAAACAAGTTCAACTTTCCAGAAATAAATCCTTATATATAATCTTTACTTCACTCTTGTCCTATTCAATTTCACTTTGCATAGTTTTTACTGCCTTCAGGTGGTATGATTCACTCTCCAAACTACTCGTACCCATCAGGCCAGGCTTACCTGATGCCAGAGAAAAATATAGACAGAATCGTTTAATCTTTTACTCAATGTTCCAGAAAGACTAAGGGTGGACAAAATAAAAATCCAGATATAAATCTATAATGTAATCAGCTAGTTTATGTAAAGCTCCAATCTACTTTATCTTATGCAAAAGAAACATTTTAATGCAATAAATTTATTAAATGAATCATTTCATAAAATTAACCTGTTTTAGAATAGAAACTAAAATATATTTTAAATCTTCAATTTTAATTACCAAATAAAACTCAAGTAACAAATTTTATTAAAGATTCATTTTAAGAATATAATCAGGATGGCAATACATGGCTCATAACAGCTTGGCATGATGCTTATATACCTATCACCAAGAACAGAAAAATAAAATTCATTGTCTTATCAGAAATTTACAGTTCTTGGCTGGAGGAACATCTTCCTAGATCATCCAAAACATTCTCAATAGGAATTAGCAAAAGAATATGCTGGGTAAATTACAGGTAATATGGTCTTGAAGATATTGGTTGACTGTCCAAACCATGCTTCAACCACTGTTTCCATGTTTGTGGGCTAGCTATGTTCTACATTCATTACAAATGAGTATGCACCATGAGTCACATTAAAGGCTGAATCTTGACTCATCAGTAAAAACATGGCTCTCTCTAATCACATGTTCACAGCATGGCAGCAATTTAAGGGTCATCTTGCAAAGAGCTTTTTAAGTTAGCCTCCTGCATATGGAGATAGGGAGGTTAGTATTAGTGGTGATTAGTGCTGAGACCTGTGGGCTTGGTCTGTCTTACCACCAGCTCCCTACCTTAGAGAATCTACCAAACAAATAAGCCTACCCATTTGTAACATTGCCCTTCATATCAATTTTGGCTGTTAGAATGTTTTGAACAAGTCATTTTTATTAAAACTATTATATCAAAGCTAATTCATGTTTCTACAAGAAATAAATATTTCTTTGATGAAAGTTGTTAACATTGGTAAATAAAACCATTTTGAAAATATTGTTTGTTGCTGAATTTTTGGAAGCCATTGTATATATAAAAAAAAATTAAAAACAAAACTTCGTAAACCTGATTATGAAATTTTCATCAGGTTTGTTTGTTTGTTCTGTTTAGATTAAATTTCTTTTCATCACCTAGACACTTTGGCAAGAGGAGACTGCTACAAGTTAGTGTAACTGATGCACACTGGTCCAAACTCAGCAAGAGAGCTAGGATATTCATTTCTCATTTGAAGGTACTATAAGTTTAAATTTACTGATTTTTCTTATGAAATTAAGGATGTAGGTTAGGATAAAAATCCTTTTACTGTTATAAAGTACTTTGATTTTTTTAAAAAAATATTTGGATTTAGTCAGCTATTTATAGTAATAAACTAAAGTTAAGTTATTACCTTGGCAAGTTAGTTCAATGAAAACATTTAAATGTCTTCATAAATATTTTTAAAGTTTCCAGAAAATAAGTTCTTGCTTTGTTTCTTACCTTCTAGTTTTCACACAAGTGAAAATGAAACTACTATATAATGGTAGCATTATTCAAAATAAATATCCCCATCTGTTTCTTGTATTTTACTTAACATATCAAACCACATTCTTGACATTACTTGTCACTAACAGCTTTGTTAAAGAAAATGAAATGTCAGAGCAGTAATGTACCTATGTAATTTGATAGTATGACATGCATTGTTTATGAAAGTTGTGGAGTTTGAAGTAGTCCTGTAGCTAACAGACTTGTAAGCTGAGAATCTGATGTGGTAACGAACTCTGCAATATGAATTAATCTCATAAGCATACAATAATCTGCAAATAGCAATCACCAATAGTACTGCTAGTACAAATGCATGCAAAAGTCCCAGAAATAGTCTAAAACGTGACTTGTAAGAAACTGCAAGCAGCAGTTAAATTGTTGATTATGGCATGCAGATGTTGATACGTATAATTCAGAATTGTACATACAGGGGGTGCAAAAGTAGGTATACAGTTATGAAAAAAGAAAACGTACAATACTCATTGCATTTATTATACAAACAAATCAATATTGCATATACATGTGATAACAAGCGCAGCCTTAATGCCTCAGATATTCAAACTGCTTGCCCCCGTTATCCATACAAGCCTCTAATGAGAGCGGACACTCATGCACACTCTGGCACAAAGGTCTTTATCAGCATCAATTTCCTGACAAGCCTGCAAGATGAACTGAATCATGTCGTCAACAGAGTATGGCTTGCATGCGAATACCCTATCCTTTACATATCCCCAAAAAAAGAAGTCCATAGGGGTTAGATCTGGCGAGTGTGACGGCCAGTCGACGGCTCCTCGACGTCCAATCCACCTGTTGGGAAATTCTTCATTTAGTGCATGCACAGTGAGTGCAAAGTGCGGTGGCGCCCCATCTTGCTGAAAGTAGAAGTCATCTTTCTGATATTGTTCATGGACCCGTGGTATTATTGTATCCTTTAACATGTTCAGATACACAGCTTGATTGATGGTTGTGTGCTGAATGTGATACTTACTGTATACCTACTTTTGCACCCCTCTATATTTACCTAATGCTAGAATTTTATTTTATAAGAAAAAATGTCATGTATTAATTACTTAATGTTAAATTCTTCAGAATGGAAGAACTAGTTTCATATAAATTTCTTTTAAACTCTTGAAACAAACCATAAGATTGTAAAAGGGGGATGCTCATTTTCATTAAGAACCTATAGAGTACACAAATGATAAATTCGTGAAATTAAATATTTAAAATATTTAAGTATAGTAGCAAGTCCACTGACTCATTACCTTAGTGTAATTCTTGTATAGTTACCCAGTGGATTGATTTCTTTTGATCTTAAGCATCAGTTATCTCCCACTTTGAAATAGTCTAGTTATAGCAGGAGCTGTTACTGAAGGTCATTTGGCCCTCATCCTAAAACTTTGCCACCTCAAAGTTTGCAGTTATTTTTGAATTAAAAAACTGAACTGTAGTTTATTAAGTGAAAAAAATTCATGAAGTTACTTTAGTGTAGAGAAAAATTGTTAAATGATTAATCCTCAGTCCTATACATGACAGAATAAACAGCAATTATTTCTTTTATTTTTTTGAATCAGAACTAAGATTTCCTTTTCTTTTTAGCATCTTTTTAAAAAAGCAGGTAACAATCCTTAATTTGTTTCTTCCAAGCAAGAGGTAGTTGTCTATGCAAACATGTGCTGTATTTATGTTCACCACTCCATCCTTCCAAGGCAAGTATATAAACAACCTACTCAACAATTATCCATTTTACCAGAGGAAATCTACTTTTAGATTCTCTATACAAACTTGATTAGAGGCTGGCTGGCCAGTTAGTTTGCTTGGTAAACAGTCATGACCAGGTAGTGTTTACCTGGTTCAGTCTCCACTTTCATCCTAATCTAACTGGTGCTAAAGAAATGTTGCCATAAGCCAGTCTTTCCAACTAGTACTTGACACTGCCAACAACCAGTGTTTACCTGGCTAAATGCATGCAATGTAAAGGCAGTAATTTAGATACCACAGGTAACACCTGTTAGAGTTTGAGCATAAATATTATTGGCGTTAACTGATAACCATTACCTTGGATTGAACTGAAAGGACAGCACCAGGTTCCACATAACCAGCATATGAGCAAAAAAAAAAAAAAAGGTTTTAGTGAAAAGGTTTAGATAAGCTAAAAAGATGACTTTTTTAAAAAATAAACTCTTCAAAGCAGACTAAACAAATGAGCAACTAGTTGAAGTCGGGAGACAAACGCAAAGTAATTGGTATTTTGACAATCAACAGCCTAAGTTTTATACCAAGAACAAAAAAAAAAATTTGCCTTTTAAATGTTAGGTATGAGAAAAGTCTCTCAAATTAAATATCGTGTGTAGTAGAAAGCGATTTTCAAAAACAGATGCAACTAAATCAACAAACTCCAAATAAAGGTGTGTAGAACAGAATGCTAATACATTTGCTCCAGTAATTGTTCTTCTACAACATGTATAAGTAATGATAAAGTCAAATAAAAGATAATCTACACAATTATGTATCTGTTTTGCTATTAAAATGAAATGAGCCACAGATTAACTAAGGTTCTAACTTTGAAGGCAGTTTTTTTCTTTTAGTAACTATAAACCACATTATCAACAGCATGTCTAAAATTACATAAAAAAAAACAATTAGCTTTGTGGCTTTTATCTACTTTTTGGATCTCTAATCTTGATATACATTTGGTTTCAACTTGTTCAAGTGCTTCCAACTCAAGTGCAACTTAGAGCCAATAATTCTTTATGGCCCTACATACAGTCAGAAAACATTAGGATGGCTATACGAAAAATAGCTATATTTATCAAGTTATAATTGGAAGTCAGTTCTTTACTGTTGGTTAAAAAAAATTCACCATACATTAAGATTTTAAAACTAAATACAAAAATTCAGTTGCTAGCCATAAGAATTCCATTCAAAGAGTAACAATCAAAATATCTATTGCGAAACCTAAAACGCTTTGGCTGAGGCAATCTGAT
Source organism: Nautilus pompilius (assembly GCA_018389105.1). Classification (NCBI taxonomy): domain Eukaryota; kingdom Metazoa; phylum Mollusca; class Cephalopoda; order Nautilida; family Nautilidae; genus Nautilus; species Nautilus pompilius. The sequence continues at coordinate 2,046,583 of JACATO010000337.1, forward strand.
TTACATTATCTTTTGTCTCAGAACTGAGAATGTTAAAATTTAACAAACCAAAAGGCAAAAGTTCCTATATATATATACATATATATATATACACACACATATAAGGTTGTTACAAGTGTTTTGTCGGTTTCTTTACTGCAACAATGAGACTTCATGTCATTGCTGAATGTGAAGTCTATCAATTAAAGTTCCATTACAATCAATAGACTTCTGCCAATGAGTTGCAAGTGCATTTATACCATTTTGAAAAAAAATCTGGATTTCTGGAGTTGGTAAACTGTTGGAAGGCAGTTTCAATTGCTGCTTGGTAGGAGGATTTCATACGGAGGAAGCTGTCGAGGTGTTTGAAAAGATGGTAGTCTGTGGGAGAAAGGTCTGGGGAATAGGCTGGGTGAGGGAGAACTTTGTACCCCAATGTGTCCAGTTTCTGAAGAGTCACTTTTGCAACATCACAAGCACTGTCACAGAGCAGGATTGGGCCTCTCTGATTCATCAATGCGGCTGTTGTTGGGAGAGTTTCTGATGAAAAACTTTTAAATTATGGCAGTACCTTTCAGCTATGAATGTTTCACCAGGTTGCAAGAAGTTAGTGAATGACACCAGTTGCAGTCCAGACAGTGACCATAACCTTTGGGTGAATTGCGATTGTCGTAAACCATCCGTTTTTCATCATGTAATGATTCAGTCAAGAAATGGGTTGTTTTCGTTTCTTATTACAAGCGAAGAGTAGATCTCCAATCGATGATTTTGTTGTTCTCGAAACTTTGCAAACCATTGTTGTACTGTGTGCTCATTTGCTGTGTCCCCCGCCCCATGCTTGCTTAATGTTACAAGTTGCCTTGCTCGCTTTGTGGCCTGGTTTGAACTCGTGAAGCAAAATGGCAAGAAAAACTTTTCTATCAATGCTTCACTCAGAACACTGAAACAAGCATGCATTAATTTCAACTGTGAAACATTTTACACTATGAATTACTACTCATCTGGCCTACTTCTTTTGAGTATTATTTTAATGAAATGGAAACTTCATATGATTTCCATCTATTTAAGTCATGGGTTATTAAAAATATTTGAAAGAATTATACCAAAGAGGTAAATTGAGAAAGCTGTTCACACCTTCAAATGAAAAACTAAGATATTCACTATCAGTTTTTACATGTGATGTTATCCAGCATCCAGTTGTAATGAAGACAACCCAGCCCCTTTCAGCAAAAGATGATTTTTTTTTTTTTTTTTAAAGTTAAACATGGTTAATGTAAATTTTAGGGAATAAAAGAAAATTTCAAAATCATGGACCATATGCTTTGTGAAAAACATTGATTTTACAAATTTCTCAAGAAATAAAATTTCCAAATGGAACTAAAAGCCAGATGTAACATTGTCACAGTAATAATTGAAGAATCCAATACTTCAAACCACTAAATAAAAAATAAAAACAAAACAAAACTCTCCAAGGAGATTTTCATTATGGTTTCGATTCAGATCCTAAAATTCTACACTTAGTCAACTAAAACAAGCTAATACACAACTTACACTTCTGCATTCATTCTAATTTAGGGACTGCCCCCCCCAAAAAAACTGGAAACTTGGTGATTGCTAGCTCATAACATTTTTTTGTCAATCCTCACAAAAATTATGCATCAAACTTAGTGCACACCTACCTTGCTCCAACAACATTCTATAATCCAGGGCATTGATTTTTCATTTTGCTTAGTTGCCAATAGCAACACAAGAATGTTATCAGATGCTACTATACAATATTGGATTTTTCACAGCAGTGGAAGTGAGTTGCTGATTATTCTGCTTGGCATAAGACTGCTAATACCATAACTTCATGCAATATGGCTGCTTGTCTTTGCTCTAACAGAATCAGGAGAAAATCTAACATTTAAGCAAATTTTTTCCATATTCTATATAAAGCTATTACAAACTATTTCTAGAAATTTGCAATTATAAAATTTAAATCAATTTTAAAATAGTTGAAAATTCAAGACTAGAGCTTCCAGAATTTTTAAAGACAAACAATCATGTTAGCTACTTTTTTTTTAAAAAAAAAAAAACCATGAGCTACCACTCTCAACATTAATCAAATGTCAAATTTAAACAGTTTCTCCAATCTAATGTCATTATCATACAAGTTCAAGACTTTGTTACATTAATACAATTTAGAACTACATAGAAAGATCAAGATCTGGTGGAAAAGTATCCAGACCTTTGGAGTATCCCCATTGAACAAAACTTCCATAAACAGTCTACATCTAACTTCATCTTAAATCAGTTTCCAGTATTAAAAAAATTTTATACGCTTAAATTTGTGATAAAATTCATAGGAAAATAAACTTTTTTTTTTTTTTTCAAAGTTAAGTGGTTTTGGACATTGCATCCCCACAAATTTAACATACTTTACAGAAGTTTATCAGCTTTAAGAATTTAGAAAACTTGCAGAAAATCTATTCTGAAGCAAAAGTTGTGATAATTAAAAGAAAAAAGGAGTAGCAAAATTAAGGATTGTAGAATATCTGAAAATTAAAATGGTTTTGAGGTTAGTGGGTGACTTGATTATGAAAACTGTCAACCATTTCTAATAATGAAGCAGGAAATCAGTGTCCCATCAAGTCAATTTCTGACTTTGAACAATAATTTAAGTGACTAATCAGGTAAAAAGTACACACAAAGCCAGATTTTATTCACTTTCTTTAAAATGAACAGTGACTCACTGCATTGTTACAGAGCATCGAGAACATGCACTCTTTCAGCACTGAGCTCATTTTTTCTTCAAAGCATCTCCAATAGAAACTAATGTTTTTTTGTTAGCCTGGGGAAATGGAGGATGAGTTTTAATTTAACTAAAGCAAAGAATGATATTAACAAAGAGATGCATTCCATGTTTAGAGAGATTTAAAAAAAAAAAATCAGACTGAGCATTTCTCCTGCAGGTCAAAAGTTTATTACCATTAAGTATGGTACTAAGCAACAAATACCAGATTAGAGAAGTTGTTCATAGATTGAAAGGCAATTCTGAAAATGATAACTTGGCCTACAAAACAGCAAAGTTAAAAATATTTTTTTTTTTTTTTTTGAGAAATATCTTAAATAACTGATTGATAGGAAGACAAATATTACATCAGTTATTATGACATAATAAAGTGCACTATAGTAATATAGAAACAAATTACTGTTTCAAATCATTTTCAATTAGAAATTTATTTTCAGTACAAATTTCTGTATCCTAACAACTTACATGCCAGTGACACTAAGACAAACAGATAGTTACTGTATGCATGCCAACTGTTCTCAAGATACAGTAACATTTAATCAAAATCATATTTGCTTTGTTTTTTTAGTACAATATTTCATAATTTTAATATACACTATGTAACTATGGGTACAAATTTCTAAAAAATGCATACATGCAGGCACTATTTACAGACTTTTAGCATGTGACTTTCATTGAAATGTGTTAGATTTCATTCATTCATCAGTTCAGATTTGGCCACTCATACATATAATCTAAAACAAAATTAAATTTCCAAAACAAAACAGTGCTAAATAGCAGTTATTTTACTGTAGAACTTTCAAAAATTAAGAGCTGCAGTTCTGAACAAATATACTGTACTTTTAAGAGAAAACACCCCAATATTTACTAAATTTTGAAAACTAGGCACTTCCTGTCAGTAAATGAAAACTTGAATGAATGAACCAAGGGTGGGTAACTAAGTATTGGAGAAAAGTGAATACGGAGAATGGGTAGTTATTTTATTAGAGGGTGGAGCACTACTACAATCCAGTTGGCTTGATATTAAATATTTAATGCCTGCTTATCTTATATTGCAGACATTTCACCCTCCCAGAAACTGTTTTGTCCACATATGGCACCAATCAAAAAAAAAATTAAAAAAGACTGCAAAGTTGATAAAAAGTGGAAAACCTTAAAAAAAATTGATACATATACTGCTGATGGAAATCAACATCTAGAAACTAAATAGTTAAATCAGAATGAATGCAGTGTAGCTTCTCTTTACCTGTTTTATTAGTAAAATCTTGTGTAACAATCAATCTAGCCAACACCCTTAAAACAAGCTGCAACAATACTTAATAGAACAGTACAATTTACTGCTCAATTTTCTATGGATCAAGGGGCACCAATAATAATTCAAAAATTGAAATGTTTCACACACCAAGCTATTGATTCATGGCCCTTGAAATCTGGCTCTTTTGTTATTACTTTTAATAAGCTACCAACATTAATTTTCATTTTAAATGCACTGAAAAATGATTGAGATCACTGACTGTTTTAAAAAAAAAGTTTCTGAAAATGTCTGCATTTTAATAGCTTTATTAGTTCCTTTAATTATTCATAATGCAGTTTCAGAAAATACTTGTTTGAAACTACACCTTTTCAGCAAATGTAGAAGCTAATACCTATTTAAAAAAACAATTGTTCTACAGATATTTCAGATGACAACTTTCTACAGAAATGGAATTATCATGAAATTCTCAGTTTTAAAATGTAATTAGAGTTTAGAATTATTTTTGTTTAAAAAAAGTAACAAACATTTTATAACAATTTTTATACCTGTCTTATCGTAAGATCTGCTCACCAGAGCACCTGATCAAATACCTGAAGCACCAATTTAATCCACATCACTGATTTTAGGAACAAAAGAAACCAACCCTTTTATGAAGTAAAAAAAAGATGACAAATTATGAAAATAATCTGAATTAAAAAGAACTTAGCATTTATAAATAAATCTTTTCAAAGCTCCCATGATATACAAATTGACATTTATTGGGAAGTTTGAAGTGAACTAAAGATTCAGCTTATTCAAACCAAACAATGTATGAAACCAAAACTGATAAAGTCAAATGGCAAGAGAACAATTAATGGGAAAAATTTTCTGTCATGAAGAAAATTAGTGTTAACACCAAACTTTTTTGAAGAGAGGTGGGGGGGGGGGAGAAAAGTACTACCAACATTTACAATATCCAATGCATTCTAGAAGATTGTTAAATGCTTGTGTGCAATTACAGAAAAAATGAAAGTAAACTAAAAATGCCAAATATGCACCAATTTAGATTTTTAAAAATTACTTTCATTGTGTGTCTGGTGTTGCATTTCTTGCTGCTCTATTTCAAACAAGTTCTGTATATTTCTCTACAGTCTGTTGCTAGTAGCATTCATTGTCAGAATCATTAGTTAAAAGAAAATGAACAATATGCAGCAAGTTTCATTTATAGAATAAAAATATTTCAATGCACCAAGAACATTGTTTCTGAATAATCAAGACATACAAGAGCACAGCAGAACTGCCATTTTTCAGGTACAAAAAGTTTATTAGAAAGGAAACCAGAACAAAATTTTACTTTTATTGCTGTTTTCCTTAAGTGCCTCCAATTTGATTTTGATGAAGCTGTTTTGGTTTTTTTTTAGTTCTAGCCAGACAGGTGCTAAAAAGAAGAAAGTTCAAAGGTTGTCCTTGTTTTCTAAAACCATCCATCCATCTGACCTCCCACATTAGGCTGGTCAAAATTTCTGGAACAGCTGTGCAATTATTTAAATATTTGTCCAGCTTTTACTCTCATTCTCTTCAAGGAAACAGATGGCTGGCTGCCTTTAGCTGGCCACACAGGGAAAGAAAAGGAATTATTTGCTAATCTCTCTTTTGTTAGCTCTCTCAACCCCAACTCTAATTGGCAGTTTGCATTAAAATTTGGCTAGTCTTAAATAGTTGAACTCTTATTCTTAATCAGACCAATTCCATTCATTAAAAAATACATTGGATAGGGGAACATTACTAGTAAAAAGTCAAATTAATATTTAAGGTTATTCTATTATAGAAACCCCAGTGTCTAAATTGACTTGTGGCATTTCAAAGATAATAAAAATCAATCCAGAGTTTGGTATGGCACTATTTCATATTTTATCAAAGTTTTTTTAAAAAAAGTAAACTACAATTAAAATTTATAGGTTAGTACTTTATTTTTGAAATGAGTAAAATAGTAACATCTAGCAGTAATCTTAGTCTTCTCTATACATTTTTGCTCTCCATTAAATAGCAAAGCAAACTTGGGCACATTTTTATTGTTACTGAATATCCAGTTGACATGCTTACACAGAAGAAATGGGCTGTGAGCAGCAAAAAAATAAATATGCAAAGAAAGAAAAATGTACAATCAGTAATTTCTAGTTTAAAATGTCAAAAGAAACTATAGCAGTTAATATTTTGTCTTAGAATTCTACTATTTACTTATCATAAACCTTTTAAAAACACCAGGCTAAAAATTAAGTATTTTCATGCAAACAACTCCATTGACATGTTTTTGAGGTATTATAAATACTACTAATCTGGGGTTCGTCCTGGTCCTTCAGTTGGGTAGGGCTTTTAGAAAAAATCCCCAAAATCTAGATTTAAAGAAATGGAAGTTTTTTCCCTTCAAATACAAGAAAATTAGTACACACAAAACTAAATTAGCAATGAATTCTTGTAAGTAGGTATCCTTTTTTGGTAGCTTAGTTCTCTGTACAAATCTGAAACACCAACAAAAAATCTGAAATCACTTGTGCTTGGAATTTGGTGCAAGTGGATCACCTAATTAATACAGATTTCCATTCATTAGTTTGCGGAATATCTTAAATTTAAAGAATTATGTACTATATAATTGAAAGAAATACAGCCAAATCAATCTTCTTGACATAAATTTAAAACACCTGTTTACCAATGAGTAAAAAAAGAAGTTTAGCAAAACTTGGCATGATTATCCAGTTACAAGAACAGACCTCTGAAAGATACCACCTGGCTAAAATGATTCCTATTGTGTGTAACTGGGCACATTCCTTTCTATTTAATACTTCAGCTGCTACAGGTATACTTAGATTTTAGCATTTATGAACTAAAAACAAGGTTATGGACAGCATACAACCAGTATTTAAGTCATTTAACGTAATAGCTATAAAAAAATACAAGTTTGAAGCTTTTATAATGGTTGCACATCAACTAAAATGAAAACAAGTAATTTTATACCTTTATTAAAAATTCATTTTTCAAATTTTGTGTATATACAATGCAGTCCCAAACTGAAAATGTAAGCTTATTTTAATAGCCACTGCATCATAACCAGATTCATGCTTATTTTAAAGGAATACCTTTAGCAAGTCACCCATTAAAGCTTAGTTGTCATTTTCTTTTAATGTGACATTTTATTCCAGAGATATATTTAAGTATTTTGTCTCTTCAAAGAGTTTAAGGGGGTACACTAAATAACTAGAACCTGATAGCATTTACTCAAAACTGTTTCACTGTAATTTGTTTATGCAGCTTCATGCACATTATGGAAGGGACCAATACACAGATATCAAGGAAAGAGAAACATCAATTCAAAAGGATTTAACTAAAGACCAAGCAGTACAGACTCTTCCTTGTTTGATTTGTAGATCTTTTTATAACTGCATACCCTTAGGAAGCTAACAGTTGCAGTTCAAGACTACTTATTGTTTGGACAGACAATACTGAACTGAAAAATAGAAAAACAATACTCAAAAGGTGACCATTTTGCTTTCTTTCAGAAAATATCAAGTCTATTCATCCTTAACCCTTTAAAGTGCTAATCAACTTCCCACGTTGGAATACTTTAAAAAAAAATAAAGGTTCATTAAACTCAAGAAAGTAAATGATTACAACACCTTAAATGTACTATTTGAGCATATCATAGTCATTACTTAACTACCTTAGTAGTCATGGGCCAATCAAACGGGCAGAGACTTCTGTTATTACCTGCACACATTACCAAAATATTGTGGTCGTTTGTCCCCGGGAAACGTTCCCTTTTCTGCATTTTAGAGCTGAAGTACGGGGGCTTTTACCTCCAGCAACGCAGAAAATAGGCAAGAAATTGCTTCTCGATTTAAGGGAACTAAATTATCATTTACTGGTTTAAATGCTCCAATGTGCGCTTCCTAACGCACTGTATCAGAATTTTAAATCCACCTTTCCCAATATTTACTACTGGAGAACAAATTAAATATATCGGGCACACTGCACGTTAGAAGAATAAAAGCGTCCGTATGACTATCATCATCATCAGTCAGTGTCTGTCGTTATTGATCTACAGTTTGCTAGAGTTATGAACGCATTGACAACAGTCATCCTCATGTTGACTCCGGCGGAAATAGTAAGTTTCTGCGTTGGCTTCCTGCCAAAACAAATTATTTCCAACAAATTAGTTTTCCATTCACACTCCGGAAGAGACGGAGAGAGAGAGCTGAGACATTTTGAGGGGGGGCAAAAAATGAATGAATGAGATTCAGTAGACGGAGAAAATCGTAGGATTGAGGCAATTTATCTTCGCTTGTGGTGGTGGTATTTTTTTTTTTTTTTTTTTTTTTTAGAATTTAAGGAAAACCAAACGAGACACACACACACACACCCCACCACTACTACGGTAAGCTGAAGGGTACAGCTTTCGCTCATTCCGAATTATCACTACTAACATCGACAGAAAACAGCCGAACCCTTGGTTTGAGGTGATATAACAGGGATGGAACGTAGGTGGTATTTATTACTTAAAAAAAAAAAAAACACACTTGCAAAGCGAAAGGCAGGTAGACAAGGTTAACAGACGACCTACTGCCGGTACCGTGCGATTTGAAGCATTAAGCTAAACAAAAAAAAAAATACGCGGCACCAGCAAAGTCGTCGTTCGTATCTCTCATTTATCGCAGACGACAGGAATAAGAACCAGTACAAACAATGGAATAAACAGACACTGAAAAATAAATATATTCTCTTCACCACCAGTTGTTAGTTAATTATTCATTAGCGAACTATTCCAAAGGCAATTAACGTTGTTGCTGTTGTTTTTTTTTTTTCGCAACAAAAGAAAACATTTGCTTCTTTCTTTTTACCGAAAGGTAAGAGGAGAAACGTTCTTGAAAGAAAGTAGTAGTTGTAGTAGTACCTACCCCAGCGAGCGACTCCCTCAGCCTGCCATCCTACCACCGTGGGGTGTTCACGGCGACAAGCACATGTAAATCGAAATCAGCCCAGCCTCGCTCTCATCAGCCAATCAGAAGGCGCCCAGCGTAACATGGAGTCCCAGCTTTGTAAACAGTCCTGTCGCGATAGACCTTCATATTGGAATTCCTCCTATGGGGGGGCGACTCAGCAGTTCGGGGGTTATAAATGAGCTCTCTCCTGTTCTTTTACAAGAATTCTGTTCCCGTAAGAAAAAAAAAAAGCCAGCCTTTGATCCTTACCTCTCTAACTGGCGACCAGAGTTTCGGAAACTCCGTCCGTCCACCCCTGGGGGCCAGCTCTTTATCCTGAAATCAGATCGCATTATCAGCACCAACCCACTCCCCCAACCTTACCTTACCGGCAAACCCGGGGTCCGTATCATCCAGCACATTTACTGTAGATTCTTATAAGTCTGGCTTTGAGGAGAACTGAACACTTCCCCACCTAAACAGCTGATCAACGTAAAATTCATTACAAAGGCGACATATGTACAAGGAGAATCAATCACAGAAAGGCATCGATAATCATTTTTTTCCCTTCGTATTTTAAGATCTACCTTTCGATTTATGACAGGTAGTGTTTGAAACAATGGAACTATCTTCCCAAGCAAACCATATTTAAAAAAAAAAAAAAAACCTGAAAACTAATTTAATATACTTGCACAATGATAAACATAATATACACATCTGTCAAGTGCTTGCCATTTAATTTTCATAATTTTGCAGTGTTTTATATACTTGTAATACATGTAAGCTTTAACTAATGTTGATATACAGTAGTTTAAAATCAGTTTCATTAAGGACAGATCTCTAAATTAAACAGTCATTTTGTTATATATCTTGTTTTAGCTGCTCAAATCTAAATTAATCATCAGCTTATTTTTTGTATTGTTTGTGTTCTCTTCATAGCTCAAGTGACTTGCTTAATCTAAATGAACTATTTATTACTCTACAACATTTTATGCAAGCAGAAGTTTTTGCCTGGTTTCAAAATTGGCTTTAATATAATATTAAATACTAGCAAAATTACTAGTAAGGCAACTGAGAGCCATTTCTTTACATGATAAATCATTAATCCATTCATCCCATAAAAAAGCAAACATCTTTGAACAGGAAGTTTGGTTTACTGTACTTGAAAAAACATTGAATTTCTGGCCTTATCCAAACTACTAGCCAGAAAGAAAGCTGGAATATTTCAAGTATAGCATTATTTTTTATGGTTGATGAAACTATGAATATAATCTTTTAACTTCTACTATAAATGATTTTTTAAAATTCAAGATTTACAAAACAATTTTTTTTTACCTATAGAAATTGTAATAATCTTCAAGCAGATTCGTGTAATTTATCAGTTTGGACTATGTGACTACTGCTTAATTTTGCCTTCCTGTGAAAAGTTTACTATTAGTTGATTGTTTAAAAGTGGTTAAAATACTAGACCGGCTTCTTGGTGTACAGTAAGACAAAAATATGAATGACGTGGTGGGTTACATAAAAGCAGCATTCACTAGCAAGTAGAGAACACAATTCAGATTAAAGAAAGAAAAAGGTTCAACACAATAAAGGAATAGTTAATAAAAACCTGGTACATCCTTAGATTTTTGTCATTGTGCACAAAACAGCAGGATTTATCTAAGTAGTATGGTCATTTTTATTGAAATAAATGTAACTGAAATAGACATTGTCATTCTCTCAGGAAACAGTTTTCATAGCACTGCCATTCTTAGAAGCAATAAATGTTTTAAAACTATTTAAGAGAAAAAAAATTGTTTTTGAACTATTATAATGTTCAGTTAGCTAAATACCAAGCTATTTTATCAAATTAATTAAAAAGCAGATAACTGCAATCCTGTTATTTAATAAATAGATGAACCCCAATTTCAATAAAATCTTAGACATTCCTCTAGCAAGTAGAAAGTCTAGTAAGTAAACTGTTATAGAACAAAGGACTATTATATTATGGGCATGTTGTTTGCAACAATATGCAAAAAAAGTAGCAAAAGAGAGTATAAAATGTATGAAATGGAAATCAAATTCACTCACTTTATCTTTTCATTCAACTGCAATTTACAAATATTTTAAAAACAATCAGAGTTTATTAGTGCACAATGTAGCATGTGCACACAGATGGACTAATTCAAAATTTATTTTCACTTTTTACTGTTTGTAAAGTGAACCTCTCACAAAGATTCAACTAATAAATGTGTATGTTTGTGTACTGTGTGCAAGTTAAAAAAATATTTTTTGAAATCTTAAAATCAAGGTGATGCAGATGTAAGGTACATGTTATTTTATTTCAGTGTAGTTGTTAAGTGAGAGAAGTGGAGCATTTTGGCTTAAGTAGCTAGAACCTCTGTCCTTCCAAATGAACTATCCAGCACATTTTTAAATGCATTGTGCTACAATGAATAAATGCAATAGGCAGAATGATTTGTGTATTCACCAATTTATTACTAAAGAAAGTCTTATGGATGTCTAGCTTTTTTTCCTAATAAAGCTGTAGTAGTCTGAATTAACAAAATACTGACACTCATTTCCCTGTACATTTACTTTTATTTTAGCATATTTTTTTTTCATGTATTCAGTTTTATCGTTATTTACAATCAATTTAACAAAAGATAAAATTATAAAGATAAATTATCGGGAAAAAATAAAAAAAAAAACAACAAATTTCTAGGGGAAAAAAATCATAGAAATGTTTGAGCTTAATCTGTCTGGTATATGTTCATACCTCAATAATGACAGATTGGCATTAAAATGGACAGGATAAAAAAAGATTGATAGCGGACAGAAGGAAACTGCATTAATCATTAATAGTTGTACTACATTGCAGCTGAAAAGTGTAGTGAACCAAAGCATCATAACAAAGAGGCAATATAATCCCATTTCCAATTGTTTTGTTTTAAATGTTTAAAATCCACATTTTAAACACCACCAAAAATAGATGCTTCATAACTATCCTCCACACTGGTTAATATTAAATACTTTTTCCCATTTTTAAGGTCATCAGTTGGGACTATCTAGGAACACTTCATTTCCAAACATTCACCAGATATTACACATGTATGTTGTATTTTCTTTTTTTTTTTTGTCAAAGAAAAATCTGAAAAATGGATGGAATGCAATGCAAATTGCTTTTAGATAAAATTTCCAATTATAAAATATGCAAGAGATTTATAAAAACAAAGAATCCCATATGCAATGTGTGCCAATTGGAATGAACATTCTTTCCATGTAAACTGCTGCTCACAGGAAGCATAGAAGTTCAGCTGTACAGGTAAAATAATCCGAAAGATGTTCCAGCTGTCAGTGCTCTTATGACCAAAGCAAAATAATAAACAGACCTTGGACATCTGTCATCTTCGTCCCATCGGGTCTGGAAATTAAAACAAAACAAACAAACAAACTAATTAATTTAGAAAATAAAAAACTTCAAAATGTGTAAACTTATATATGGACCATGTCTTTGCATCTGAATCAGAGTTGTAACAAGAAAAATGACTAAGTTAAAGTTAAGTTAGAAAAAAAACCAAAGAGTTTTAACGATCTCACAAGAGGCTAAAAGCAGTAAATAAAACAACAGGAAAAAATCTCAGTTTATTACTTGAAAAATAAATTCAAACAAAGAAGAAAAATTCTAATAAGCAATAATAATTCAGTTGTGAGCTTCTGTTTAACAGCTCTTGCTCACATCTACTATGTATAAAACAACAGAATTCCTACAGACCTCTCCAAATAATGAAAAAGCTAAACTAGAATTTTTACATTCAAATAATACTAGTAAACTTCAGAAAACGTTTGTTCTTGGGCACTAGCTTTTATGGCACTGTTATGTTTTCAACCCCTGACAATTACAGTAGCTGTTATTTATAAATTGTGGGGTTAATTTTACTCTTTCAATCATGTTATTAACTATTAGGACTAGCTCAGTTTGGTGTATTCATCCATGGCATTGTTGCTTATCTTCAGCCAGCTGCATGAATTTTTTCCAGGCACTCTGGTTTCCTCCCACACCTAAATATGATGAGTACTAGTAGAGACTTGCTACATCACCCACTCTGTGCACACAAGTAGTGTGGTGGGACTCAGCAACTCAAACAATCTGTAAGTTTTTGCAGAGAGGGTCAGAAAGTTGCCAGCACCCCTGCTCCCCCAAATTCTACCAACAACAATAATCAAACTTAAATGCAATTATGTAGGTTTTAATGTCAGCACAGTCAACCCTATCTTAACCAAAATTCAAGCAACCAAGATATTCCAGAGACCAAAATTAAAATTGGAATTTGGTTGACAGATCAAAAATCTGGAAAAAGCTGGCTATTTTCAAATAATAAAAAGTTTACTAAAAATTTTGGTCAGCTAACCTGATTGCCAAAAAATTTCATCTACTAGAACAGTTTTATGGGACTTGCAATGTGTTTGCATGTCTCGTGCTCTACGAGCATGGGCAGAGAGATGTTGTAACACCAGTGGCTCATGTAGTTCACATGATCACCAGACGCAGATCATCATACTATAATTTAATATTTTACATTAAAAATAATATAGAAAACAGACGCTTAATTTCAAACATGAGCAATATATATACAGGTGCATCTAAAAAAATTAGAATATCGTGGAAGAGTTCATTTTTTCCATAATTTAATTCAAACAGTGAAACTTTCATATATTATAGATCAGAGGTCTCCAAACTACGGCCCGCGACGACTTCCCCCCAACCACGCGGTCGGGCTGTAGAAAAAACACAAGCATCTAATTTTTATTTGCTCAAAAGGGTTTATAAAACATAGATGGCTAGACGCATGTGTGCAGATCTGCACACATGCGCCTTACCTTTAGGCCCTTATCGTCTAGACATGCTTTGTTGAGAATCGATGACCCTTTCATGCACCGATGTAAACTTAACCGCTTTGATGCAGTTAACATGGTCATTATTCAGTGGCTAGTTTATAAACTGCATCTGCAGCTCAGTCAATCATTATCAGCATAAAGAAAGCAACTTTTGTTTAATTCTGTAAGTGACTCTATTTTGTCTTTGCACCAATTACTTATTCTATGTTTGAATTAGTTTCGGCTGTGCTATTGCATGTAGTACGATATAGAAGTCTTGCTGATTTCTCTGAATGTTACCTACTTAAATGTTTAATACAGTTCGCGTCCAAAGTCAGTGAATCATAAATTGCAAGGTGAAACAAATCTGATTTGTGATCTCTTAACACACGTCCAGGCTTTCCAAAAAAAATTGAAACTCTTTGAAGGACAGCTTCTTGTTAAGAACTTGGCTCATTTTTCCTGCAATGACAAGTTGCGGAACGAAGGAGAGGTGGAATTTCCTTTTGGTTTTGCTATAGAAGTCATTACAGACTTATTAGCACAATTGCTGCAACGATTTTCTGATCTTGATCAGAAAACAGAGGAAATTAAGCTGTTTCAAAACCCGTTCAATTGCAATGTTGAAACTTTCCCAAACCGGCTTCAGTTAGAAATAATTGATCTTCAGTCAGATGCAATGCTCCAAAGCAAGTATAAGGAGGGAGATCTTATCAAGTTTTATAAATCATTGCATCCTGAACATTTTCCGAATTTGAGGCGATTCGCCATGGGATTACTGTCGATGTTTGGCACTACCTATCTCTGCGAACAAACTTTCTCAAAGATGAAGTATATCAAATCGAAATATCGATCAAATTTATCCAATGAACATTTGGCATCCATCCTAATAATTGGCTCATCAAGCCTAAAACCTATGTACGGGGACATTTTGAAATCAAAGACTCAGTTCCATCATTCCCATTAAACTTGTTCTGATCTTTGTGTTCATTTATGTTAGTGTGTCTCAATATTCTTACTTACCTTGATTAAATTTGTAATCTTAAAGAAAATACAATTGAACAAAAATGGCCTTCTTTTCCTATCTGCAGTTGAGTATTTGCTGATTCTGGCAGAACCCTTTCTTTGGTTTGAGATTATTAATCATTCATAAGTTTGATTGACATTTTTTTCTTTGTAATTATCCAATCCGGCCCACACAGGTGTGTCAGACATACCATCCGGCCCGCAGTCTGAAAAGTTTGTAAACCTCTGTTCTAGATTCATTACACATAAAGTGAAATATTTCAAGCCTTTTTTTTGTTTTAATTTTGATGATTAGGGCTTACAGTTCATGAAAATAAAAAATCCACTATCTCAAAATATTAGAATATTTCATAAGATCAATAATAAAAAAAGGATTTATAATATAGAAATGTCGAACTTCTGAAAAGTATGTTCATTTATGCACTCAATACTTGGTCCAGGCTCCTTTTGCATGAATCACTGCATCAATGCAGTATGGCATGGAGGCGATCAGCCTCTGGCACTGTAGGTGTTATGGAAGCCCGGGTTGCTTTGATAGCGGCCTTCAGTTCATCTGTATTGTTGGGTCTGGTGTCTCTCATCTGCCTCTTGACAATACCCCAAAGAAAATCTATGGGGTTCAGGTCAGGCGAGTTGGCTGGCTAATCAAACACAGTAATACCATGGTCAGAAAACCAGTTACTAGTAGTTTTGTTACTGTGAGCAGGTGCCAAGTCCTGCTGGAAAAGGAAATCAGCATCTCCATAAAGCTTGTCAGCAGATGGAAGCATGAAGTGCTCTAAAATCTCCTGGCAGACGACTACGTTGACTTTGGACTTGATAAAACACAATGGACCAACACCAGCAGATGACATGGCACCCCAAATCATCAGACTGTGGAAACTTCACACTGTACTTCAAGCAACTTGGATTCTGTGCCTCTCCACTCTTCCTCCAGACTGTGGGACCTTGATTTCCAAATGAAATGCAAAATTTACTTTCATCTGAAAAGAGGACTTTGGACCACCGAGCAACAGTCCAGTTCTTTTTCTCCTTAGCCAAGGTAAGACGCTTCTGACGTTGTCTCTGGTTCAGGATTGGCTTGACACTAGGAATGCAACACTTGTAGCCCATTTCCTGGACACGTCTGTGTGTGGTGGCTCTTGATGCACTGACTCTAGCCTCAGTCCACTCCTTGTGAAGCTCCCCCAAGTTGCTGAATCGGCTTTGCTTGACAATCTGCTCAAGGCTGTGGTCATCCCTCTTGCTTGTGCACCTTTTCCTACCACACTTTTCCCTTCCAGTCAACTTTCTTTGAATATGCTTTGATACAGCACTCTACGAACAGCCAGCCCTTTCAGCAATGACCTTCTGTGGCTTCCACTCCTTGTGGAGGGTGTCAGTGAGTGTCTTCTGGACAACTGTCAAGTCAGTGGTCTTCCCCATGATTGTGGTTGTGTACTGAACCAGACTGAGAGATTCATGGTATTTATACTGCATAAATAGTGATTTACTCAAACTCAAAATGTAGTATTCTAATATTTTGAGATACATTTTTTCAATTTTTTTTTAGCTGTAGGCCGTAATTATCAAAAAATTAAAATTAAAAAATGCTTGAAACATTTTAGTTTACATGTAATGAGTCTAGAATATATACAATTTTCACTTTCTGAAATAACTGACAAAGAATATTGAACTCTTCCATGATATTATAATTTTTTTGAGATGCACCTGTATATATATATGCATAAACAAGTTAGATATAGGTCATACTATTGAGATTTTATGTAGTAGCAAAATGTATATATATATATATATTTTTTTTTTGCATTTATTAAGATAATATATCCTGTTTAATATTTGATAATCCCAAATTTGAAATTATTTATCCATACAGTGAACCCTTTAAGGATGTGTACCTAATTTTCTAATAAAAGTTTAGTTATTATTAATTGAAAATACTCCTTGATCAAAAACACCAATTATTTCAATTAAAAGGTGGTTGACTATACTTAGATTTAGGGCTAATTTTTTCATGGTTTTTCAATGTAATACATACAGGATTGCCTCTCCAACAGAGCATTTATTGTATATTCACTGGGCCATAGCTACTGGGCAGTTTAAATTACAATTTTCCCATGTTGTAGAGTAAAGTATTTACCTCAGACACAATGAGGTTCATGGTAAAAAATTATATCTTGAATGAACAAATTTTGTTTTTCACATCAAATGTTGACTGGAATCTTCAGAGAAGATTAGCACATCTCCATGATGCAAACACAATAATCCTTCCTCTCACTACACCGACCTAAAGACGCTTACAGACAGAAGTGAAATATACAGTTTGGTTTTCAGTCAGCCTCATTTCTAACCACAACAATAACAACAACTTACTCTGCTGTAACAAATTCTGCCTTGCCTTTACAAATGCTAAGATGTCAGCATCTGCTTTGGGATCTCCTGTCAGTGTCAAGTTTGAATGACTGCCAACAAACCAAAAGAGAGTCAGAAATTAGTAAACAAACAAAAAAAAAAGACATCTTTCAAATTTTATTGAAATCCTGCTTTAAAATAAAACAAAACAAGAGAATTTATACTTTCAATAAAATGAATAAGTAGAAACACTGTGTTACGAAAAATGTCTGAAATGTAACAAAGCAGTAATAATAAAAATTAAGCAATCCAAATAATTATAATAATAAGGTATGTGCCAGATATCTTACATGCCAAAGAAATGTCTTTCCTTAGAGAAACACCCAAAACTCTACTAACATTATCTAATGGATGTAGCAAATAATTATGCATTTCCATATCTAAACTTTGGAGGCTGCCACCTTATATTTGAGCTCTTATATAGAGAAAGTAAAAAAAAACAGAGGTGGTGATGACAATCCTCAAAGTTATATCTTGAAAGAAGAGCTATAGAATCAACTACCACAATACTGTACATAGCCGAAAACTACAGAAAGTTTAAATTTACTGCAATTCCCTTGAAATTAATGATTAGTTATGGTAATTATCCCACAAGCAGGAATTTCTAGTGTCTTTTTGTTTTTATAATAAATCTCTGCATCATCAGTTGGTAAAGTACTGGGTCCTTTCATAATCTGTATTGGTGCCATCCTACACCAGAACTGCTTTCCACATTACAAAAGCCAAAAAATAATATTTTTCAAGAACAACATCAATTTTGGTGATTCTAGTGCCAGCATAGGGCAGGATATCAGTCCGATGAAAAATGTATGGTTAATTCTGAGGTAAATGGTGAATGAGAGGGCACCAAGTACAAAAGAGACTTTCTAAAATTTCATACTGTCTATGCTAAAGAGGTGTCAACTAAATGAAAAAGCTAAAAATTGATTGCCCAATAAAATACAAACTAAAAGTTTCAAATATCTTTACATCAATGTAAATAGTAATTTCAGCTAAAAATTTTCAAAAACCCAGCTGAAATGGCATCATCATATTGCATACATTTGAACATCCCTCGTATAATATCTTTCGATAATACAGTAGACTTGGTTATCTGCAGTGACTTTGAGAACCTGAAAAAACTGAATAATCAAATAATCAGAAACAGCATATTTTTGTTCCACACGACAAGCACACATGGCACATCCAGTATTCAAATGTGTAGAGCACTCGTGTAATGTTAGCTCTCTCATGCATGTATATTAGCATGTAACAAACTGATTCATAAAACAATATGAAAATGCATTCAAGTATATTTAATTACATTTAAAACTAAGAAATTTACATATCAATTTATATATCTATTCTAAAGTGATCTTTGCTTGCTTAATATTGTCTTGTTTCAGACATGGAGCATAATGTGGCTTCTTTTAGATTTCTCAAAATTAGTAGATTTGTTCCAAATACATAATAAGATTTTGACTTCTGCTGCTTGGTTTTGCATTATTTTAATTTCTGTTTCTTCCTTTCTGCTCTTGCTTTGCTTGCTGGATGATTCTTGGCCAAGAGCAACACAAACAATTTCATTTATTTTTACTAACTTGCCTTCTAGAGGTAAATCTTCATCACAAGTTATCCACTTCAATGCTAGACAATCCATGGGGATGTGGAATTCTTTGTCTTTCTGTTCTGCCCCACTTCATGACTGAATTCCAGACCTTTGCCAATGTTGTATTCTTAAGTTTGTTCCAGGCTTTTGCAACAAAATATACACAATCAAGCAGTGTAAATCTCTTCAAAAGTTTGAATAAATCATCATCATCATCCTTGAGAAACCTTTTGACGTATAGACTCATGTAACGCCTGTTAAAACAGTTTATGGCTCCTTTGGTCCACGAGTTGAATTATAACCATTGCATTTTTTAGGAGAAAAATAGAAAACTTCCAATCAATGATTACCAAAGATCTTCGTTGGGATGTACAGATATGTTATCAATAATAAAAATTTTCCCTGCTGACTGCAGGTGCTTCTTTGTTTGTGGCACAAACACTTTAAGGAAAAACATCTTTGAAAACAATCTTAGTCAGATCAACCTTTCTTTGATACAAAATAATGAATTTTGGCTTTAAATGATATGATTGTGCCATTTATTGACACTTCTCAACTTTGTTGCTGACATAACCACTTATAAAGCTCATTATTTTTGCTTCTTTTCTACAATGTGTGATTTCATAGGTCTGCAGCATCTTTCTTTAAATCTCTCATTGTTTGACCAATATCAAACCATTCATAGTTTTGAAAGTATCTTCCTTATCCAATATATCAAGTATTTTAACTGGTGTTTCCATGTTAAAACATTCTTCTTATGCTTTTCAGATATAATGACCAGAATAGCTAAATATAAACAAAAATACAAAGCTTCTAGAGTATAAAATGAAATTGAAATCGCGTGACATCACCACACATGGTAGCAATGCTTGTCTTTGCATAAAAATGCTGAAGTTTATGCAGTACATATTATAGTGGATTTGTCTTGTGGTTTATTAAATATTAGAGTTATTTTCGATTTCTGGGAACAATATGTTGTCTGTTTAAATGTTGTTTAGAATGTTGATATTATGCAGTGTTTATTATTCATATGATCACTGTGACCACATCTAAGTCAAAGTATTAGCAAAAAGATTGACCATGAAAGCGTATGATTTCTAAATACATGGCAGCAGATTAAATAGATTTAAGCATGTTTATTAATAAATATTGAAGGTGAAATTTCAAAGGACACAAAAATCATGGATAAACAAATTTCATAAATAATCAGTAGTCTACTGCATGTAAAAAAGCTCTGATAAATATCAGAATGTTTTATGAAAAACTTATTATCATTAAAACAGGAAACAAGAAATAAACTTTATGAAGTTATTTTCTTTGATTACAAATCTGTAGTAACCTCAACAGACTGTTGACAATTTGCAGAGAGTTGTCTTCCTTGTTTCAAAACAATTGACTATAGCCATGGCCAAAAGTTTTGCATAACCATAAAATTTTCTAATTTTGCTTGATAAATATGAATTAAACTGGCTGAATTTGCATAGGAGTGTTATAGTAATGTATTGAAGTGCATACAACTTTGTAGTTTTCCACATACTTAATGGAAAAATGGCCAAAATTGTAAAATGTGACAATATGAAATAATTTACATATGCATGGTTTCCAAAAAGTCCTTATAAGCCATGGCAACAAGTATGACTCAATTAGAAGTGTTCAAAAGCAGACAATTATAAGTGGTCATGGATACAGTGTCAAGCTATATGAACCAATTCAAAGATAGATTTTGTTATTCAATTTCTAAGGTGATGCAAAATTTTTGGCCACCCACAGCTGTACATAGGCATCATTTTAGTAAAAACCTAATTCAATTTAAATAAAATTACAGATTTTAACTGGCAGTAACCTTAGAATGGATTCTCGTTTACACCTTTTCTTAAAAGCCCAGTTGTCCTCAAGATTTTTGTAAATGTTTTACACTAGCAAAAACTGAACAAAATGGCATGACAAAGAACTAATGACTAATACTTAGTTTTAAATATTAAACTTTATAAAATTTTCTTGCATTAATTAGCTATTAAGAATTTTGTTAGATTAAAAAGATGAAATAAAATGAATAAATTATTGGATGGTGAGGAAGCTGATCTTTTCCAAAAGGTACTTACCTTGTGTCAACAGCACAGACCTCAGTAACAGTTGTCTCGTTCTTTGTTGTTTGAAACCCAGACAATATACCTGTCACTACTCCCCCACTTCCTACAGATGTAAAAGACAGGCTGTGATCTCTCTCATCAGCAGTGAATGGATCAGAAAAGTGATTCACTGCTGTTCTTTTGTTCAGTGGGGTTAGCGGTGGAGTCCTCCAAGCGCTTACCACTTGAGACTCTAACTGGTCAGGACTTGGTTGTCCCCTCTGAAACATTTGACAACAGTTTAACATTCTAAGTGCTACGCCATCATGTTTGACAAATTACATGGCATCATAACAAAAAAGAAAAACAGACCCAATAACTGTTTCACCGAATTATTTTACAGATTGCTTAAAAATGGGAACCTCCTAGTGAAATCGAAAGGCAAAATTGTTAGTCAGGTTTGAATTTTCCTAGACACAAAGCTAATGTGACAGTTATTTATTCACTTAAAGATTCAAATTACATAAAATACAGTGTCAATATATGTCTGTAAGCTTTTATCTCTACAAAAAAGTGTTGTTTAGATGGATAGATCTAACACCTGGATAAAAACTGAAATTTTTAATGGTAATCAATGACTTTTCAGATTATTTATAATAATAATAATAAAGCTAACATTTAAAACTTTTGTTTGTTTTAGTTTCCTTATTTAATAAATAATTCTATCAGATACATATATCTTTATCACTAATTTTACTGTGAAATAACATTTTATTTAGCTGCTATGAATTTGCATTCAATTTCTTCATTGTTTGAATACTAAATATCAATAACACTTCAAATGAACTTTAGTAGCTTGATTTCAGCTGACTAAAGAGGAAGTGAATGGCCTAAAACATTTTTAAAATATCTAGTACACACTCAATGATTTGATCAAATTAATTATTAATTCTGAGGTTTAAAAATATCATACACTTCCTTGCCATATTAAAATAAGAACTTTTAGATATAGTTAATCTCAATAAATGTACAAAAAAAGAAAACAAATCAGTATTTGGTGGAGCCAACAAATGTAGCATTCAGCATCCAGAGCCTAAACACAGTGAAGATGCCATCAATTAGATTTTCTATCAAAATCTGGTGCAGAATTTCCCTCAAACAAGATAGTGGTGCCAGTCAAAATGATCTTGTATCTTCTTTGTAGAATCATGTCAGGGCTCTGCATGCCCTGTTGTCTTCCAGGATGCTACTGTTCTAAAGGTATAGCAGCAAACTGATCTCTGAAACTTCTTTAGATATTTCTAGTGCTTACGCTGAATTTTTTTATCTATTAAAAACAGTGTTTTAAAAATATAAATATCTCTAGTTTATTTCGTAGATTTGAGAGAGAGAAACCAATCAAAATCTTTAAAACATTAAAGGCTTTGATTATACAGTCAAACTGTTTCAGGTTAGCAAAAATTAGAATACTAGCATGCATAACAATACATTTGCTAAATTCTCTGTCTGTAAGGCTTGATGTTAAAAAACTTCAGCAGTGGTGGCTTTAGCTGAATTAGTTTTAAAAATGCATTAAGAGACATTTCCTTACCAAGGAAAATCAGCCATGAGTACTTCTGCCTGTTTATATAAACTTTAACAAAAACTAAGCAAAGCTAAATTAAACTAAGATTTTGGCCTGACAGGTGATCTCTCTTATTTCTCCTCTGTTCTGACATGTCAGTGGCACATGAGTGTGCCTGAGGATGTGTCTGGTATCAAGGAAGTGAGCTAATGGCAAAGAAAGTCAGTATTTGTAAAGAACAAATATCATACACTCTCCCAGGAAGATACAATGACTTCCTTCTTGTAGTGACCACAGATGAGTCAGTAGATCAACAAGAACCACTGAGTGTAGTGCAGACATCCTGCTTCCCAAGAGATAACCAAGAGTCTGCAAAGATGTATTAAAGTTGTCTACTCCAGAAGCTAAACAAGTATAAGCCCTCAAATAAATCATGATCTTAGTATGTGGCTGGTATTCTTCTTAACAACAGTTAATGAAATTATTTGTTACCCAAAAGACAAAAATACAAAATTACTACAAGAGCTAATGACAATTATTTTAAGCTGAACAAGAGTATATATAAAGTTGCACAGACCAGATACTGTGTTGGATGAAGGAAGGTAAGATGACATCAGTATATCAGATTCTGAAGAAAAATAAAAGTAAAACAAACTCCAAAAATAGATACAAAAAGTAGCATTAATAATGAAGCTAATACTGATCATGTGATTTGGCTTTTTTTAGTAAAATAAATAATCCTCAAATAACTGTTAAAAAACCTATACAAAATTTAGGAATCAAAAAATATAGAGCTTTTTTTTTTTTTGGTCTTTATTATTTTTAGCAGCCCTTCAGTAACTACTATATATATCATGGTTCTTCTTAGCTGGATTGTTATTATAAGTATATGCATCAATTCTCTATTGCATGCGTTGGAGTGAGACACTCATCTAATCGAAGTAACTGATGAATGTTTGGCAGAATCAGCTGATGTACCAACCTGAGTGGCTACAGCCTGCTCTGCCCACCAAAGTTCAAAATCCTTCAGCAGCTTCATCTTTGCCTTTTCCATCAAATGCTGAAGATGTTCAATTTCTGTTTTCAAAATTCTGAGCCTGTTGAAGTATTCTTTGTATCTGAAAAAATAATCACAAATCTTAGAAACAAACCACTCATTAATTTAGTTATCTTCTACTTACTTGCACCATTCAACCCGCAATGGGACAGATGGGATTGTGACCATTGAGGTTATAAGGAACCATCCCAAAACTGTACAGAGGCAGGTCAAATACTGCTATCTTCAGCAAGGAAAGATACAGAAGGTTTCCAGTTAAGCAGAAGGAAGCAAAAAAAACTGGAAGAAACATACTAATGAGAATGTACAGAGGCCCTTGCACCAGCTAGACACGAACTGGACCTTGATGTTGATGCCACAAGTAATTGCATGCGCGTACACACAATTGTACATGCTCTGAGTATTGAGATAATGCACAGTATTAAACTTTCAAGTTATTTAGCAAAGTTTAAAATGGAAAACAAATCCTTGGTTCAGCTTACTCAAGTTTTTCTCGTTCAATCTTTTTCCGAAGGTTTTGCTCCACTTGATCTGGCATTGAATCATCAGAGTCTACAAGACCTGAAACAAGATGTATGTACAGTGTCCAGTGCAGAAAGGATCTCAATTTTTAAGATCTGACTTTTTTAAAATTCTCTTTCTTTACAGGAGTCCATTTGTAGGAGAATTTTAATTTATAACCAGTCAGAGTGCTTGTTAATTTCTGAACTGAGATGAAATGTATTAAAAGGCTTCTCATGAAGGAATACGACATGCATGTTATGATTTAAAATTTTAGTACTGACTTTGTATAAATTATGGAAATTAATGTGATAATGTCAAAAATTAAGGTGTTTAGTCAAAATCTATCAATCAGCTAGTGCTTGCAGTTGTTGATGAAGATAGATATACACATAAGTGGCCACTAAATCAGAAAATATACTAAAATGAAGAAAATCCCCTAAGTTCCAAACTTATAAGATTCTGTGCCATGTGATTCACATATAAAGTGAGTAAGTGTTGTGTGCAACTATTCAGCACCAACTATGGGAAAATGTGACTTTACTAGGGACATAAAGTGGAAGACCTTTTGTTTCTAAATGCATTCATCAGCTTTTTCATCAAGACAGTCTCTAGGCATTCCTAGAATAGCAATTTAAAAAACAAAAAAAAACCCTCAGTAAACAAAACTGATTACAGAGGGTTCTTATGGATGAAGCTGTAGACACATGAAATATGCTATGACAAGTAATCAATCAATGCACTAAAAAGTTTCATTGGAAAACACATTTGTTTCTGCTCAAAGCAACACATAATGGGCATGACAATACATTGTCAGTGCACGTATTTCATCAGGGTGAAGAACAAAAGACTAGTGAGTGCCCCATTGCACTTTGAAAGTTGATCAATGACATTGTAATCATTTACCAAGCTGCTAATGTTCAGAGAATAAACAAAAACATTCCTTTGCTATCTACATTTTTACACAATCTCAATACAAATGCACATGTGTAGGTATCACTGAACACCATATGGGCTCTCCACAGATAACTTCCCTGAAAGAATAATCTGTGTGGTTCATGGTCAAATCACTCAAAACACTATACAAAATGTTTTGTGCCAAGATTCACTCTTTAACATAACTTCATTCAAATTCAGAATACTTTCTATAACAATCATGTTTTAAATAGAAAAACAATTCAGATTTAAAAAAAAGAAATTAAGAACCACAGCCAACTAAAGTAACTATGATCTGTGTAGCTTAGCATCAAAAAGTTTTAAAATTTTGGAAATGTACAAATAAAACGTAAATAAACAGACTATTGTTATAATTATTATTTGGTTAGAAAGCCACTGACTAAATAGCAAAAAAGAAAGGAGGTTGCATATACCTTGCAGTAACAGCTGCAGTCGATGACGTTCAATCTGACCTTTAAACTGATCTGTGTATATACAGATAAAAATATGCTGTCAGAAAAAGAAATACATTAACTCTTTATTTTACAATAATGTGTTTAGAAAATCAATACTGATAAAATTTAAATGTGCAATATTTGAATAAGTTCTCCAAAAGGTTTTTAAATAAATGCTCTATTAATTATTGTTTCCTTTTTTGTTAATACTCGTTGCTTATAGCATGATATGCATTGACCTTGATCACATTTAAAAGTACTTTTTCTTTACAGAACTTTCTATTCATTATCCTCTCTCTCTCTTTTTTAAAGAATAACTTGGTAACCTGGTACCTATATTTTCATTCAGAATCACTTTATAATTTGTAGGTTTCAGCAACTAAATGCAGATTATATACTAGCAGATATTTGTACTGTTTCTAGTTCCAGCAAAACATGAGCCTTTTCAGAATTTTTTTACTTGGTGTAAAGAAATACAATCAAACGGACCAGTCGCAACAACTTTTTCAGAAACAGGAAATAAAAACATTTTAGTTTTCAAAACTTCTTGCACCTTTGACTATCTATATCCATATCTTTTTCAGCATCACTAACAACTCTTCAGGTCTCCTCTTTCCATTCCTATTTTGTCAATTAAAAGTGACAACTGCCTCATAAAGGCTGGTCCAGCAGTAAATACATAATTTAAGTTTGTGCAATTTGAATCAAAGTTAGGAAAAAATAGAGTATTCACCAAAGTTATGCCAATTAAAACAAAATAGACTATTTCTGTTTAATTGATAAGCCAGGATTCTTTATTCAAATGTTAATTCAAAAAATGCAAATTTTGCTGTATTATTATAAAAGTTATTTAGCTATAGTAGCTGAATAATAAAAGGCATCTCATCTTGTAATCTTTATTCATAATTTCAAATTTTACTGTAATATTATAAACCCTGACTAATAGAAGGATTCTAAGCTTTATTCATAAAAATAATTTCTGGTCCAGCAGAAAAACGGGCAACCTGGCCTAATTGTCATTCCAGTGTCCAGAGTACATGCCCTGTTTCTGTTTATCACAAGGCTCAAATGAAAAAAAAGAACTTGAGCTTTTGTTTTGTACATGCCAGCCAATTACAGAATGGAGGAGCAAGCAACCAATTTCTGAATATACGTACAGGAAAATTCTCTGCATCAGGTTAGAGATCTTTCAGGCACTAAAAACAAGACGTGTCAATGCTAATACTACTACTCACTGATGGTGGTCCTCGACTGGTTCACACGTTGGCCGAGTTCTTTGGCCTCAGCGTACCTCTGTTTTAACACCTGCTTGTTATTTTCAATTGTCTGGTTGTGTTCATAATCTCGGCGAAAGATTTTAAATGCCTGTTGTCGACCTAATGACATATTCGAAACTAAAAGGAAAAAAATATGCATAACATGCAAACAAGTACCAGCACAACCAAGTCTCTTCTCGCTTTTTTTCTTTTTTTCCTACACACAAACTGCCGCAATATTTCTAGAGAAAAGTTTCTTAACAATTTAAAATGTTATTCAAAATTTGTGTGAATATTTTGATAGAAACCAAGATCTGGAAACTTTTTTTTTTAAAAGAACAAGAGGATAGTTACGATGTAAATAAATAAATGGAATGCTTTCGTGGATTAAACAAATGCCATTTGGACAAAATAAACTTTGGTAAATGAAACTAAGTCATACGTATACTATAATGGCCATAAACATCTAATAAATCATGAAATTGCCATGTTATATTTGGTTCCTGATACACTCTGGTCCTTTGAACTTGTTTTCTTTCAAGGTTGTTTTGTATTGCTCTCTCTCTCTTTTTTTTATGTACTTTACTTTGTTCTGCCCATCTTCTTTAGACAGACATTTCTGTTTGGCAATGACCAACTCTGGCCACAGTTCTACTCTGACAAAGGTAAAGCACAAAAATGTTATTTTCTAGTTTATTTTTATATGATAACTTTAAAATGAATTATACGTGGACCAGTCAAAAAGCTCCAGGACCAGCATTTGTAGTAAACAGAAGACCTATGCTATCAAACATACTTGCTTGATAAATAATGGAAATACAGCAGAGTTTTTAACAGTATCCTTTAATGCTGCTGCTGAAAATATTCTGTTAGCATATTCAAAATGAATTACAAAAGTGATTTACCAAAATTCAGAAATACAGAATTCAATATTTGTTGTTGTCATTCATGTAGTACGATTGTAAATTAAACTTACAGATTTTAGATTTGGTTTTTTCAATTAGTGGAAACTGTTTCCCCTGATGGCTCCATGAATCTTCTCTGGCTGAATCTCTGCTTATAGACTGCTCAATTTCTGAAATGTTTCTGCTGTTAGATGCAGATGCTGACCTCACATTCTGAAAATCTTGTTTGGCAGCTACCTCAGCTGTTCTTTTCTTCTCTTTCTTCAGCATGTTCACCAGGATATCAGACTTTGTTAAGTATTTCCGTTATATTTTTCATAAAAACACCCAAACAAAACAGTACAAATAAAACAGTTATATTTCCAGTTCTATCTGAACTTTAGTGATTGTCTGTTTAAAAGTCTAAAAAGTCATTAGTGTCTATAATATGCTTGAACAACAAATTTTTTATTTTTTTTTAAACAAACCCTGTTGGAATCTAAGCAGACTTTTCATAATACATTGGAAAATAGAGTCAATTATAATATCTAATAGCTATGTCATCTGTAAAACAAAGATGAAATACTGATACAACAGACAGACTTCTGGTATGTATTTTTCAAGATTTTTTTTTTTTATCACCACCTTTATTGTTGTACAAATATCAACGTTTGGAAAAATTTGTCCTCAGGATAGTCCCACTGGATTATTTTCTTAATGAACATTTCTCCCCTGCAGGAGGCTAGCTTGCTTTCCAATTAAAATCAGAAAAGGGTTCTCCTCCACAGAGACTTAATCCAGATTGGAAGAAGTGTGGTTGCATCAACAGAGAAATCCCTACTAAAGCTCTTCATTTTTAGATGTAGGAAGAAACCTATAAGGCCAGCTGGAGAAGGAAGACATTATGTCACGGAAGTATGGCAAACCAAGGTTCAAACTTGGCCCCTTGACCTCAGCAATCCAGTAGTCTCATCATTGGACCACTATGCCATAAAGATCATTTTTGTTGACATTGATGAGTATTAGTCAGAAATCTTGAACATATCTTTATTTCCTTGATCCTTTGGCACTGGCCAGTGTTGAACCTGTAAACTAACGGTTGCTAATTAAATTAGCTATCCAGTGGATCACAGATGCTTCTTCTACCCCACTAACAAAGCATTTACATGAAATTTAATTTTTGTGAGAATTATGGATAGGCATATTTTACCAATCTCACTAGCTGTAATAAGCAGAGAAGCAAACAAAGGTTGTATGTAGACCTTTTCTTTCTTGTTTTTAGTCACACTGTCCTTCATTTATAATTTTTCAATTAGCCTGTGTTGATTACAGAACTAAGCATGACCAGCTATGGTTTATCTAACTAATTGCCCAAGTCAAGCTGCTCTTCAATGTTCTTTATCAATGATTTTGGTAAGTCTCTTTTTTTTCTCATAATCATGAGTAGACTGTGTTCTTAGCTACCATCAGTTCTTCCTTGGTAGTCAACTTGGTCAGGGATTTACAGTGTCATTACTAGAATAGACAACTCTTATACTCTTATGAACAAGGCATTTCAATGTGTCTTCGATATATGGGTAATACAATGCTGTTGTTGCATTCTCCTGTTCTGCTTCAGCCTTACCTTTGACTCATAATTTTGTAGCATATTGCTGAATATTCATTTTTCCAGAATTTGAATATCAGGTGTTTCTCATCTGCATATAACATCAATGGTTCACATATTATCAACCTTGGACACAAAACATTCGATGATTTCTGTTTTCATCCCTTGATAGTGGTTGGTGTTTAAATGCAGATGCCATCCAGTATGTGCTGCTTTTCTGTATACACTTATAATTAATTAGTTGATTTATTTCATGATTAGCAACTCCATGCTGAATTTGATGGCTGTAAATGTGTATGTTCAGACTACAAAGTCAACCATATTTCTGATTAGGAAAATGATGTTGAAAGAGCCAAGTGTTCAAAGTCTTCCACGTACAAGTTAGCATGTATTAGTAGTAAACACCATATATAATGCATAAATATCTTAACAGGCAGGCTGCTAACTCTGAAGACCTTTTAAAATCATTTTGATGGACAACATTCCATAGCAAAGACTATAAATACTGAAAATGCTAAATACCAACATACTGCATGCAACCATTGACAGATCTCATGATCTAAAGACTGCTATGCCAGCTTACAGAACTACTACATGATTTTAAAACAGCATTTAAGCATTTCCTATATTTTATACTCGTGTTGCCAGCCATGTGTATGTATGAATAGTATCAAATTACCTTTCTGATTAGAGTTTTTATTTTAAAGTATTTAAAACAATTCCAGAAATGTCAACATAGAAACATTTATATGATAAACTAAGCAAATGAAGCCACTGACATTTAAGTAAATCTTCTTTGAATAATTTTCCAAGATATCTACAGTATTTTGTTAGCACTAATATATGCTCTATGCCTGAACTACATCAAAATGATTTAGACTATTTATTTATGAATGGCAGTCAGAACTTCTTAAGTTTTACTATTGATAGTACAATTTAACATACCAAAGATTCTAATAGCTTTGCAACATACATCTTACATTGCTTTTGGCATTTTAAGTTGTCATCTAGTATAATTCCTAAATCCTTTTCTTCTTTTACTGGTGTAATTGTAGTTTGTAAATGGTTTATTTTAACCTTCCTAAGGCTAAGACATTTGCATTTGGAAAAATTAAATCTCATTTTCCATTTTTTCACCAGTTTATTAAGCTATTTAAATCAGACTGCATACTCTTAATGTCATCATTATTCTTAACTCTCTATCATATATTTTAGTATCACCTGCAAATTTAATTGATATGCATTAAAAAAAGCAGTTCCTAAAAAGATGAACTTTAGGCTATGCCAATAGTAAAATTCAAAATCAATTGTAGAACATAGCATAATCATGGATTCTCTATTTTATCAAAATATAAGTAGTGAAAATGTACAACAGAGTTGTAATCAAATGATAAAAGGTATAAATATGTATGTACATAAAGAAAGCTCAAGCAATTAAACTACTTAGTCTAGAGTATCACCATTTTCAGGAAGTCAATTTAATAAAAATCTAAGGATTCTTCTTAAGAAAAGAACAGATGAGGGTAAAAATAATTTTCAAAAATATCTAAAATGTATACTGTCATAATAGTTCTAAGGCAAACTGCTTGCTGATGATAATTACATATAAAGTTTTTAACCCAAAAATTGTAGCTTACCTATTGTATCAATGTCTCAACTTCGTTTTCAGATAAACATAATTATTCTATGTTATTAATTATGAGAAATAAATGGAATGACTGCAACATTCATTTAGAGAGCAGGTCACATCATTTTTAAGAATATGTTAGTCATGATACAGTACACTTACGATTTCATATGGATCAGCTAGCCTGATTACTCTGTGCATGTTTAGCCAAATAGATTCAGTTTACAGAACACTTTTTTGTAACTTTCTTTATAGTTTCCGTTAATCCAGAAACAGCTGCCCTTTAAGAAAATAGGCAACAATATAACATGTTCAAACTGTTTTAAAAAAGAAAATAAACTATTTCAGGTGATGTGTCTTTACTCAAAGCTAAGATGTTTTACAAAGAAGTAAAAACTTGAAATATGTTCAATATCTGGTAGAAGCGGAATGTGATTAGGTATAGGGAAAACAAGAATCCAGCAGGTTCTGGATCATAGCCTGATCAAGATCATCTTATATTCGAGAGAGTGCATAGCCTTCAGTTTGACCAGTTTCCTGCTAAGGTGCTCCCAAAGTTGGTCAACAGAATTCATATCTGTGAAATCTAGGTGAAAAGCTGAAGCCCTTGTCATATTACAAGCAGCTTGTTTAAGCAGTATAGAAAGCATGTTGCTGCATCCAACTCCTAAAGAATGTGTATCTCATAAAATAAAGTCAAATCCATGTAAACATTGGTAAGAGGCTGTCAAAAGAATGTTCTATTTGGCACCTGCATTAAGTTGACCTTTAATGATCACAAGATTAAATTTGTCATTCTACCACATGCTACCTAATACCATGGCATAACAGCTTCATATTTTCACCCCTGATTGAAGGCAATGAGGGGGAGTGGCCTCTCCATATATTTTCCCATTCATGTTCATTCACTTGATGTGCACTGATGGAATTTTGATTCATCAGTAAACAATACCAATCTCTACTGGGCAGTCAGTCCACTGCTTGGGTTGCCCACACATATCTGTAGACTTTGTGAGAATCCATGAATAGAATTTTTCTTCAAGCAATTCATTGATAAAAGTCATACACATCAGCAAAACCTGCCAGGATTTCTCCTCAGGCAATACAAACTTACCAAACAACCATATATCTGATGACAGCCTTCAAGGTCAAACTGCTGATTATTATAGCCTGAAAACATGCCAAGATACAATAAGCATAACCATTTGACAGACCCAAGTCTCCAGCAATGCATCTCTGTGACCAATCTCTAAATGACTGTAAACAAGATACTGTTTTGTTTTGTTCACAACTGATTTTGAAAATTTTCACTGCCTCAAATGATTTCCCCTGTTCTTGTTCCACTTTTTATAGCTGGGGTTGCACTGAAAGATATTTGAAATTATTCCACTATTTCACAGAGTGCTCAATTTAATCTGGCAGCGACACATGCACAAACAATGGTTAGTTTACAGCATCACTACCAGTGTGTTATTAGTAGAACATTTGTAAAGTTTCACTTTTATTACATTGATAATTGTTGAAGTTTTAAAATAAATCATAATAAATTGTTCAGCAAATATGTAACCTTTAATTAGCATTATAAACAAGAGGCAAATGATGGCAATACATACCACATGCTTTAAAGAACAAAGTTAACTAATATGCTCATTAAATTTTGAGCATTTAAACCCAATTACACTCATTGTAACTTAAGTGCTACCAACTGAAGTAAAAAATATTAAACTATTAGCAGGTTTATTTCCCTGACAAGATCTTGTAAACTTTTATAGCTAGACATTTGAAAATTTGAATAAAATGTTTTGCAATTTGTCAATATTTAGACCCTTAATAAAATACAGATGTGCTACACTCAAGAAATGGTCTACACCAAAAACAGGGATACTGATCTCATTATCTCTTTGCTGCAGAATGTCTTTCAATTTTGTCACCTCCTTGTCACTGTATAAACAAACATCCAAGTTCTTTTCTGTCTCATTTTCATTACCTTCATTTCTTCTGGGAACTTCAAATTGTAGGGACTGTTTTTCAAGAACATGTTTCTTAAAAGAAAAAGAATCGCATGTTTGTGGTCTTCCTGACAAGAAAACTACAGTGTCACCTGCACACGTTTAACAAGTGACGAGTTCCTTCTGTGTGTCATATTGATTTTTAGCTTACTTAAACCACTTAGGGTCAGTCTAGAAGCATTAATATTTATGTTAAACTAGCTGCATATTTAGGCAACACACTCATAATACAAAGCATATGGATTTGTCATTACAAAGGTTTATATTAAAAGGTACTGTGCGTCACAGTACCTATGGCTCAAACTGTGTTGAGTAGTCAAGTGCAAGGGTTGAAGTTATTGAGGTTAACAATATAAGCAAGTTATCTCACACTCTCTCACACACACACACATTGACCTCTTAAATTTGTAATTCTTCTTGAGACTTGGACCTATGTGAATTTTGAAAATAAATAGATAGGAGAAATGCAAAATAGTCCAATGACAGTGAAATGTGTTGTACTAATATGGAAAAAAACATTATCAGCATCTATCTACTCAACAGGTGGGTGCACTCAGCAGATAGTGAACAGGACAATTTTACAATCAGCTGCCAGCCCGATATTATGATGAGACACAGGCCTTGGTTAAAAATTTGTGGTTAAACTAATCTAAGGTTATTTCTTTAGTGATACAAGCCTGTTTGTTAGCGTTATAGATTACAGGAAGAACTTTAATCCCTTTAAGAGCATGAGACCCTTGCGCTCTTCCCTACTATGAGCAATTTACATTTATGATGCCTGCAGCATTGGCGCATGTAAGGACCATAGCTTATCCTTTGCCTCTTTGACTCCTTCCACCTTCTTTCCTGTGTAGCAACAGCTACTAGTGCCTTGCAAGGTAAACACCTCCAATACACACCAGTCTCACCAACATTATAGATCTGTTCAGGACTAAGTCTCAGCTACATCAGGGTTGGCAGAAAGTTTCTCTCAGTGAGCATTTAACATACAAATGCCATGTCTATTCTTAAATTCATGTAACCAACCAACCTCACGAGTACAAAGATTCTCGACTCAGTTTCATACATCCATGATACATTCAGGCTTGTTCTATAAGCACTGGACCAGACACAAATTATGGACAGATATGACTTGGCCGCAATTCAAATTCCAGGTGATTTTTCAAAATTTTGGAAATCAGTATTTCTGAATTTCAGAAGTTTCCAAACTTTAGAATTTTGAATTTAAGAGGTCAGACTGTATATAAAAACAAACATTTTTTACTTAGGAAGTAACTTTTATAACAGTGTTCCATTAAATTTATGCTTGTGAAAGATTTCTTATTCAGTTTTTGAACACTTAAAAATAAAGAAAAAACTTTTTCGTTTTTTATTTTGTATTGTGTTATCACTAACAACCAACACAAGCACAAAGTGTACTAGGAAAGTGGGCATCCTGAATAAGCAAAAAGTCAACTTCTACAGAATTTATTGCTGTATTTTCTTTAGATCTAAGTCAAAAGGTTTGTTGTTGCTGTTCTGAGATTGGAAGAAAACTGCCATGATTTAAAAATGTGATCCAAACACCATCTTGCTATTTGGTTATGATATTTATTTGGCTTTCAATCTTAGTACTTTTTTTTTTTTTTTTTACCATGGATGACATCAAAAATACCAAGAATTTCAACCATTTTATGAGTGGGTTTTCTTTTGTGTCCTTTTGGTGTACACCTGTAACAGCAGCAAGAGACCACTTGTCTCTTTTTCACAGCATGCTGCTGCAAGTTGCATTTTTCTGTTTTGATGCTCCCATCTTGGATTAACAGTAATGCACTTTGGACAGTTAAGAAATTATAAAGTTCTACAGATCACCAAAAATTACAGTCTATTTCAATAAATAAATGAATTAGCCTACATTATAAAAAGAAATAAAAAAAGTTCTCGACAAAATTTTATTATAACAAAATTTATAACTAGTTTTATGATGCTTTAATTCATTTAAAAAAATTACCCTACAGGAAAGGGGATCCTTAAGAAACTTTAAAAAGGCAAAAAATTAAACTTTTTCACAAAGAAATTCAGGAAATAATAGGTTAATAAGAAAATTAATCTGAAATCAGATACAAAATCTTTGATATACTGGCATGAAGTACCTAACAACTAAATTTTTAAAATTACTGTATCTACATAACCCATATTTCTGCGCAAGTCTGAAACAGACAAGGATTAACATAAATCAGTGGAACAAACCTGTGGTTTGCAGACAACCTATTAATTTATTGACTCATACTATATATACCTACTTTGAAAATTCTGAAGCATTCCTGGATTTTTCTCATGTCACCTTTCACCATCAGTGTTGCATCCGAGTCATTATCATCCAGAAAGTTTTTCACAGACTGTAGACAGCTGTTCAAATAAATTACCATAAAACAGGAGAGAAACAAAGCTTACATAATCAAGGTATCTTCTATCTTAATTTTTCTGCAAAGTTCTGTCAAATAAAATCAAAGTTCTTCTTGATCATTTTTAATAACAAGTTTTTTTGTCTTTTTCATCATTTTTCTAGAAGCATGGAAAACCATACACTCGTAAATCATTAATGGTTTATTAAGTATATGAAGATGCCGCATATACTATCACTGCATTCATTCTGAGCATATAATGAAAGTCTCAAAATTATACATTAAATCCACTAAAAAATTTTAAGGCTAGAAAATACAAAATTTAACTTAACATTGTATATATATGCTTTCAGTATCTTGAGATACTGAAAACACATCATTATACTTGTGACAAGAAGTACTAACTCAGTTACAGATATTGCAGTGAGTTTTGTCGCAAACCACCATCATTAACCTAAGCTTGTGAAAAATTACTAAAATACAAATTTACTTGACTGGTCAGTAAAAGAGCAATGAAAAAGCAGCAGTCACCATAACATAGTGTATTCTCACACTTTTGTACACATTCACTTATCTTTTCTGCATAGTTTTCTTTTCTTCAGCTGCTATTCAAATAGGTACTGCTGAGAGTAATGCTGCATCTTAGTAAGCAGTATGCAGGCTCAGTAAACAAGTAAGATGAGGCACTCAGTTTCACTCTTTTGCCAGTCATACTGATTGCATTACCATCATGCATGAAACCCAGCCTAACCTTCTAATATAGTCATCAACTGATTGTTGTTGTTTTCTTTTATCTTGTCTTTCTCTCTGGTTACAATGAATATCTCACCTCTCCTTTTCTTCCTCACTAAGGTTGTCTGTTCTCTCTTCCCCAGTCCTCAAGGCCAACTCCTCCCGCAGCTGATGGACTTCTCTTTTCAGCCGATGAATCATCAGTTTCGGGTCTAGCTCTTCATTGAGAACAGCCTCATTCTTTATCAAAGCAACTCGCTGAGCAAATCGACAGCTGGAGATTGACTCCTGTCAGCAAAGATGAAAAGGTCATTAGCAACTATTCACAAGCTACAATTTTGAAAATTTAATCACATTTTTTCTCTCTATTTTGAAAATTGTGTTTTACAGAAAAGTTAGCTTTAATGTAAATTTTTTTTAAAAACAAAAACATATTTCAACTCTACAAATAGACCACTCCTTTCTATAATCTCATTTGATAGGGTCAAGGAAACTGTCTTATTTATAAAAAACTAAGATAAGTGTACATTTAAGAACATAATATTAATAATAATAATAATCAGCAATATACCTATGGGTCAAAATGGAATTGCCATTCACAGGTTAGGGTATTTGATTGTCTGGATAAACAATATATATCATATGTGTTTATAATTACCCCTTACCTGACAAAAACTTAAAACTAACAACAAAACATGATGAAGTAGAGGCATGTTAATGATTTGGAGTATAACATTATTTATATCACCATAGTCTCTTTGCTTACTTTATATAGTCAAACCTGTATATAATGGTTACTCAAGGAAAACAGCAACTTTGGCTTTTATAGACAGATGATCTTTCTGCACAGATTAAGTGACAGCCATTTTGTTTTCTCCATAACTAGTGTAATTTAAGGTGTAATGGGCAATGTAAATATAAGCATTTTCACATTATTACCTATGCAACTATTTTTTTCAAAAGGTATAAGAATATTTTTTAATAATGTATTTCCAAAAGTTTACAAATTAAATTTTTGATTTCCTACAACTATGGTCTGTCTTGCGATCATATTATTTCATGGTCATGTGATTATTTTCATGTAAATGTATGTGATGTAGGGGATTTGATTTTAGTTTTAAACCTTAAAGAAATCTACCACTGTCAACTGCCTCCCTATCTTGTGTTTGGCCATGCATTCTGTCTGGACCTTCTCTTCCAAACCCATGCAAGTTTCCAGTAGGCTGTAGCAGCTCTTGTTGATGCTGAATTCTTTCACCTTGCAAAATCCTGTAGCAATATTTTGGATAGACTTAAACCTGTCTGGAACTTTCTTCTTGCCCTTCTCTTCCCCATCATCACTTGTCTCAACAGGGTCTGGTTCATTCTCTTCATTCAGGTTGCACTGAAGATCTATGATGTCTGATAATGCACCCCTGTCATTATTAGCAAGGGAAAAGTCACATGGCTACAAATTCTGCCAAGGGAACTTGAAGTGCACTGGTTCATTCAGCTGTCATGCCGTCATCATCATCTTGTTCAAGAAGATCTCTACTCTCACACCTTTTGACTTCATTTCTGATGCTACAGTTTTTCAAGCACTTTTAAATCATGGTAGCATCAACATTTCTCTATAATTGATACAGCCAACAGATGCCTTCCTCCTCCTCCCAAGTAAGGTGGTCTGTTTGAACAAGTCAAGTTCTTTTTTTGTCTCCAGTTTCAACAAAACAGCAGTCAGCTGCCTCTATCTGAATTTGAATTTCAATATTTGAATCACCAACTTGATCCACAGGCTGGATGACTGATGTTGTGCTCAGAGGCAAGAACAGCATTTTAATGTTCTTAAACTATAAGAATGGCAAAGAGCATTCACTGTCAAGTATTATCAGAGTTTTTTGTTGCTGGCAAAGCTTTTTCAAGTACAGTTCAAAGACATAGCTTAGATAACAAGCATTCTTGTTTTTAGATCCTTGCAATCAATTCTGCCAAAGCAGTAAAGCATAATGCACTTCCTGATAACAAGAGGCTTCTCTCTTTCACTCTAAGTGCAATACCATCTAATGTCATTGATATCCTCTCTTTTGACTGCTTACTGCTTAAGCAGTCACCTCTTTGAAGTGCAGTGTAGTGTCCACAGAAGTTTTGAAAAGCCCTGTTTTTGTCCAAGTTTTAAATGTCCCAAGGGACATAACCAGCACTAGCTCTGGTAGTTTTTTTCAATTTCCACTCATCCACAGTGGTACTGTCACTCCACCACTTTTGCCTGACATTTTGTTGAAAATAAGGTTGAACCATCTTTTTGAAGCTTTGTACTCATCCACCTTCAGCTGCTAGAAAATTTCCAGAGCTTTCTGTTGAAGCATAGGCCTACTGCTGGGAAATACCATGACAATTGTATCTGAACCATTCACAGAGAATGGTGTTGATTTTCTCTTTTCTCATCTTCAAAATATTTCTTTTTGGTCTCAAACTCATTGCAGTCCTGTTTGCACTGAAAATGTTTTGAATTTAAGTCTTCCTGCAGCAATGCCTTTGTAGATTTAGCTTTTGGTGATTGTATGTGAGCTCAACCCTTGCTGCTCATGCATTCTTATCACCTCAATCCTTTTCAAGAGAGCTGATGTCAAGCAAGGTTGTTGAAATTCTATTTGTAATCATGCAGAAAGTACTAAATATGAGTCGATTACTTTGACTAGAGTTGACAAGCAAGTGATCATGAATTGTGTACTTGATATTAACAAAGACTGTCATGAAAAAAACTACCCCAACAATGAATTTCAAACAAAATATTTTATCTGCTATTTATTTATTTATTTATTTATTGATAAAGCAACCAAAAATATGAAAAATAGTTTTAAAGTCAAAATACATTTTTTGTTGATGTGACTGCAACAAAATTAATTCAAAAAAGTCAGATTGGTGGTGTATGATGTAAGGCAAAAACTGACTGGCAGAATGATTGAAACAACAATCAGTACATGCTTTGTGTATGCATGTGTACATGTATGTATATAGCGATTGGTCTTAACTTGTTTACAATGTTTGGAGTCTTTTGTAGTGGATTGACAGTCCATTTCATAAGTTTTGCATAGGTTTTTGACTATCCAAAGTGTCATTCTGGCAAGTGATTTCTTATTTTAGGTAAACAATGGCTGTTGTATAAAGTAGCAGCAGTAGCAGAGATTGCTAGGAAAGCAGTTTATGTGGCTGCTTTGTAAAGGGTATCTATCCTACGAGTTTTCAATGCAGGGAAGTTTTGTGGTCAATATGAGCAAGTGGTCATTCTGTAGAGGTGGCTGCTAAGACAGGTTTGACCATACTAAGATACTACAAACTCATACCATTACTAAATAAGTTACTCTGAAGCCTTGAAAAGTTAATAATTTAAACCATTTAAAATAAATTTTTATCTTAACTCTGCTTTTGTTAAATCAAAAAAACAAAAACATAAACATACAGAATTAGCATAATTTTACTCTTAATTCTTTGCAAATCTCGGATAATAAAATAATAAAGAATTGAAAATTAAAGATTGGTATTGCTAAATTTTGACTAAAACTGTACATAAATCATACTCAGACTCACATCAATATTCCGTCTGTCAACAGAACATGTGGCAATCATTGATGTCATGCAGTTGCCTCCCAAACTGTCTCTTAAGACAGATGTCATCATTGAGTTTCTATATGGAACATGTTGCCTATTCTTCTCTGACAATGCAACTATCACCTGAGGAAGACATTAATACCTATGTATGACCCACAAAAACAAATTAAAGGGATTTCCTGTTCAACAAAAATAGAGTTCACTGTTACGGATCATTAGATAACTAACTTCAAATCTGACAACTTTCCCTTTCAGCATAACAGAGATTTAAGAAAAGCATTTGATACTTTCTGTTGAATGAATTTTGAAGGAAAAACAAAAATGAAAATGAATTTAACTTTTAACAATAAAAATTAGTGTCAGTAAATAAATGTAAATAACACCAATTCAAGCAAAGCAGTCATGTATTTATTTATCTTCCTTTCTTAAAAAAAATTTTTTTTTTCTAATTTATTTAGATCTGATTTTATTTTACTTCAAAAGTATCTCTAAAGTTAGAAAGTTAATTATCTTGAATTTGGAATAATTAAATAAAAAAATAAGATTCTCAAAAAAATAAAAGAAAAAAAGTTAAATATAAAGATTAAGGAGTGATTTTTTTAACATAATGTACATAGATTGAAGATTCATCCCCATATAAACAAAAACTGGTAACTTCATTTGCCTACACCTACTAATGACTTGTGTCACCTTTTGCCAAAACATGTCATGACATGATGTGACATAGAATCCACAAGGTGCTGGAAGATGTCCCCCAATCACTCATTAATATAGTATGCAATGTATGGAATGAGGTAGGCAGAGAATTGTGATAATGAATGTGTCTTTCAAGTTCAGCCCACAGATGCTCAAATGGATTGAGATCTGGGGATTTTGCTGGCCATAGGAGATGCCTGAAATGTCCAACATGTTCCCGAAACCATGAATGCACAATGTGGGCATAGTGGATGGAAGTATTGTCATCTTGGCTATAGCCATCCCATCAGATTACATATAGAACATCACTGAATGCTCTTGATCATAAATGATGCTGAGGTAAGCTTTGGCATGCATTCTACCTTCTAATGGAATCAAGGGGCCAAGAGTATGCCAGCAAAACATGTCTCAAATTATGACTCCACTACCAAAGGCCTGGACATTTTGGCTCAGACAAAAGAGGTTGAGCCACTTATGTGGCTTTCTCCAAATCTATCTTCTTTTATCTGTGAAAAAAATGGTGAAACATGACTCATCAGACCACATCACTTTAGTTAGTCCTTAGTTCAATGTCTGCACTCCTTAACTTCACAACGTGTCTTTTTATATTGGTATGATGATCAGTAGTTTACACAATGACCTCCTATTTCTATATTCCACATTTTTTGCAATGTTCTTTACAAAGTACAGCTGGATATGGGTGTAAATTCCCGTGCTGTATATCTGTCATTTGGTCTATTGTTTGACGACAGTTAGATTTAACTCGTCTAACCACTTTACTCCTCTTTCAGCCACTGCACATTTGGAACCACAATTCCATATCACCACAGACCATTTTCTTTACCCTTTACCATTGCTGATAACTCAAATGTCTGATGTCAAGGATCAGCTTATCAATGAAATTATCTTGGCCCCTGTGGCACCTGCTAAATGTACACCTTCCCTCCATATCTGTTAAACCAAATGCAAATGTGGTTCTCCAAGTCATATATAGTGCTGCAGAGATCACCTGTAACATCATGTGGTTAGCCTAATTTGCTTCTGCAGCTCAAGTTAGGCCTGAGTCTGAAAGGGTACACAGGTCCTAATAAAATGGCCAGCCACTGTTTATTTATATAATTTTTTTTTTTTTTTTTTTTTTTTTGCAGATTTTTAAAAAAGCCTCTAAATTAATTTATTCAGTTTCTGGAAATGATAAAAATTACTTTTTTCTTTTTTGTTTGGGAAGAAGAAAAGAATTTGATGCTTATTTTTTCAAATAACTGTCAGTTATTTATCTATGTACAGTTTAAAGATGTAGACTTCTGCTACCCCCCTGCCTCTCAGAAAAGAAAATACAAACTCCACAACTGTTCCTAATAATGAAGAGACAAACTGATGTGTTTTGCTTAATACAAACAGATAGCAAACCTGTTCCAAATAGTGAAG
The DNA here is from genome assembly GCA_018389105.1 of Nautilus pompilius. Lineage (NCBI taxonomy): Eukaryota > Metazoa > Mollusca > Cephalopoda > Nautilida > Nautilidae > Nautilus > Nautilus pompilius. The sequence goes on from JACATO010000337.1 coordinate 2,088,241, forward strand.
AGACAAGTTGATGTATTTTGCTTCAGTAAGAAGTATTCCATTCATACCAGACTTTGCAACCCTTTCTGACCTGTAACAGATAAACAACAACATAAAAATTGAGATGCCTGTTGTAAAAACTTTGCATTTGTCTTTAAAAATGCTTTCTAGCATTTCTCAAACAAATCAAGAAATTGCAGCTGCATAAATACTTCCATTAAAATGTATGGTTAAACATTTTCAAAAAAAATTAATCTTACTTTAAGTTAATAAACTGTAAAAAATTACAAATCTTACTATCTGTTTAAGTAAAAGACTTTTTAAAAATTACAATCTGTAAGTTTCTTTAATGTAAATTTAAAGATGAATAGATAGGCAAGCTTATAATGTATCCCCAAGTTGATTAAGTAACATATAAATCAACATCCATGCACTCCTGACAAAAAATTTTCCAAGTATTGTACCATGTCATCTGCAGTATGAAGTAGTTCATTCATTTATAAAGGTGATACATTTTCTAAAAATATTAAAAACATGTCAGGAAATTCACAATTTGGAAAATGTCTTTAATAGTAAAATTAGTTAGTTTTTAGATGTTTTAAAAAATTTGAATTTTAAATATACTCTGAACTATTTAACTATGTATGACTTTAATTAAAATTTCTGAAAAATAAAAATGTTAATGCAAACAAATGTTTTTACTGGTAAGTAACAGTGACACAACTAAATACAAGTCAATCCACAGCTTTCACCAGAACTGCCTGTATTTATTAAGATTAACAACATTAAATCAGCTATTAATAAGCTATTTTTGAAAAAATATTTTGCACAGCTTTCTTGAAAAAAAATACTATGAATGAAATTACAGACACCTGGCAAAAATTAAAGTTACATTTAAACTCATATTTTGTTTATTAATTTTGAAATAATTACTATTTACATTTTTAAAAATCTGTACAGCTTTAAGTTGCATGGTACCTATTAAAAACAAATTCTTGAAAATACTGGGTACTGGTATATTTTGAACTATAGCACAGTAATACCTCACCCAGCAAGATCCACCAGGTGGAGCTTCGATCTTCGAATGATGGCTGAGCCTGTTTCCCTGGAAGTGATGTGAATAGTGAAAATGCAATGGGATCTGGTGGAAGCCTGGTTCATTGGAGTCTGAAAGGCAGTGTATATCGAGTTTGGTATATAAAATTTGGAGTCTGTAGTATGAAGGAAGTTAAAGAGGATGATACTTAGAAATTATGGGGAGCATCACAGGTTTATTCAACAGAATTTATGCCAAACATGACCTATATTCAACTTTATAAAAAGCTTTTATTTTCTTGTCTTACTAAAGGAGGAAAACAATATAAATCTACTCCAAAATAAAGAAACATTAATTGCCAACCATTAAGTTGCAGTGCATGTAAATATATGCAAGCATAGAGGACTGCAGATATACACAGTATTTTGAGTTTCCAGTGAGGGGAGAGTCAGGTGGCCAAGTACAGCACGTGTCCACCCATTTAAATTTCATATTTTGGGCATATATTGATGTCAGAGATTACAGTCACCACAGCTTAAGAGTTAACAGTTAAAGATTACCATTTACAAAAAAAATATTTTAAAAACTTTACCAGTACTTGTAGTCCAAACTAACATTACTGATGCAAACTTTTATGCATGGCACAAACGAAAAATGTTAATTCTTCATTATGCAGCTTATTGGCAACATTCTCTCTCACTTCTATATTAACAGCTAGTTTTATAATCTATAAAATAATAATTTTTTTTTTTTTTAAAAAAAGTTTAATATCATTGCAAGGTGAGAAACATTCTTTAATTCAGCAATTCTAATTTCTCTCATTAAGTTTTAGAATCGATTTCTTCTTTTGTAACCAATAAAATTAGATTTTTGGAAAATCCTTATTGATAGCAGTCATGCTCTGCAGGCAGAAAAACAGAAAAGTGATATCCCATGGCTGTTTTTTTTTAAGAAAAAACACTTCAAATTCAAAGATGACATATTTTTATAAAACATATTCATGCAAAAGTTTAGTTCTTGCTTCGTTTGTTTGTTTGAAAAATGAATTTTTCAATAATTTTACAGTTCCAAGGGAAATAACCTATTGAAAATTTTTATTATATATCTGTAAAAGGTTATTTTCCCTTCTCTTTCAGTCCGTTACCTCTGCAATCATTCTATTGGTATCACCTAAAAAAAGCAAGTTCAGAGCTTCCTCCTCATTGTTTGCCTGGTGTATAGTTAAGTTCTTCAAATGTATGTTCTGATCTGAATCCTCCAGCAGTATCACTTTTCTGAATGTAAAAAAAAAACAACAGGATAATAATCACTAGCTGCAAATAAAATATACAATTTTAAAGCCCTTCTTGTCGAATGTCTGTCCTGACTTTCGAGGTCTAAGGACATCTCACAACAGGGAGTTAGTTACATGATGGTCTGGGCTTATTAGCCTGATAACCAAGCAAGCTACCTATGTACAGTTGGGGACTTATGAGCAATGGTGATGGTGCAAGTTCAAAGAGTTACCAGCAAAACCTCCATGTATCTTAAAAAATCCTAGTATAATGTTTCATTTTCAGATGTGGAAGGAAACTGGAGTATCTAGAGGAAACCTGCACAGCCAGTTGGTGAAGGAGAGTAAGAAGAAACAATTTCAGGGAGGTATGTCAACAGGCTATTTCCAATCAAGATTTAAACTTGGGCCCTCAACTATGGCAGTCCAGTGGTGAACCAATGGACCACCAGCCACCCATTTCAAACTTATCTTTAAAATCCAGTCAAAAAAAAGTAATAATCTAAAAGTGTAATGTTACAAATTTTTACTCTGTCTGCCATCTGGAAATGGAAAAATTTGAATTTGTGATTTTTTTTACTTCCAGAAAACAGTGCTGAGGCACCAAATGTACATGTATGTATATATATTTATAATATCAGTGAGGGAGTAATTTCTTTAGCTGTCCTTTTTTATGGTTTATTTTTTATTAAAACTAAAATTTGTTAAAAGGCCCAGCCTAGGGGAACCCCTGCCCAAATTTTTAATTCTTCATTGTTTAGTAAGATTAAAGTTCTTGTTTTTTATTGTGTTATTCCAGATTTGCAACAGAACTTTTACCATTAGTCATGGTGGCAAGAATGACCTGGAGCAGCATAGCCAGACAACATTGCACATTACCGCCCAGAATGCAAAGACAACCAGCCCCTCAGTTTCATCATTTTTTGTGAACCCAACAACAGATGACAAGGTTATCAGAGCTGAGGTTCTATTCAGTAACCTCATCACAGAGCAAAACATAGCCTTCAACATTGCTGACCATTTTACCAAGATTTGTAAGATGATGTTTCCTGACTCCAAAATAGCTCAGAAGTTTCAATGAAGTTGTACAAAGACAGCACAGGTGGGCAAGAGATCGTTAGCTCCAACCTTGCACAATGAAGTTGTAGATCACTGTAGGAAGGAGCTATTTTCCTTTGGATGTGATGACAGTAGCGACATCAACTCAGAGAAGACCCTTGCCATTCTTGAAAGATATTTTACTGATAGAGCAGCTACTAGATTCCTTGCCAGTCCTATTTGCAACATTGGAACAGAAAACATCTTTCAGCACATCCAGGTGGTTTTCCTCACCTATGATATTCCCTGGACCAACCTTGTTTCTTTTATGTTGGACAATTGTAGTACGATGACTGGTAGGCATAATTCTGTAATTAGTAGGATTAGAGATGTTTGCCCAGATGTTTTTGACTTGGGGTGTGTGTCATTTAGCCAACTTTTGTGTACTTGCTGGTGTCAAGTGTCTACCATTGCCTGTAGAAGATCTCTTGATTGATGTGTTTTAATTACTTCCGCAGGTCTAAGAGAAAGGAACAGTACTAACAGTTTCTTGACTTTACCGAAACAGAACCACTAAAATTGCTGGATCATTGTTCAACAAAATGGTTGAGCTTACAGAGGGCAGTTCAACAACTATTACAACACTGGCCAGCCCTTTGTTCTCATTTTCTACCCCATGATGATTCAGAGAGACCTGGGAGACTGAAGAGGATGTCAGGCAAACCATGAGATGCACCTATAGTTCTGCTTCCTCAGCTACATCCTCCCCTTTCTAGTCAACTTAAAAACCATGTTTCAGGAAGATGATTCCAGGATTGATATGTTGGGTGGTGCCATCTGAGATCTACTGAGGAAGTTGCTTGGGAAGTTCAAGACCAGGATTATCCACAGTATAGAATACACCACTACTGTGCCGTAAAAAGATCCCACACAGTACCCGGGTGATGATTTCTTGGCTGTTGGTATGCTTGCCAAGAGCTACATAGCATTTGGTGAAGATGAACTGGAACCATCCATGATGGACAGATTCTTTAAGGTGATCAGATGTTTCTATACTGCTGTTGTTGACAAGATGCTGGCCAATACCTCTGACCTAGAAGGAACCACTGGCGACAAACTTCCTTTTCAGAGTAAGAAAGACGACAACGCTGGACGAATAGATTAAACGTAAACAATGTGCCGGTTAGCAGTTATTCATAAAATGTAAAGAAAACCGCAGAGGTCAAAGGTCATCAGCAGCCTACTACGGAATTCCACTACAAAGAAGGATGTCAACTAACATTGATTTTCTTTTTCAGTTTTAGCGAAATAGAAATAAAACGCTACGCTGAAAGAAAGCACTTGAGCAAATCCTACCTCTCCACCCATTGGGTGGAGTTGGGTAGCTGACTCCTTTCAAATAGGTAAAAACATTACACTTTCACAGGCATAGATAATCCTCATACAAACAGCTATGGCGGCCGAACGTGGAACCGATCTAGCTACACCTCTCACACATGCAATTTTACAAAACAGATAGAACTTTCTAGTTTTACCAAATAAAGTTAAGCGCACCACAAAAAAAAAAGTAGTTCCCCTTTAAGGATTCTGTGGTGAACTCTCTTGGTTTCCTTTTGCCAGACATATCACTGATCTGTGTCAGAGATTCCCTTCTATCATTCCAGTAGATGACCATCAGGCTATAGAGAAGGAAGTTAGAGACTTTCAGCTTTGCAATGATAGTGATCTTCCACCAGCAGATACCTTTGATGTATTCTAGGCAGATGTCAGGAAGATGAAGGATCCCATTACCAAACAGGAGAGATTCCCCTATCTGGGCAGATTGGCTAGGGCCATGTGTTCCATTCCCAACGGTAATGCAGAGTAGTGTGAATGAGTCTTCTCCATGGTCAGAAAGATTCAGACTGACCAGAGATTCCTACTGGACATACCAATATTAGAGGCTTTGTTGAGAACCAAAATCAACAGAGATGAGCGGTGTTTCCAGTTTAAGCGTTTGGCAACAGTGCTAAAGAGTGCCTATAGGGAATATAAGAGAGATCTAGACTTTTTGAAGAGGAGTTTTGCAGATGCTGCTCAGAGAGATTAGTGACACTATTTTGAGAAAACTGTGAATAGTAGTTAAATGGTCATTAATGACAATGTATGTGCTATTTTCAATAGTAGCTATCTCTTTCTTTCATTTTCATTTGTGATTGTTACAGTAAATTATTTTCAAATATTCTCTGTATTTGTGACTGAAGCGTAATGATATAGTTTATTAAATAGTGTCTGTCAATACAATAAAATTTGATATAACTGTTTTTACATGTAGTTCATTTAATATTTCCAATCAACATAGGAAATTGAACAACCTATTTAGCAATTGAAAACAATATTTAAAGATGATGTATGAGGTCTTCAGAAATGAAAACAAATACATATTTAAATTAATTCATCAACATGTATGAGTAAAACCATAAAAAGGACAGCTAAAGAAATTACTCCCTCACTGATATTATAAATGTATATATATATATATATGTACATTTGGTGCCTCAGCCCTGTTTTCTGGAAGTAAAAAAACAACACTGTGTTAAGATTAAGTCTGAAATTTACAAAAATGAAAATATGATGATATCTTGAGACCTGCAGAATTGAAAACAAATGACAAAATCAATGCAGGGGTATGCATACGTTAATGGGCTTTAACCAGTTTTGCTTGTAAATTGCTTGATTTGCTGCAGGTCACACAAAATCTCCCCCATGAGAATTTGAAAAATTGACAAGTGTGCCAGATAGTTTTTCACCACACGCTGTATGCTTGGGTCATTGTCATGTTGGAAGATGAATCCTTACCCAATGAAATGTCCTCCTGAGGGAATGACATGATAGATGAGAACCTGCCTGTATCTGTAGACATTGGGTATTTCTTTAATTTTATGCAAATCTCCCATTCCCTTGGCTGATGTGCAACTCCATACTTGTAATCCACCCACCCATGCTTCACTGTAGCTGTGTATACTGACCGTTACATTGTTCCCCAGTCCACCTTCAAACAAACTTTTGTTGACTATTGCCAAACAGTTCAAATTTTCACTCTCTGTAAAGAGGACCTTCTGCCAGGTTTGGTCGCCTGTCCTCAGTAAGAGGAGTGAGATCATTTTGCATTAATGTATATCCATCCTACTGTTCTTAAAAACACTTTAACATCCATACTTGCAGCTGGGTTATTCGCAAGATCTCTACTGGCTTGTTGTCTATCACATACAGCATATACTCTGAGGTAATTAGCAACAATTTTGGAGTTTTGCATACAGATCCTTCTGAAACAAGAAATCAAGATACAATCTGTTGTATGGACTGGCATCCACTAGTTAAAAATTTGACTTTTATAAGCTTGCCATGTGACATTTCTTTCTCAAGAACCACAGTATTTACTACACATTCACCACACTAAAATATCACAGCCTATAATTATATAGTTGTTCCACAGGTGCTACACTTTCTGATTGCTTGCATGACAACCAATCAATGAACTACAGCAACAGATTTTACTGTATTATGGAGCATTTCATATGTTATAGTGTCCTGTTCTCTATTCATATTTTTCTTTAATATTGTTTCAGTTTCCAAAAAAAAAAAGAAACAACCTTCTGATTTCATTTTTAAAATACAAAATAGTTCTAATCTTATAACTTTGGTAGCTAGTACCAGATTTTGTTATTGCATACTAACTTTCATTTATCATTTGTTAATTGCAATTCATGCATTCAAATACATAAAAATAATGTGAATGACTAAGCTTACTTTATGATCATCAGCTTTAAAACATGGCTGCTCTTCTGTAATTTCTTCAGATACATACTGGTCTACATTTTTATTTCATCTGTAATCCAAACTACTTTGTTAAAAAATATAACAGCTATATATACTACATTAAAAATTTTAGACATTAACTTACGGCAAATCCTCCAACTTAGCAGCATCATGTTTTGGGTCTAACAAGTCATAGCCATTTTCATTGTAAATTTCCAAATAAGAGATATGAAGTGTATACAATAATTCTGGGGTCTGGAAAAGCCAAAGAAAAATGTTAAAATATGAAGGATATTTAAATACAAAAAAATTGTAGAATAAGGTTTAGAAAATTTACATATACATGAATATATTAAACATAAAATCTAAAAAAAATAGTATGAAACAAGGCCAGAAGAAAAAGATATAGTACATTAATCTGACTGTAAAATTAAAAGCAACTGATGATTGTGAATTCCTATAAAAAATAATTTAATTAAAACATTATAAAATATGCCCTCATTTGTGCATCTAAACTAAAATTAGTATGCAGGTGTTAAACAATCAGGAAAATAATTATCTGTAAGGATTTTACCTTGTTTGTTTGAATTTACTATCACAGATTTATAGTGAATATGATTTTATTCGTATAATGCTTATATTCACCATTTTATATTTTATTACCATTCACATCTGGGATGTACTGCACAAAATAAAAAAAAATTCACTGACAAATAAAATTGATGTGCACTTTAAAAATTAATTAAAAATAAACAACTAATGTTATTCGAAACAAGAAATGCCAAGTGAAACAGTCACTTCCCCATGCAGTAGCTGCTGGAAAGTAATCTGTTGTCATGACAAATAATACAGATGCAGGTAGGAACAGTTGATGAAAATGTGTCTAGAAATAAATTCTGTCTTAATCTACATGAACTAGAACAGTGTGGTTCCTATTTGCCTTTTTAGGCAATAAATGACAGCCCAAGCACTAAAAAAGAGGTGTCTTTTTCAGAGTTATCTCCTCATGAACAACCTAAATTTACAAAAGTCTTAAAAAATTAAAAACAACTGTGCACAATTTATTCAACAATTAACTTTGTTATTTTAAAATCTATTTATAAAAAGAAATTTCTATATATTTTGATGTCTGAAAAGGAATTTGTGCTGTTTTTTAAAACAGGAGGGCAGTTTTAACATATCTAGCTAATTCTATAGTGGGGTTATAAAATCTGATACAAGTTTTTATCTTCTGATAATTAAGAAAATACTACAAAAGCTGAAGAGAATGTAGTTTTCTGGAGCACTTTATTGTGTAATTTTCTTAATTATTGGTGGATAGAATAGTTCAGCTTCAATACATCCTTGCTTTAAATATAATTAGTGTAAGTTTATACTGATGATTATCATACAGAGTTATTTCATCACAATCTACAGTAGTTAAAAATCCAAGCAATACTTGTAACATTTCAGCAAACTTCTTTTGTTGTTTTATTCAAAAAAATTCTTCAAACATTGAAATAAAAATTTTTTTTAAAGTTATACTGTCACATTTGTTGTATACCTTTTCAAACTTCTCAAAGATGTGGGATAAAGTCCGTGGAATGATGCCTCGGTCAGCATAGCGCTCTGCTCCTCCTGTTATGGTGAACGTCTTTCCACTGCCAGTCTGTTTAAAAATAAGCCAAAGAAATGATGTACTGCAGCTATTAGCAAAATAATTCTGCACACATTTTTCAAACTACATTGTAAGCAATAACAAAATATAAACAAAATCACTAAAAACGTTTTAGAATAGCAATACTAATATAAAATATAAATAATAAAACAAAATTTAATTGATCAGAGTTTACAACCTTAATAATTATTTTCAAATTTGAAAAACAATCTCTGAAAACAAGTTTAGCAAAAGATTAATTACTGTAAATAATATTACTAGAGTTTTTGAAAACAATTTTTAACATTTAAATGAAGCAAATTAAGTTCATTCTAAAAGATGGGGATTTTAACCAAACCAATTTTAGCAAGAATTCTACCCATTGTAGTCAGCATGAGAAAGTAAAAGGTTAATAAACACCTAAAAATATAAATAAATAAATAAATGCAAGTCCTTACCTGTCCATATGCGAAAACAGTTCCATTGTAACCTTGGAGAACACTAAAAAACAGATCAAAAGAAATCAATTGGTTACTGAGTATTAATAGACAAATGATGTTATATTATAAAAATATTTATCTAAACTACTAATGCACTTTACTTTTCATGTAAAACAAGCAGCACCAAAATGGTAAACTACACTGTAATAGCAGTTTTGTATAAGCTATGGTAACTTCTTGCCTGGCTTGTAATAACTAGTCATTGTTTAGCTGCTTTGCACAGACTAAAGATATCACCAGTACATTCATTTTACTGGAGTTTCAACAGAATACCATATGATACTGAGTGTTTTAATAAACCAGCTGTAAGTTGCAACAGAAGTTTCCAACTCACTTATCAATGACAGGTTTTGACACACATTCAAACACTTCTTCTTGCTTTGAGTCCTGGTTAAAACTTCTCTGAAACCTGGAATTAAGAAACAACAATAATGATTTGATAAAAAAATAAATAATTTAAACGAAATTTGCAAATGCATGTATGATTCAATTGTAAAGAAGACTAAAAATAGATTCAGCAGATGGAATCATGTTTAGTAAATTGTAAATTAGTAAATTTTTTCGAATCTCAGTAATTTTCTTTTAATTTATTTTCCTAAAATAAAAACTATTTACATGAGCTATATACCTAAACTTGTAATGCTCCTTCTTGTTGTTGATGATGCCTCCAGATAAATCCCGGGGCACAATAAACGTCAGTAGGGTAGAACTACTATCGGAGTCAACATCAATGTCATAAAGCTTAAAAAAATACAAAGAAAAATAAAAATTAGCACAGTTTTATTTACATAAAACATTTTGTAACAAAAATCAAACAATTGGTTAATACAATGATGAGTAAAAGGCCAAGATTTGTCTAATCCTGTACATATCATTTAGTAGAAATAGTACAAGGAACTTAAAAAAACATTTTAAAAACTTTTTGCATGGTCACACACACACACACACATAGCCTTTGTCTATAATCATAATTGATGTAAGACAACAAAGGATGAGAGATTTGCATTAGTGCATACTGTTTGTTGCATAAAACCGAGTGTAACCTGGCTAGTCTATAAACGACTCCCAAATTAGTTTTTTTCCTCTCACAACAGTATTAATCTTTAAGTTTCTTTCTCCTCATACCATTACTGTATTTACCACTGGTCAGGAGCTTCTTTACCCCCATACCATTACCGTATTTACCACTGGTCAGGAGCTTCTTTCCCCCCATACCATTACCGTATTTACCACTGGTCAGGAGCTTCTCCCCCCCATACCATTACCGTATTTAACCACTGGTCAGGAGCTTCTTTACCCCCATACCATTACCGTATTTAACCACTGGTCAGGAGCTTCTTTCTCCCCATACCATTACCGTATTTAACCACTGGTCAGGAGCTTCTTTCTCCCCATACCATTGCTGTATTTACCCACTGGTCAGGAGCTTCTTTACCCCCATACCATTACCGTATTTAACCAATGGTCAGGAGCTTCTTTCTCCCCATACCATTACCGTATTTACCACTGGTCAGGAGCTTCTTTCCCCCCATACCATTACCGTATTTACCACTGGTCAGGAGCTTCTCCCCCCCATACCATTACCGTATTTAACCACTGGTCAAGAGCTTCTTTACCCCCATACCATTACCGTATTTAACCACTGGTCAGGAGCTTCTTTCCCCCATACCATTACCGTATTTAACCAATGGTCAGGAGCTTCTTTCCTCCCATACCATTACCGTATTTAACCACTGGTCAGGAGCTTCTTTCCCCCATACCATTACCGTATTTAACCACTGGTCAGGAGTTTCTTTCCCCCATACCATTACCGTATTTAACCACTGGTCAGGAGCTTCTTTCCCCCCATACAATTACCGTATTTACCACAGGTCAGGAGCTTCTTCCCCCCCCATACCATTACCGTATTTACCACTGGTCAGGAGCTTCTTTCCCCCCATACCATTACCGTATTTAACCACTGGTCAGGAGCTTCTTTCCCCCCATACCATTACCGTATTTAACCACTGGTCAGGAGCTTCTTTCCCCCCATACAATTACCGTATTTAACCACTGGTCAGGAGCTTCTTTCCCCCCATACCATTACCGTATTTAACCACTGGTCAGGAGCTTCTTTCCCCCATACCATTACCGTATTTAACCAATGGTCAGGAGCTTCTTTCCCCCCATACAATTACCGTATTTAACCACTGGTCAGGAGCTTCTTCCCCCCATACCATTACCGTATTTACCACTGGTCAGGAGCTTCTTCCCTCCCCATACCATTACCGTATTTAACCACTGGTCAGGAGCTTCTTTCCTTTCATTGCACCTTTTCTGCCTACGATGCGTCGAACCGAAGTCTAGTGGGGGAAAAACATTAACAAACGCGATATTAACTCTTACCCCACATCTTCCTTTGGTAGGTTTTAAGCGAACAAATATCTGTATACTTTGTTTTACCATTGTTAACAACTAGAAAGTCAAATAATTTCGACACAAAACACAACAAACACGCATCATCATCAGCAAGTTGTTTGTATGGGATGCACCATGTTGCTAAGACGTACTCGATAGTTTCGCGGCTTCTGATTGGCCAATAAGTGGCCATTCCACGAACATCTATCTACAAGCCTCCTCCGAATATCTTATTTTAAATAAATAACTTTTATTTTAAAATAAGAAATTCCAAGCGGGGTTTGTTTTTTTTTTTAAATTTAAAAAAAAAATGCAATTGTTCGTAATATTCAACTAATGTCTTAGCTTACCACTGTTTACTCTAGTTAAGTTAAAGGAGATGTGAACTCATTGTCTTATTGCCTTGTTTGGATCAATGAAGCTCCCCACCCATGATACCAGTGACAGTATTTACTTATGCTTTTTTTTTTCATTCTCCTCTCCTCGAGTTTTTCTATGTATTTTTTTAAAAAAAATTAATCTTATGAATAAAAAACGTACTTTATAATTGGAAAACATGATACAGTAAATTAAAATATCTGCTGCCTAAAATGCTATTCTGTTTGTTTAAAGTTGTCGTTCTCATTAATACACAGAACTCTGGTTACGGTTAACCAACAGGAGAGTAATGGATGCTAACTAGCTGCCTCTACCCTCAGCAACCCGTACCCAATTCAGTGAGGCCCACCAGAGCATGTGCTGTTACACAAAAAAGGCATTGCAGGGTTGGACCCTGCTAAAACTCTTCCCTTTTAAATGTGGAAGTAAATCCATGGAACCAGTTGGTGAAAAGCAGCAAGAAAAAAGGCAAGCCAAGGAAGGTATGCCAAACTAAACTGGGTGTTGCTGGAAATCAAAGTCAGCTCCCCACAGCCGCCAATCATGGCAATCCATTACTCTTTGCGGTTTGTTTGTTTATTATAAATAGCCTTTAAGAAAACAAGGTGCAGTAATACTGAGATTCTTTGAAATGCTAGAAATCTCATCTCCAGGCAAGAAGTTGACAGCCATGTTACTGAATAACTTTTTTAAATTTGAATTCTTCTCAGGTTGCAATTGTCCAAAGTTCTAATAAGCATGCATGTCACTATGAGCCCATCTAGTCAATATACTTACAGCTCCCTTGTCTCTTGGTGGTATGTAGGAAAAGAAAGAAGGGCTTCAAACACAGATGAAGGTACACACCAAAAATCGCATAAATGTCTATTAGATTACTGAAGAACATTGTCATGTTTAAAATCTTTAGGAATCCAGCCATGAGCTTTAACATGTTGACTTGTCATGTTAATGAAAATAATAGTGTTTCTGCTTTAATGCAGGCGACTCAACAGTATCTGTGAGGCCAGTTAAGATAAGGTAAAGAATGTAAGACTTTCTGTTCAGAGACTGCATCTTTATAACTGTGCTGACTGCCAGACCTGAGAATTACAATGTGCCAGTACCATATTGTTGGTTCCAGGAAGATGGAGATAAAACAATAGCAGTTTTTTTTTTATTAAGAAAATTTATTGTGAATAAATATCAGTTTACAAATCACTATTTTAATACTTCAGTGGCATTGAGCATTCAGGTGAAAACTATTCAAACAAACATCAGTAATCCAGGCAAACCACCTCATGAAAAACAACAATAAATAAATGTGCTTCAATCTTTCAAAAGGATAATTTTTTTGTAATAAGTAAAAAAAAAATAATAATTTTATTAGTGTTTTAGATTTTTAAAAAACAAAAACAAAAACAAGACCTAATATATCCAACAGAATAAATTAACAAATATATATCCCAAGAAAATAGAAATATACTAAATTACAGTTTACTTGTAAATGTTTAGCTATCTTGATTTCACTGCTTGCTGTGGTATTCAAATGCATAAGGCACTAAGGTTATGACTGCAAGACACTGCAGCTTCTCAAAGAAGTTAGTTACAGCAGTTCATGTTAAAATAAGCACCAAAAGAACATCAGCCTGATATAAAAAACTAAATAAATAATCAACTGATCTCAGTGAATACTTTTTTTTTTAGCACTCACACAAAAAAATGAAATAAGTTTTAATCCTTTCAACAAAAAAAAAAACTATTTCAGGCAAATAATGCAATACAGCAAAATCTACAGTCTGACAACTTTATCAGCAGCATTTTCTAAGTCAGCATCCTATTTTACAGTTATCAAAACTGCATGATCCCCCATTATCTGTTCATTTAGTGCGCTCATTTTGAAATGTGGTCAGTCTCCATCACGCTGGATCAAGGACGTTCAGTGTTGGTGCTGATTAACTCTAGTCTTCATCCTTGATGCTGCAGGTTGGGCACTCATTGCTACTCAACACTGGGTAGCATCTGTTACATTTCTGAAAGAAATTTTAAAATGTTCAACTTTAATATATAATACAAGTTAACTCAGCATTATTACATACATTTAATTCATCAAAACTACTCTGAACCAAACTCAAAATATTGTTCTTTATCTGAGCATAAATTAACCTATTTACTACGGTTCCCTTCAAAAACTGCAAGTCGCCATTATTAAAGAGCAGAAATGCCCCTGAATAGCTTATTTACACCTGTAGCTTACAAAAGTATAAATAAACTTAGCTATTTAAGATAGACACAGCATGATTAATTGGTAGCATGGTAATCCAGTGCAGACTACTGTACAGCTAAGGTTAAGAGCCAAAGTTTGACTCCTGCAGGGAAATGACTTGGGTTGGCATACTGTCATGGCCATAATTCTGGGTAGGCCTGGAGACCAAAAATTTCAGAGCCTATCATTTTCATGTAAGGTTATTTAAGTGTTGCTGTTTAGGATTATATTAATATTTAGAAATATATTACAAATTTAGCCTTGAACTTTCAAATTAAATCTACACTTCACAGTATCTTATTTAGATTCTTTGCTTAACTCTAGGTCATAAAACAATGAATATTCTCTCAAGGTAAAAAAAAAGACGATTAAAATTGGCAATTTCACATACATATAAAAAAGTTGGTTGGAAAGATTATATGTTTGATATTTTTTGAACTTCTCAGATACTGTATAGCAGTTTTTATTTAGTAAATTAATTAAAATCTGTGAAATTAGATCAATTTGAACAGAAATTGTCTCTGGAATGTCAGGTAAATAAAACACTTGTATTTTGATTAAATTTTATTTGGGGCCCCTTTTCACAACTTGTAACAACAGATTTTGGTTCACAATAAAAAAATAATAAATAAAATGTTCTAAAATGTATTTTATCAAATGTTTAGCCAGAAGTTATAATGGCTTTTTAAAAAAAAAAAAAAATTATAAGATAATTTTAAGCTATTATTTTCTGGGAAAAAAAAGAAAAAAAACATTCAGAGGTAAAGTGCAAAAATGTGAACTTAGAAACTGGTCAAAATAGCAGAAAACCCATCATTGCTCAAGAGGAAATAATACAAAAAGCAAATATTGTTACAGTATTTGCAAAAATGGTGTTTGCCATGAGCAATGCATACAAATGTTTCAATTGTAGAAACAATGTTTCTTTTTAAATAATAAATATATGGAATAAAACTTAAGTGACTTAATTTATTTTAAAAAGTGACAAAACACCACCCAGCAAACTGTGTATATATATGCTATGCATTTAATTTTAGCTGCCATTTTAAAGCTTTGAAAACATGCTGGAATTTTATATATATATATATATATATATATATATTTTACAACTATTGTTTCTTTTTAACATTTTGTAATATAGATAAAATTTCAGCAAAAAGTATGCCAGTTTGAATGTTATTTAAATTTAAATTATGTCTGAGATCTCAGTCTATTTTATATCCTAGAGTAATGTTTATGTTTTTTTTCACAATATCATGAAGTGATTGTATCTTTTCATATAACTACATCTTGACAGTTGTTGTATATAATCTATTGCAGAGTACAACAGTACAATGGATCCAAAAAAGGAGGAAATGCAAGCCTGACAAAAGAAAAATCTTGGACATCTTCAGCAAGATGAGGATGGGTGATCCAGTGAAAACTCCTTGTGGGTCTCTTTTTATAGTGTACAAATGCAGTTCCTGCGCAGGATAAGAAGGGCATCTTGTCAACAAAAGATGAATCAAGAAAGCTTCCCTCATCTGGTTTTCTCTTTCCAAAAAATTAGTTGGAAGCAAGCTGCAATCTTGTGCCCTTAAAAGACTGGTTGGATAAAGTGTTAGAAAGGATGCAATATTCTGTAAGTCATATCGTTATTCTTCAAAATAATTGAAATCTGATGACCAAGCAAACATGTTTACAGGGTGTTTTTTCAGACAGTAAGAATATGAACAAACAAAAAATGAAATAAGAATCAGGCATATGATGTTCATATATCATCTATTAAGAAGTAGAAGGCATTCAAAGTTAGAAGGCTTGCAGTCAGCAGAACTATGTGAGCTATAGATCTATAGCTGAAATAATGACCAATGGATGACAGACGACTATATCAGTTACATCATTTCCATTCCTATTCATAATGTTAAAAATGTGGCTGATGACTTTAATGAGGCAAACAGTGGCAATTTTCTTGAGATGCACAGATTTTTAATGAAGTCATCTCCTGTTGTCAAGGCATTGCTTGATCATGCAAGACGTAAGATACTATTTCCAATGGTGCAGAACAACATTCCACATGCTGCTGCAATGGCAACTGTGCAAACCATTAAAACAAGTGGAAAATTGCAAGAATAGCCTATTTGCTAACACCATATGAGTTGGAGCAAGTAGGGAGATTGAAGCTGTAGCCATGAGGTACATACATGGCAATGTTTGTGAGCATATGATTGGTTTCATGGTCATCTTGATAGATCTGTAAGCAGAGATGTCAGTGCTATCACAGAGCTATTGGGACCACTTTAACTTGATCCTCACTTGTCTGCAGGATACTCATTTGATCATGCTTTTGTTATGTCAAGCTATGAAGATGATGTTCAACCTATTCTCAAAAAGTCATTTATGAATGCTGTGTACTGTATGTTCAATGCAACTAGCATGTCTTAACAGTTCTTCAAAGAAAGAATTCCTTACACATTCTTTGGGCATCATAACTGTTTAGCAGTATTGAAGGAAACAAGATTGAAACAGACCAAAGATACAAGCAGTAGGTTGGTCTAAGCCATGTGAACCAATTTGGCCGTCTATTGCAGCTCTCGTGTCAAGAATATCTTTGCTGCTTCCTTCAATCTTTGATGCACTAGAAGACATTTAAGATAGCAATAAAGGTGAAAAAGTAGAAGCAAAGGCTGTTGCTTCTAATGCAATGTAAAAAAATTAGCGTTCATTCAAAGTTCCCTGGAAAAAGTTCTTGTTGTATGTGAAATTACAACAAAGGTACTTCAAAATGCTTCACAATCTATTAGTGACATTCATGATCATATTCACTAGTAATGATTTAAAAAGATTTGTAGTGATGATTTCTTAATGTAGTTTTTTTGTTTGTAAATTACCTTTGTAGCACTTAAGAAATAGAATCATTTAACTCATCTTCTTGGCATAGTAAAAGAA
This sequence comes from Nautilus pompilius, assembly GCA_018389105.1. Classification (NCBI taxonomy): domain Eukaryota; kingdom Metazoa; phylum Mollusca; class Cephalopoda; order Nautilida; family Nautilidae; genus Nautilus; species Nautilus pompilius. The sequence continues at coordinate 2,105,446 of JACATO010000337.1, forward strand.
CTTTACAGTGTTTCATTGTGTTGACTATGAGGAAAATGGGATTTGAGTCTTATGATGATCAGCTCAGGTGAATCTTCTTTGCATTGTTAAACTCTGTTTTCCTAAGGCTGCATTAGCAGTTCTGCCAGATGATTGTGAAGGAGTAAACATTCATTGGTAGTAGTTTTGAGAAACAAATGGGAACCCACATCACAGAGTGTGAAGCATTCTTATTCCAGAAATACTATTGCATCAAGATTGACAAAATTTGGAACTGATACAGTACTTGAAGGTATACATATTGCAAGGCTGTTCTCAAATGTGTGGTATTTGTTGACACCAACTGCAGTGTGTGAAACTACACCAGTATCTGTTGAGGGGGGCTTTTCTCAGTAGCAAACACTCACAACCAAAAATTTTTGTTGATACAGAGTCTACACAATCTAAGCCTGTGTTCCTTTGAGATGGACATTATGCACAAACTTCAAACAAATTTTGACATTGTGATTAATGATTTGCAAAAATTGCAATCATCATAGCTGCTGACTGGATTTGAAATTGTATATAATTATTATAGCCTTGATTTTTCTTAATAATCCATTTCTGTTATTAACCTCTTCAAACAAAACAAAAAATAGTTTATTTGACTTTTAATGAATATATTTTGCTTTGTGTTACTAATAAAGTCTATTCTAATATTAGCAAAATGAGAGAGATTTATTCAAAAATACACATTTTGAGTATTCTTGAGTTTTAAGTCTTTGAAAGTATCTGATTGGCCTACCTAGAAATTTTTAAGCCTACTCAAAAATCTGCCTTTAGTTACTGCCATGCATACTGCTCAGGCATCTACAAAAATTAAGTTCTAATAAGGATTTTCCCTGTGAAACTTAAGAATGCTGGACCAAATGTGGCACAGATTTGGTAATGCTTTCTATTGGATAACTGCAACACCACATTCTCTAATCAGGGTTGTCTACCTTGTATACCTCAGCATGCAAAAAAATAAATTACTAAAACATTTTCACAGATCTAGATGAACACACCTTTTGTTTAACATTTATGATCTCCTCAATTGTTTTTTTTATATAATGACACTAATATCAAAGAACCTGTTTAAATCTATATCTCACCTAAAGAGAGAAAAAAAATTTAAATATTTATGCACTCCCAGAAATGCCTATAAGACAAGTTAGACACACACAACGCCACCTTTAATCATTCTTTGTAGCTGAGATAAGGCATATCTCAAATCATTTCATTAAAATCTCTGCACATTTTCCTAAAATATCTGCAATGAAGATTTCCCACTTTCCCATTTGAACTGCATACTCAGAAACAAAGCTCACTAATGACTTATACAGAAAGTAGCACACTTACATTACTAATATTTACAGAATGCTATCATACCCACAACATTGCTCACCTTAAGAGACATACTTTCACACTATTTATGACTTTCTAAAGTTTTACCAAATTCCTAAATCTATTACCATTGTTATTTATAAGGGTCTAACATATACAAATGGTTTTTTTCAGAATGCCAAAAGTTCAGATAACAAAAGCAGCAATAATAATGGTAATCATTTTCTCTCAGATGTTTAACCATGGATTACATATGAAGTAACACCTGTATACAATTTTTGCCTCCCCATTAACAAACTTGCTCACCATCAAACAAATCTCTGGATACAAATGCTTCCTATACTGCATAACTCAAGCTTTCAAGATGGTCACCCTCTACCCAAACCACAGTCTTTATTATGCCTAGACTTGTAATTGTAGAGACATGACTGCACTCTCTGAACCCTGTGGGTAGATTAGATCACCAACCAAATGGAGTACACTTACATTACAGTGGGCTGCTTGGTATGTGGTGCAGCTATGGCAGATGCCACAATGCCTAGTTTTCTCATCACACAGACTGGCTGCAGAACAATGAGCAAAAATTAGCCACTGATCAAGAATGGTGGAATTTGGGGAAGAAAAAAAAAAGTCAAATTTTAATATTAACACCAGTCACCAGTTGCACGAGCCAGCCTGAGGAGCTTTCATGAAACTCTGAACAGGTGAGATTTGCAGAATTACATGATTTGATAAAAAAATATTTTCATTAGCCAAGGCTAAATAACCCTCCTTTTCAGTCCAGTTCTTCCCATTCATGAATCAAGAAGAAAATAAAAGCATTATACAATGGCTTTTTCATACAACTGCCATGGACCTAGATGCTATAATTGTTTATAATGCGGTAAATGTTCAGGTAGGTAGGTGCCAAATGATCAGATGGCGACAGCCAAGACATGGTCAATCCAAACTGATTTACAAAGAAATTGATGACAACCAATGTAAAAAAAGAATGCACAAAGCAACCTTTTGAAGAATCAGAGGAGCAAACAATGTAAAATGTATCAGATATTCAACAATTTTTGTGAATAACAGCCAACATTGGATGTGGAATGTCTATCAAAGAAGCAGAGAGACCATATCAATGACAGGTTTGGAAGAAGAATCAGTCAACCGAATGATACACTATGCAAGCATTGTGTTTGATAGAATTTGTGAGGTGATATATCCTCATAATCTGGATTCATTGAAAAAGAAATGTGGGCACATAATAACCTATCTGAGAATGCTTCAAATGAAAAACTGTTGATGGACATGAAGATGTTGATCAGCAGTTTGCCTGAATGGAATATTTAAAAGTGGATATTGCTGGCTCCAATATGCAGAACTTTCACATCAAAATTGTTGAAAGAGACATTTGGTATTTGGTATTGGTGAGGAATATGTAATAACTTCTAGGCAAATATGGCTGAAGGTAATGCACTTGCTGTTGGAACAAGACATGTAATGTGATATGATGAATTGAGAGTGAACAGAGCTGTCAGATTTTTACTGCATGAATCAGATGTACAAATGATATCCTGGGGAACGATAAAGTCCTTATTGGATGGTAATGAAGTAGGTTTTCCAAAACTGATTCGAAGACAGCCATCCAGACTCATAGTGTGAGCATACCTGAACAAATATCCATGTCCAACTGATCAAATCAGTGTTACTTCACTATTGAAAATAGTCAAGGTTTTAACATTCAAAGACATGAAGACGAAAAATATTGTTGACTATGCATCGGGAATTCTATTGTAAGATAATTTTGAAGTGATAAATTAGAGCAGCAATCTAAATGCTTTTCAATAAACAAAAGAAAGACGCAGTGACATTTCAATCAAGCAGAAGGAGATTGAAAGAGCCTTACACCCTCACATTGCTACATATTTTTTGTGGAGCCATAGCGGGGAATGAAGCCTGGAGTTAGTTTCAAAAAGCTCACCTGTCTTTTGAGGAAGCAAACTACCCATCAAAAAACCAAATTATATCGAAAATAAACTCATTAAAGGCCAAATTCAAGAAAACAGGTGAACTACTGGTCAAGAGAAGGTGTTAAAAGTTGTTCATTTGCCCTAAGTTACTTGATGAATGACAATTAATGTAGATCACCATAACTATGTAACTATGATGTTTCTGGAGAAAATAAAAGTATCTGTGTGATCAGAACAATTGTAAATTTCATCTAAACCACTAAACAAGACTTTTTATGCAGTTTCTGCTCAAGTTAAATTCTGAGTTTCATATTGTGCCTCTAGACTCCCCGGCCTGGCTCATGTGCTGACTGTTATAGATTGTTCTAAAATAACCCAGAAAGTTACATAAGTACCATAATATCCTAATTTAAATGATATTGTATATATATATTTTTTTGCATAAAATTTTCATTTATATTCTCACACACACACACACACACATTAGTAACCACTGTAACTGTGGACTCACCAATATAATAATAATATCCTATTCTTCACAAAAAAATTGATTTATTAGTGGATATAATTACATGTATACAAGTATGTAACTATTAGAAAATTTGTACATCTAAAAGAAAGTTTTATGTTTAAACTTCATCACAAAGCTTGAATTATTTTATTGAGTCTACAACTATGGCCACCAGTGGTTGAGCACACTTTTTCGTTTCTTAAACACTTTCTCAAAAAAAAAAAATAAATAATTAGTCGAAATTAAGACTGCATCTTCCATTCATCACAAACAAAACATGAAGTTTTTTTTCCTCATTAACTCTTCTGCCCTCACCAAAAAAAAAAAAATAATAGATCAGCATCCCTCTCCTCTGTCAGTGGCCTGACTGATCACAAACCAAGCCAATGACATTCCTTTTACGCTCGTTTATCCTGGCAGATAGACAATTTCACTATACAGCAACTTTAAAGTTAAAGGTTTGCTAAAGAAAACTGCAAAAGAAACGTGTTTCGTGATTTCACTGTCAATGAAGAGAATATTTGACATTGGTGCAAACAAAAAAGAAAGAGCCATCAAGGTATTCTTGTACATGCAGAAGTTTTAATGGGCTGAAAAGTGGAAGGTACCCTAAAACATGAACTTTCCAGCAATTATCTGTAATCTACATGAGGTCAGTAGAGCAACTGCTATCAGAATGTTTGTCATTAACTATTGTGGTATAATGAGACAATGTAGCATCTCAAAGCAAATTCTGGTCATTTGTGGGTGGGTACAAATGTTTTAAAAGCAAAACAGCTTCTGACTTGCATCAAAGAACATATGTCGACATTTGCCAATAGGTTTTGAAGAAAAAGCTGGTCTACATTCAGTAATATATCATTTCATTAAGAGATTTAAACAAACAAGTAAATCATGAGACAAACTGGTAATGCAAACTAAACACTGGTCTTTTTCAACAAACTTTCAAACATGACAATTACCAATAAAGGCCAGTGATGTGCTAATATATTTATGTACACACACTATATTTATCAGATTTTTTTAAAGTTTGATATATGAGAAAGCTATACACAAACTGTAGGAAAACCCATTCAAAACTTACCCAAACACCATGAATACCTGTAACAGGCACAGCAGTTTGGACAAAAGATCTGACCAGGTATGCAGCATCGAACAGGTAATGGCACCTGACAGCATTTCACCTTCAACTCAGAACTCAAGTAACTTTTGAGATTTTTTATCTGCAATGAGAAAAATTGTGGAATTTGAAAATTGTAAAATATTCAAATTGGAGGGGAAGGAAGAAGAAAAGAATAGAAGCATTGTTTTTGATGTATGATCTCCCAAATAATGTTGTTGATCTAATATAAAAAATATTAATTGTAATATATCATTATATGTATAATTAACAAAAAAACAATTTTAAAAGTATATATATTATATACAGATCATAACACTATTGGGAAAAATAAAGACCTTTTAGAACATTGCTTTATAATTTTAAAAAATGCTAATTAATTGCAGTTTAAAAAAATTTTTTTTGACAGGATTGTTTCTTAAGAATTTATGCATTCATCCCATTACAAAGGTTTGTTAAAAAATAAAAAAATTTTTAAAATTTTAAAAAGCATTAAAACTTTTAATTTATAAAATCTGAGCAAGGTATATCTTAAAACACATCCCTACTATAAAACTCCAAACCCATTTATTTATTTTAAAATTAATTTCTCTTTTTAACAGAAGGCTTGACACTATCTTTTTTGTGTTCAAAATTTACTGTTTTCATTCATATGGTTTTGAAACTGTAAACAAAAAAAAATGAAATAGGTTTCTATTTGTCCATAATTAAGAAAATATTCCCAGAAAGCAATGCTTCACAACTGTCTATAATGGCCAGCATTATTAGAACTCTGCTAAAACTCAACCAATGAATATATGCTGGAGTTGATGATACAAGATTCCGGATACTACAACCATGATACTATCTACAAATAAATGAGTTTGAACAACAATAACAAAAGATTGTATCCATGTTTGGTTTGCTGACAGGAAGCATTGCATGAAGAAATTTTTTTTTATTTTTGACAGATTCTATACAATTCAATACAACTTCCATTTACTGAATTGGAGGACTTGAGCCATTAAAAACGTTTTACTAAAGTCTTAATAGATTAATCACTTTTCAAAGATAAGAAAAAAAATTCTGCAGAGGTAACTGATATAAATGGACAACATGGTAGATAGAAGTGCAGGTTTAATTTCAAGATTTTATCAGTGGTGAATGCATAGAGTTGGACTATGAAACTGTTGACAAACTCCATTTATCAGTAAACATTACAAATGTCAGCTAATTTTTATTTTTTGTACGTATTTCTTAAAAATTCAGTCAAATACCAGAGTTTATCACAGTATACAAAACTGCTGTCTGTCTGTCTACCTGTGCGCATTGCATGCGTGAATGAGAGACAGGCACTGCCGCGCATTTTAAAATATTCAACATTAACTTTACAGAGAATATTAATACTAAAAAAGAGATAACAAATACTGAGTCTAACCTAGTTCAGCCAACATTACACTTAATATCCTTTTGAATGACAGACACCTTTCTCCCTCTTCTCAAGCTTTCACATCTTAAAATGTACTACCTACAAAATTTTTAATGTTCAACCATGACTTCCATGTACAACATTGTTAACAACAGCATCCTTTAAATTTTGTGCAGATATTTAGAAACCAACTGCTTAGAGTACCTTGAAAATGTTGTGCATTAAGCACAGGTCCTTTCTAGCAAGCTCCATGGAGATGCTGTGTTGACACAAGATGTTCAAGGGGTTGTCGCAGTTATCTTTGCAAATGTACCATCTATCGCTCTCTGCTTTGTTTCTGTAGCAGGAACAGTCTCTAGACGAGCACCATCCTCCCCTCATGACAGCTGTCCAGTTTTCTCGATCTGTAGAATGGCATGTGGAACAAAAGGTAGGATCCACTTTTTAAAGAAATAAAAAAACAGTAGACTTAGTGAGGAAAATAAAGAATGGACACAGTTCCAGGTAGAGTAATCTTAATGTGAAAAAAAAAAAAAATGGGGGGCTCAAAATAAAAACTGGAAGGTTGCATGCACCTTATCAGCAGCTCAAAAAATGCTAAAAGTAAATAATTGTTTGTTGAGCATAAAAGCAAAGAAAGCTGACTCAGAGATCACAATACATTGTTGGTGAAAAAGAACAAAAAATTTTTTTTCTTGTAAAAGGAACATGCTATATTCATGGAAAGAAATAGTTTTATGTATAATAATTTATTTTAAAGATTAAATAGAAGCATCCTTTCCTGATTCTGCCTCAAAATATGTTACAGAATTAAACAAACAAAAAAAAAACATTCAATGCCATGTTTATTTACTATATTATAATTCTCCATGACCAGTCATTTCAATTAATATAGTCAGCAATGACAAATTTTTTCAGTAGAAAGTTTTCATATATAACAAAATTTAAAAATGAAATTACACCCTATTTTGTCAGAATAAAGGGTGACTATTCCCACAATGCAATACAAACAAAAGTAGTAGAATCAGCCAGTTTTACAAACTGATTTATCTAGTGCCACATTTTTTTTAGTATGGAGTAACTAAATTAAGATGTGGTTGTCCTCTAGGAAGAGTTACCAATCCTGACTATGTGGAGCTTGGCACTTCTAACATTGACAAGAAAATCTTACTGAAAGTCTTCACGATTTTTTTTTTTTTTTTTAACATCTAAGAGGAAACCAGGGTACCTGGAGAAAACCATCACAACTGGCCAACTTTCAAGAACGCCAAGTCCCCTGTTGAAGTAATATTTGGGGTTTCAACTTTAGCAGTCTAAAGCTGTACCGCTGGACCACAGAGTTTCCCTACTGTCACAGATGCAATAGTTCTTGTTCATACATTTTTCATTCAGATGTCTTTTTGTTGCTTTGTTTTTGTTTTTTTTTCAAACTGTTCCTGTTAAAATGGGAGCACTCAAATAGATAAGAGAGGTTTTCAACAACGATTAAGCTGAGGTAACTGCTGGCTAAAACAGTGTCATGGCGCCATATTTTTTTACCTTTTGCTCCTTCACAAGTGCCAAATGTACATCACTAGCATAGTTGTGAGCACTAAGCACTCTGGGACAAGCTGCACTAAGTAAACTGGGAAAAAATACAATGTCCACTAATGAACTTGCAGAAAGAAAAAAAAAATCTCTTTCATGTTTCTTTTAATTTGTAAATTCTTTGACACATTATCGGATACCAGAGATCCACGCTCAATCTGTTCTAGATCACTGTGTCATTTTAGTCTCTTTTACAGCCCCAACAGACTTTTTTCATGACTAAAAACAAAAAAAGGGAAAAAACCCTGTTTTTTTGTTCTTAAAGATACCACCCATAGTCCCATTTCATTTTGATAGTTATTTCTTAACCAACCAACATGGAAACGCTGTACATTTAAGAGACTTACTGTTTGTTGCATATACAAACAGAAATAATTAAAAGTTTGAATAAAATTTCTATTGTAGACAATGTCCACCGTTACTATACATACGCTTACTGCATGCATACTTCCATTTGTCTGATTGGAATGCTATTCAGAAACACCCAGTAGCTTGTCACATGCTGCATTTAGAAATAATTCTCATGTAGAGGAGCTTTAACAAACCAGGGCAGTCTTCGTTATTTCTCCAAACTTAGTCTCACTTACCGTTTTTTCTGCTCTCCAAATCCAGTGACTCGTTCTTTAACAAGTTTCCATTGTTGGTAACTGAGACTGTTGGAAGGACTTTGTAGAAATCCTCACAGAAAGGTCGGCACTGAATGGCAGCAAAATAATTGCTGAACTGCTGCAGGTAGTATTTAATCTTGGCCACACAAGCTGATTTGAAGCATATCTAGGTGTGCACAAAGAAAAGAGTGAGCAGTTAAACAGGTGGTGCAAAAAATCTATAACTCTGCAAATAATTAAAGAAATCTTCCCATAATGCAATACTACTAAACTCTAAACTCAACCATAATCCCAGATTAATCAAGGGCCCAATCCTCTCTTGATTACAGCAATTAAAACTTCTAGAACCTACATCATTCATCAGCAGACTTTGGCCAAGTTCTTTTAAAGATGAGTGGACTGTCTGGTTCTCAGCTTTCACAGTGCAGCATTGTGGGAACATTTCCCTAATTAACAGCAGATGGAAGCCTCATCCAGATTCTATCTACCCTGCCATTGTAACTTCAGGTTAGATAGAAATATCCAAAGAATTATGGTTTATGCAGACAAATCTGTTTTATAACAAACCCTGTAAAATAAATTTAACTAAGAATATTTTATTTAAAAAAGATTATTAATAAGGCACTAAAATATGGGCCACAAGTAGTTTCTATTGTCTTTCTTTACACAATAAATTATCCAATTTTTATGACTGTTAGTAAAACAGAAAACACTCACCTAATCAGTAATGTATGCAAATTAAGTAGGCCTGTGACTTGTTAGGTAATCCACTAAACCTGCATATATTATATACAAACTTAAGCCTTATAACTTGTTAACAATTATGGGAAAGCAAAAGACATCAGTGATTTTATGAGGGCATAAAAATGGGTGTCTGTGTTCATAAAGCTGCTATCCAGGATGTTCCTTACAATGGTAGTGTTTGCAGAAGACCACCTCTGAAAAGCAATGTGATGTTGGCAAGTAAGTCAGGACAGATTGAGCCCACAGACAGGCTCTGTGTTCTGACGGGGGACAGACTTGTTACAGTGCCCACATCGCAGAAACTAGCAGCATCAAACAAAACAGACCTGTTTCAACTAGAACAATGAACTAGGAGCTGTGCATCACAGGTTTTGTAGGAGGTCACTCGTGTGCAAGTCCCTTCTCAGTGTGAAAAAAGAAAGTATCAGAATGCTATGACTGGGGAAATGGTCCAACAAAAAGGTTGTATGCTCTAACAGCTCATGTTTTACCAATTTACAACAGATGGAAGAATGTAGCTAGAGTAGCAGTTTATTAAAGCACTGAATCTGCCATATTTAATTTTAAGAGCTTTGGTTGCTGAAGGTGGCATTTATCAATACCCAGACATTGTGGCAGACCAAATACATTCTGCAACCCTGGTTTTCTGGACAAAGATGGGACACTTCAGGATGACCAGTATTGTAAAGAACTGGTGGTTTACACAGCATAAGATAGCTTAACATATCTTTCTTGGCCAGACCAGTTGAGAATCTGTGGGGATGTTGTTTTGGTGCAAAACATCAGACTAGTCCATGCCTTTCTTCTCTACACTAAATATGCATGATGCTCATGGATGAAAGGTTACAAATATGCACAGAATATCTTGTGAAATCTGTGCTATGATGTATGGAAGTGGTCATTCAGCCCACATGTTGATGTTCCATCTGTTAAAGCAACTATCTAGATTTTGGGTTGAGAAGTGTACAGGATATTTCATTGGTTAGTCCACAATTATGGTCATTAGTGCATGTAATACATAAAATGAATTTCTGATTTTAAAGTAAATGTAGTTTTGATTGCAGCTTAAAATCTCACTTGTTTAAACAGTCACTATACTGCATTATAATGTTCAATCTAAGACAACTAATGGAATGTGTGTTGCTGAAAAAAAGTTTTTATTTAACTTTCTTTTAAATAATTTAATCCAAATAAACACAATTCAATCCTTTAGAGTTTGTCTTCTCTCTCTCATACTAAGGAGTTATAAAGCAAAGAAACATGACTCACGTAATGATAAGGGGACCTAGAAACTTCACCTTGTGTGACATCCATCATCTTAGAACGGTCATACTTTATGTTCTGACTGTGCGGCAGCTTCTGGTTTTTGGTGTAGCAATTCTTGAAGCCTGTGTAGAAGTTGGGTGGTGAAGATACTTCCAGCCGAAGCTCCTCACCAAAACCCCAGAGACCAGAGACATTTTCAAAAGGAATCTCGATGACAGCCATCTGCTTGACCTGTAGGTCTAAATTCTGCTCTAGTTCATTCAACTGGAATTCATAAATCAGTTTTCTGTACAAGGAAAAAGAAGATATAATAAGGCAAACATTTGAATTTAACAAAATACTATCACATGGTATCAAATGACTTATTCTAAGCATAAAATTGCGTGTTAGAAAATCAACAGTTTAAAAATAGGAATGTTTATATATTCACAAAAGGTGACAATGAGCAGAGTCTTGGAGTAGCAATTTAATACAGTCTAAAGTTATGATAAACAGTTCAATTGAATGTGAATAAAATGCTAAGATTGTTAACCAGAAGACACTGTTTCAATATTTAAAGCCTTAGTTATACCTCATAGTACTCAGGCAAAACTTGGTTTCCTTATTGTAGTGTTTAAATTTGAACATAAATGTTAGATGTGGGTGTTTAGTTGCCACTATCTTTGATTGTATATGAGCAGAGAATGTTGAGTAGGCAAGAGAATGTGTAGCATAGTGTTTTGCTGAATAAATGATTGATGAAAGATCCAATGAAATCCAGATGTTATTTGGTGAATTATCTATTAGTTACCACACTTATCTCATTAACGATGTTGATACATCAGGAGTACAAAGGAAATTTACTAGTGTTGTTTTTTCTTTACAGTAATATGTTGGAAAAAATCTGCCTGCCTAATTGGTAAAATGTGCTTGTTAATTCCTTCAAGAATGTATTGGACAGTTGGTGTAAAAAGCAGTTTTACATGAGTTATATGACTCCCTGTGCCTCTGCAAATAACTCTTTATACATATAAATCCAAAACCTTATTTAAAAAAAAAGAAATTAAACAGCTAATTACCGACACAACTACTAACAAACTGCATTATTAGTAAACAAGCAGCTCTGAATTTAACATATCACTATAGTGTGATTTGGTTTCAATTCTAAAATTCACCAATCACAAACTATCAAATGCATCTAAAGATAATTACCTAATCAAATATAGTAAAACTTATTTATTAATATACTTTTTATTTTAAAATCTATTTATAATGGGCAAAATACAGATGAAATACTAGCAATAAGAGTTACTGAAATTGCAATCCCAGAAAAATCCATTCCTACAAACTTCATAAAAGCAATGAAATAAAGAAAACATACTGTATATATGTGAAGATTATAGTTACACAAGAACAGCATACAGTACCACCAGTGTTATTTCAAGGCCCATTTGTTTTATTTTGTAGAAAAAATGTTTCCAAAGATGATAGTTTGGTTTGTATATCAGCCTCATTTTAAAATTGGATAACTGGTATCAGAGTAGTTGCCATGACATCAGAAAAAAGCCAAAACTATTCTTAGTCAGTAGCTAGATTACATTTACTGGGCATGGTAGTGAAAACAAATCTTTTAACAACATGATAATTACAACAGAAAGATAAATAACCAAAATTCTTGTTATTTCAAATAAAGATTTTGTTGTAATTTTTATTATGTCACTTAAGTTATGTTAGTACTTAGGGGAAAGATTCTTTAAAATGTGCCCATTCTCTACCAAGGTTAGTTTTGAAACAGTTGTATTGGTTGGAATTTAATCAGAATTTTAAGTTAGAAATTTGAAAAGCAGAACTAGATGTTCAAAAACCATAGCTGTCCCATTGAAATCAGAACATCTGGTTGTCCACACCCTTGTGTATAAATTAAGAGAAGCATTCTTATTTATAACTGGAATCTAAATATATTTTTCTCATTCTCAAAATAAATAATAATAATAATAAAAATTTAAGCTTTGGTTGTGCAATAATTCTAATACTTTCACGAGTAATGTAGACCTGAAATAAATGTAAGTTCATTTAAAAGAAAAAAAATATGGAAGCAAAAAGAATTTTAAAATATATTTTAAAAGTTAATGCTCATGCGTGGCACTGTGTTAAGTAATGATTTTTGCTCACAAAGGACATAGATAATGTATAAATAATTTCTCACAGCCCAATAAAAAATAGCAGAATCTCTTATGGTAGAAAACAGTGTGACATTTATAGGTAGAGAGCACAAAGATATAAATTAGCAGTCTTGTTGATTTACTGTTCCAATAACAAAACAACACTGATCCACAAGGTCAATACTTGGAGCAATAGTCAATGTAAAACAGATATCCACAGAGGTGGAGGATATCACAAAAATGAATATCTGTTATTCCAGCTGTGTATAAATTGTCCACAAAAGTACATCTAGTGAAATAAGTGAGTGCATGTACATATCCCACTTAAGATCAATCACAGAAATGGCAAATAATGATTCAGCAGTTGGTACTGAGGTCCCAAATGTCTCAGCAATAGCCACATTGGAGTTTGCAGGGATGAAGTCACAGCAAAGCAAAGTGGAACAACTCTTAACCTTCAGATTGCCAATCATTATTAACATGATCATTGTTGAGTAGAGCATAAGTTTGGTTATCTTGACTCTTGAGTGGTACTTCTTAATCAACAGTTTATCTAGTTTCACATGATTGTCATTTTATCTGCTTGACCCAAGTTCCTTTTCCTTCAACATTCTTCCTTTGAAAGAGCAAAAAACCCATTCAGTGCAGCCATTTACTTTGTAATAAAACAGTGTAGTCAGATCCAAAATATCATGTGTTGTAAAAATGGTGCATTTCTTCACTTTTGAACAGCAGCCCACTGTCAGAGACAAACATTTTTGCAAGGACTGAATGTGTTGCTTTTGCAGTCATATTATTCCTCATCTTTTAATGCAAAGATACTTAAACTTGGTATCAACCATCATTCGCCACTTCCCACCCCCAAAACAGCCCAATGAAATCCACATGTAACCATGATCAAACATCACTTAGTTCTGGCCTTGGATTTAGATTATCTCTCACTTTTGAAAAGATTTTAGTGCATGCCAAGCATTTCTTTGTGACAAACTGTCATTGTCCATGGACAACCACCAACAGTGCATGCATACAGACTTATCTTGACAAAACCCATGTGCAATGCTGAAAACTCAGAAATAACTATTTGCATACTACATAACAGATGGGTATCATTCATGAAAGATGCCTCACAATGCTATTAGGTTGACAGATGCTGTAGTTTCACTGACACCTTTGACAGATACCTTGACTGAACAAACCTGATCATGTACTACATCATCTTGTACTTCTTTGTTTCTCTCTTGGCTTGGTGCCATCCAATTTAACAAGACATTCTTCGAGTTATTCAGCATAAAGTGCATGAACATGGAGCAAATCTTCATCTGTGAACATCAGAACTGGACTTACAGGTAGGCAAGATAGTACATCAGCATTCACATGTTGCAATGCCAGCTTATAGCTGATTGCATAGTTGTAACATGAGGCACAAAGTCCATCACTGTAGGTTGATTTTCTGTAACCATGGGGTTTGCCCTTAGTGGGTTTAAGAATAGCAAGCAGCTTGTTTTTGATTACTAACTCAAAATATCTTCCAGCCAGATATTAGTAGAATTTCCTGAATCTGAATAATCACCAGATCTTCCTCCTTAATCTAAGTGTGTAACCATTTACAGCAGCATTTAGCATTTTTTTGAGCATGGGCAATCAGATTCTCCATTCTATCTTGGTAGCAATGTAAAAGGATAGTATCAATACAATATTCTGAAATATTGATAGCAAGCAACAATGAAAGGTTGGCATTGTAGTGGACAAGAGTTATCACATTGGCCAAGTTTTTCTTAAGGATATCAAATGCACTCTGAGACTTCAGTGACCAATGCTATTTGATGTCCTTATGACACAAATAATTCAGTGATTCACATAAATCAAAGAACTTGACTATACAACTTCCTATAGTAGTTCAGTTTCCCTACAAATGCTTCAATTTTTTTTCACATTTGTTGGTGTTGAGAATCTCAGGATAGATTTGATGCATTTTTAATTAAGTTGCTTGCTGATCTTGTTTGATAATTTAATCTAGATAACTGACTTAATTCCAGACAAACAGACACCTGTTCTTATTGCATATGAACCCAAATTCAGTGACATGAGTGAGCACCAATTCAAACGTCCTTGTGTTTTTCTTCATTTTTTGTCAGTGATATCATCATCAAGATACTCAGTGTAATTCAGAATGCCAGTAACATTTCATCCATAATTTTCTAGAAGACAGCCAGAGCGAATGCAATACCAAATGAGTAGCAATACAAAACCGCAGCATATTTATTTGCTGTCTTCTTCTAGTTAAACTTGCAAATATTTATCTGTGAACACTAGCTTGGTAAACTTCTCTCCATTGTTCAGACAGGTAGACAATTCATTTGTCAACATGAATGTGTAGATTTACCATAATCTTGAAATCACTGCAAACACATCTTTCCATTTGGTTTTTAAATGGAAACACTGGGTGCAGCCTATGGCAATAAATTGATTTTTTCTGTAATATCTTTGTCCTTGTCACTTTCAGTTATTTCCTGATAGCACCAAGCAAAGCAAACAGAATCAACTTTGGCTTATAAAACTCAACATGCAAATTTTCCTTCAGGTACAACTTTGTCTGATTTTTTTACAGTGTCTGAATCCATGACTGAGTGTACTATTGTACTTATTAAGCACTGCAATCAACATTCTTATGTTGTAGACGTTGTGCATCACTGATTGGTATCTTATGCTCAGCACAAGTTGTGTAGTTAACAGCTTTCCATATAAAAGAGAAACTTGCCTTTCATCACAGTTCTTGTTTTCCATACCTTCCCTTTTTCTTCAGGAAATAGGTGCACATAATGTGACCTCATTTTCCATAGCAGTGAGAATCAGCATTCTTATACTTGCAGTCAGCACACTTGTGGTTGTTCTTGCCAAAAATGGCACACAGTGGGTTGTTCCTTGCAGCTTGTCGTTCTTCTTCCACAACTTTCTTCAGCTGTTGATGAAAAACTTTCATTATACTGTAGTTGTTAAACATGGAGTTTATGCCCAAGTTAAACATATTGCATAACTCTTTCAAGATGTTCAGTGATCAAAGCATCTGCTCTGGCTTCAGTCAAGTTTAAGTAGCTTTCCTTGAGCAAGGCTTGGTGCATCTTTGAGTTATTCATGCTGATGACATACATATTGCATACAGTTCATTTAAGTGGACTGCCCCAAATTCTGTCTGAACCACTAGATGTCACGTCATTTGCTTCAAAATATCATAATGGGTGCCCAATGCTTTGATAAGCTATGTATACTTAATGGAAAAGCATCAGCAGTAACTAAAGAAAAGTGTAGGTAGACATGCCAACCTAAGAAATGAAGCCTCCTTGATACTGACAAGATCAATAACATTGTGAAAGGCAAAGTGGTAATGAAGTCATTCGCAGCAGTTCTGCTATTTCACTTTATTCAAATCTAACACTGAGAATGACTGAACAGAAAACATGGGCTGCTTCTGTCAGACATTAAATTGAAACCGCAATACAATGGAAATGCTTTCCGTACATGAAAAAGAGCAATGTAGGCAGTGCCAACAAAGCTATTCCATCCCCGTCACTAATCTTTTAAATTGTGTTACAATGCAACAATTAGCGCTCTTAACTCACAAAGAAATATTTATAGTCATGAAGCATGCACACAAACAAGAGAGATAAATAACAATTATCAGTCCTGTTGAATTACAGTTCCAATGACAACACTGCAGGCCCTAGTCCCAAAAAGTCAATGCTAATGAAAAAAAACAGATGGCCACAGCAGAAGACCCATGTCAGTATCTTTTTATTCCATCTGTGTATAGATTGTCCTCAATGCAACAGATGTATGAACAGCAAAATAACAGAACACAGTATAGTTAGACAATACGAGACAAGTGTTTTTAGAGAACGCCAGTCTCCATGATCACAGTACATAAGTGGAGTGGAGTAAATGTGTTAAGTATCACACCAAACAACTTTTGACCAATAGTTGTTACTCCAGCTACTTGTTAACACCTGAATCAACTAGAGCCTGGTATCTCACAGGACAGTACATTAAACTGGTCACTTTCTGCTTTGTAGGCAACTATGCATACAAAATCAAAAATAGATGCCTGTTATATTTTATCATAATGTAGATCTTTTCTTACAAAGACTTACTTCTTGCTGAAAATGATCTTCAATCTTGCAGTCATGCCAGACTTCTGAGAAGAAATGGAGTACTATAAAATGCAATTAAATAGTATTAAAGAATTATCTGAACAATTTGTTATAATTCAAATATAGCTCAACATTTCACAATATAATATAATTTATTATGGATTGCCAAAAAACTCTTTATTATACTTGATTAATTACATGATCAATGTTATATAATTGTAAAAGAATAATTAATGGAAATTACAGAGAAATATAAGTTAAAAATACTAATTAGATTTTCTTAAATAATCAGTTAAAATATTATTTCTTGTCACTTCCCTCATGCAAGAAAAAGCCTCCAACCTACTGTGGTATGTCCTAATGTTATTTAAATATTAAATGATTTGATAGAAAATTGAACCTTTTAACTATCAATAAACTTAATAGAGATCATAATTTTTCAAATATTTTTACAAAAAATGTATTCAATCTAAAGAAAATCTGATATAATAAAAATATATTGTAGCACTACTCACCCCTTTTCTTTTTTGAACCATAAATATAGAGATCTGATATAACTAAATGTACACCAGAGTTTGAAAAAAAAAAAACAACACCTACTTATTCTGGAACTATGAATAAGTCAGAATATGATAGGGTTAATGCACTGTGGTACAACCCTTTTCCTTATGCAAGGCAGCAATGCACTAATGGTGTGTGGACAAAATTAGTAAACCTAGTTTACAGAGCTACATCCTATCCCCTGCATATAATTTATATTAGGGAAGTTCCAAGAAGTGGCTTTATGGGACACCTTTGCAAGGATCAATCAAAGATAATTCCACACAAGTTCAATTGTGTTCATGTCCAATGATTGGCCAGCAGTAGTTCTCAACCTTTTTGGCTCAACAGCACACTAAATATAACTTCAAATTTTAAGGCACACCAAATAATATAGTAATACAGTTTGTAATTAGTGGGATATTTGGGCCTACTTTGCTGCACATAGATGCTCGATTCAAGGCCCTTTAATGTTCATGGCTACTCAAAGCTCTTGATCAACTGATCTCAAATGTTTTCTTTTGTTGTTATTATGACAGTTAATGTTGAAAATGCCAACTCACACAGGAATGTCAAACAAAAGTGTAGTAAAACTTGTATTGTCTCTCAAAAAGCAACCAGAACATCTCCAACATCATTTCAGAAAATTTCATTTTTAACTTTTTGTCCATACTAATTTCTGCCAATTCTGTCTGTTCTTGTATTCCTAATTTTTCAGCACTTTCACATGATGCTTTTAAAAATGGATTTCTGATCCAGTCAAAATTACTGACTTATAGTAATGGAAAATGTTTCATTTGATCCTGAAGCAATAACTTCTTTCACTCTGACTGCTGGATCTATCTGTTCAACATTGGAAAACACATCCAAATGTCCATATCTCAGTCTTCTTTTCCACAAAGGCATTCAGCTTATCAGATAGAGTTAGGATATTTTCATCTCTGCCTTGCATTTCAAGATTTAACATATGCAGTAAGCCAAATATGCCAGCAAGATATGCAAATTTTCACACCAATATTCATCACAGAAATTTAAGAAAACAAGAGTCCTCTTGACAGCCATTGAACTTATGTGTAGCATTAGAGATTTGTACTCTGATGCCATTTCTGAAAATAGAACAGAAAATAAACATGACTTGAGAGGTCATGTCTTAATGAAGTTAACCCTCTTGACGACTTATTCCATTACTTCATTCAGTTCATCTGGTAGTGATTTGGCCATGAATTTCATAATGGATCATGCAGTGTCACAGTGGTTGAAGGATTTTTCTCTGTAACCTTAGTAGCTATGAACCCTTTTATTTTTCCTACCATAGATGCTGCTCCATCATTACAAACTCCAATACAAATTGATCACTGAAGAGAGTCTTGACCATTTTCTCTCTCCATGTAATTGTTCACTATATTGAATCTCTCTTCAAAATGATGCTGCAGTAGAAATTAGTAAAGTTCCACTTCCAAATGACACTGTTATTTAATGAATCAGTGATGTGTCAGGTGATATTTAATCATCCCTAAAAGTGAGACTAAGAGTTGACAAAAGGTTTTCCCTTCAAGTGGATGAATAAACTGATATAAGCAGATTTGCTTCTATCATCAGACGATATAAAAGAGCACTTTTTCTTTTGCAAAGAGTTATCTCAATAGCTTAAAATAATTTGTCTTTCTCAACTAGAAATGGATATTTAGTTTCTAGATGCCATTTTAGCTTACTTGTTACTATGGCCCCATTTGAAAGTCTCACACAACACATTCAGGCAATGGGCTTGAATGGTAACCAGCTGAAGAAAATCCATATCTAATGTAACTTCCAGGACATTGCCTGTTTCCGACTTTGAGATGCTTGTTTCTAGAACCCTTACCTTTATCAGTTGATACAGTGTCTGGTTTCCTTGTGTTTATAATAAATTGATCCAATTTTTGGATATTGAAAAAATGATAAAAAGATCTTGCAATACAATTTGTACAAATAGCACAAGGATCAACAACTCAATGAGACAACAAACACAAGGCTGTCAAGATATTGTGCAGTAGCCTACAGACAGAATTCAAACTTACCAAACTTTCAGTTCTAGGACTATGAGGCTGCATTCCAACCAGAGTAATAAACGAGCATGCTCTGACGTCACTACTGTGTACAATATTCGTAACAGGGTCAATATTTTTTAGGGCCTTTTCCATTGACATGTAACCTCATGAAAATTGGTCTCCCTTTTGTTCTTCGTAAATTCCATTCAAATAATAACAACAACAACAATAATGGTGATAATAATAATAATAATATAATAATAATAATATAATAATAATAATAATAATAATAATAATAATATAATAATAATAATAATATTATTATTATTATTATATTATTATTATTATTATTATTATTATTATTATTATTATTATTACTGTGACTGCCAGAAATTTAAAATTTTTTCCTTATTTTTGAAAAGCACAACTCTGACTAATAAAGTTCAAGAAAATTACTCATGAAAAGTAGAAATACGTGGCACATCTCTGACAGCATCACGGCACACTGGATGAGAAATACGGAGCCAGACTATGGCAGAGTTGTGATACATGAGCACTATCTATAATAATATTGTACTCTCTGAACAGTTGACCTTTGATATTTAGACAGGCATAAGTCCCTTTCAAAGAATGTTGATGCATCAGTTAGAATTTACAGTACCTTTTCCTACTACAGCAGCCCTGATTGTACCCAACATGAATGCACAAACACTTATTTTTCATGACTTACATAAGGTTCATTGAAAATTCCTGTGCTGGATGATGTCATACTCATACATGGCCACTCTGAAATCAGTATAAGTGGGAACTACGAGAGAAAACCAAAAGGCTGGAAGACATGCCAACATCAGAGCTACCCCATGCAGATCACAAATGAATTTGTGTGGGGTAAAGAGCATTTTGTGTCTTGCTCCTCTTCCATTCACTTCTTGCTGTGGTCATATCTAATGGTTCTCATGGGCACCTGCACATGCTTTGTTACAGATGTAGCCAATTGTCTGTTTGCTGTCCATGCTTCTCTCCACAACATGAAGTTTTAATTCTATTAGCTTTGGACATCCCAGAATACCCACATGGGATTGACTTATGGATTTTCCTGAATTAGACATTTCCTGTTAACAGTGGAATATCTAGTATCTTAGAAATTTTTTCCAGCTTCTACAAATGTTCTATTGCTCAGCTACATACCCACTTTAAAAGTTCATCAATTCTTTTGAATCCCCTATTTGTAACATGGTTGAAACTGCTTCTGGTCTATATCTATTCTTTATAGCTTGCAGTCATGAGCTTATCATATAAACAGAGTGCGTGTCTAATTACATGTCAAGTCACTATAGTTGATTCAGTATCTACAAACAATCACATAAGAACTTAAAAAAAAAATTTATATGTTTGTATAAATACCTTGATTACCTGAAAACTTCGAATTTCTAAAGTAGTGAAATCAAAATGCTTGGAACGAAATATCTTGTCATCAGCAGTGACTCCCTTTTTCATGTCCTGATTTTCAATGGGAACAGGGAGAAAAACTTTGACCCATGGCTGATCTGAAAAAAGGGAATTTTACTTGTATAACTGGAGCAGTGATTCTTTAGCACTGTGAAAGCCACTGCTGGAAAGAAAATATCAAAGTTTGTCACAGTGGCTTGCTTTGTGTCACTAAACTACTCTCCGAAAATGTTTCATTATACAAATCTCCTCCATCACAGTTAGTAAAAGCAATAGAGCTGTAACATGGTCAATAGTATTGGACCTTTTTGTTGCTGGCCTGTGCTGATGATGTGGGTTTGGTTGTATCATGCGTGATGGCCCTCAGCTGATGTTCTGGAGCCATTTGTGGTAGAGACTGGAATCAGTTTCTCCAACTGGACCACAGTGGTACCAGCTTGCATCAGATCACTTAAGTGGAATGATAGATCCATTAGTGAATGCAAAGAAATATCTCAATAAAACATTTTCATTAGCTATTTTATTACCAATAAAATAAATTCCATTAAGAAAAAATAAATAAAACAAAAACATTAGTCAGAATGCAAAACTAACACACATAAAAAAGAAAGAAAAATAATATTTTCAATTACAAATCTGTGTTAAATTAAACATCAATACAAAATACATATGATCAGTTATCTTCAAGGGAGAAACAGAATGAGAAATGCTTGTCTACTAAGCTAAACTCCAATATATTTGTCAATCAAAGTCAGAGCAGCCTCGAGCTTTCAAATGTTTATCATTAACGTCTGAAATTTTTCAGTTCAGAATTTTCTGAAGTAGATTCAATAGAAAGCTTATTAGAACCTTACTAGAGAATATTTTGAAAAAAGAGCGCATTTTCAACCACACACAGCAAGCAGAAATATCCAAATAATAATCACCATTGAGCTGGTTTAGTATATTGTTGTACAGAAGTAAAATAAGTATTTTCTGGCTGGAAGGCTTGGTAATTAAGTAGGGTAGATAAATCATTCTATGAGGGAGAAACTACAGGAATCATAATCTCTGTGCCCTTGTTTTAACAGTTTTACAGGTATATTTTTTCACCATTGTTATTGACTTGGACTGTATGAAATTTAAAGCAACTTTCTGTCCATTAAATACTAGGAAGCAGTTTTCAGTTGTAAAGAAGATGCTGCCCTCTTTGTTGCTGATGCTGCAAATGTAATAATACTTACAATTAGAAGAATAAACATGGATTGTCCCTTGTTTTTTCAAAGAGGGGGGGGTATTTTTCATAGACTAGGGATATTTCTTTACTCAGAATTTTTTCAATACACCTGCATAGTAAATGTTAATGAAGTTTCTGGTATTTAAAAAAAAAAAAAATTACATAAAAGCATTTGTAGAAAAAATTAACCAAAGCGCTGTATAGAAATTTTTTTTAAAAAAAAAAAACCAAGAAAAATAATTAAATAACTTCAAAATAATCATTGAAAACTATTTAAATTGTAACGCTTACTAAACTACCCATAGATAATAGTTAACTTTATTGCTTTATAAAGCAGCCAGTTTTTATAAAACTCTGCCATCATGAAACTTTGTTTTACTCTTCCAAATATGTCTGTGATCCATGTATCAATTACTAGATTTTTTTTTACCAATGAGGATTTTGTAAAAAATATAACATAACTTTAAAGATGATTATCACAGAATTGAGAAAAATGATTTTTCATTACAAAATAAACATTGCAAAACTCCCACAGTTAACTTCCTCATCATTATTTATAGTCTAATTTTTTTTTGTAAGAAAAACAATTTGGTAGGCAGGTCCGGGGTTAGTCATCCTTACATAAAGCTGACAGAGAGACAGTCAGTCATAGAGAAGTAGCTCACATAGGGAAACCTGCACCAACACATCATAAAAGAAAATCTAATACTACTAGTAGATTCTGGGTTTTCTTTTGCAACAAAAAAGAGAGGCAACTATTCAGTTTATATAAACTACTCATATTTGTGCAGTTTGCAATGGGAGATAACTGTAAAAGTGTCTTAAACTTGAGATTTAAAAAAAAAAAATGTTTGCGGTTTTAATTCCACAATAAAATATAAATCAAATTAAGGAGGAAAACATTCTGCAACTCACATCACATCAAAAGATATACGATCATTACCTTTCATTTTATTCTCTTGAACACAACGCACATACTGTAAAATTTGTAGTCTATGAGAAATAACTCACTATAGTAAACCTCAATTTAACGAAATAATGGGGGGAGTGTGGGTGTCCTCTGCTAAATCTGGACGTTTACATTCACTGTTTACATACGCATGCACAGAAGGCGCCCAAGCGAAAAAAATTTTTCCCACGGCTCAACATGGACTTTTGTCGGGAGACCAGACAGCATCCATTGAACAGGGGGGGGTCCATTACATAGAGGCTTCACTGTATCTACTCGTGAATGGGACTTACATTCAGAAAAAAAAAAAAAAAACAATTGTTAATTTTAATGATTTACATGATGATATGAATTAAATTATTTTGATTTTGTAGGAATAATTAGTGAGTCAAGATAGATTCCATAGAACACTCTTTTAGACAAATTAACAAATATGTTGCACAATCTTCATAAATGTGTTGTTTTTTTTTTAAATCTGCTTATTTATATTTTGTGGTAGACTAGTTGAGCACCAAAGTGTTTAACATTGCCAGCAGTTACAGTTGTGTGCATTCTGTTATTAATATAAACTGATATGACTGCTTTGTGTTCATTGATCAAATGACAATCCAATACTTGCATCTAAAATAATCAATTCAATTACAAACCAAGAATATAAAATTTAAAAAGAAAACTCCCCTTTTTTTGTTAAGCCCCCTGTTAAAAAAAGGAAAAAAAAAGCTACTATACCTGAAAAACAGAGTGGTGCTCTCCTTTTGGTATTTACCTGTTGCGATGGTATTTCAGGTAATCTTGGAAAACCAACATGTACACTTGGCTGTGGACCAACGCCAGACAGTTTTTGAGGTAAACCACACCAAAACCTCCCAGTTTCTTTAGGCAACGATGGCAGATGTGTTTGGCAATCTACATATGTATTTTCCTCTCTACGAGGATTGTGGATAGAGTCAGTGTCTTCTGGAAAATTGATGCAATGCTGTACATTTGAAGATGGCCTAAAGCATGGATGATTTCTACTTTGTCTAGTTGCCGATTGCATAGTTATCTGAGAATCCTCAGCATTGACATTTGAAATACAATTGGTACTGTTCTCCTGCATGACAGGGTCAGCACCAGCAGAATTGAGGAGAGAGCTCTGGCCATCAGAATGTCCGCTATAAGATATTTCTAACTTCTTTTGCTTCTCCTGCATTGTTTCACAGGTTTCTAACAGTTCACGTACAGTTCTTCTCCGGAAATCTTTTTCTGCACAAAGGAATTTTGCACTCCTGGCTTTTATAGACACAGGCATTTTTGGAACTTTCTTTTGCTTCATTGGTTTGCGAATGTAACGCTTTCTACCACTTACCCCACTTTGACTTTGCTCATGTTGAGTTAAATTTCTCTGTGGTGAAGATAAAGGAAATTCATCAGCTGTCTTGTAAACAGTGATATTGAGTGGCTGTGGAAAGCTATTAATTGCAGGTGTCACATCAGGAATTTTCAAGTAATGAACAGGTGTTTGGTACACTTTTTGTTTAATTCGCTGATCTGGTCTCTCAGATGAATAATTGCATTTAGTGACAGGTAGTTTCTGGGAGCTGTCTGTCACAGCGGCTGCAATATTGTCTATTATAGGTGAGCTCCCATGTTGTTTAGCAACAGACCAAAACTTGGAACTGAATTTCTCACCTGCTTGGACAGATTTAACATCAGTGTTTTTTTTAATAGAACTGACAGAAACAGAACAAAATGACTGAACCCTGAGTTGTTGGTCAATTGTATTGTCTGATTCTTTTGACTGATCATGATTTACCATTTTATCCACAGCCACAGTTACTCTATTTGATAAATTTGTGGGTTGCTGAGAATGGTCAATCATGAAGTCCACCCATCTTGTAGCTTTTTCTTTGGGCTCATATATGAAGGATTCTTTTTTTTCTCTTTCCATTTTGCATACTGGTAGTTGTCTTTGATATTGGAAAGAATCAGTTGTAATGTCTGACTTAGATGAATAGAAAACTTTAGGTGAACTGACCCATCCAGATGTTGGAAATTTCTGCTGGAACAAATCTAGCTCTGGAAGTTCAATGCCATCAAAGCTGCTATTGTTCTCTGCCAGAACCTCAAATCCATCATCTAGATTATGGATACAATAATCTTCATAATTTGCCATTTCTGTGTTCAAACTTTCTTGTTGAGTCGAGTTTTCAAATGAATGGGAAAAAATACCTTCCAATTTATCTATGTCTCCAACAATGTTCAAAAAGCTGCTTTCTGAAAATTTGGCAACCCTCTGTGGTGAAGACTTTGGAAGATGACTCATGCTACCAGGTAAAGCATCAGAAACAAATTGGCTTGCTGTTGCACCATCAGAATGAGCTGAATAGTTGTTAGTTAATGATGGACCAAGCCCTACTTCTAGAAACTGGGCAGAATTTGTGCTTACTGATGTTGTTAGAGTTTCAAAACTTGGCAGACTCTTGTCAACAGGGAAATCTTTATACTGGTTTAGTTCACACAAAGCCTCTTCAAATATGGATAAAGAACTAGTTTCTGATTTACTTGTTTTATTTTCAAAGAGGATAGTTTTTTCTGATCCATCATGCTTCATCATATTAGTATTATACAATGCTGCTACATGCTGAATATCATCTCCATTTGCTACTTGGTTGCTATGGAAACCTGTGTAGCTATGAAACAAACTGGCAGATAGACCGGAATTGTTTGCTTTATCCATCTCAAACTTCATCAATCAAATGAGTATGAATCAACTTAACCTATATTAAAAAAAAGTATTGAAAATTTTGCAAATTTTCATTCAGTTTATACAGAAGAAAGCCTAGGAGGAAAAGAAAAAAAGGTATGAAATATTTATTATACAGAATCTATTGGTATGAATTCACTTGGCTACAACTGAAAATTAAGCAAGGAATCATGGGAAATATAAGAAATTAAATTCTAACAATCTGGTTTAGCAACATGGTTGCAATCAAAGATAATATCACTCAATGTAACCTGTTATTAAATTGCCAATTCAAAGAATAATAGCAGTTGTTTTCTGATTGGCAACTGCTGTGTATACAACAGATAAACTCAACTTGTGACTAATGTGCAAAACTTTTTTCGTCAGCTCAAATGAGAGTATTGCAGCTGCATTCATTAATGAGCTTTTTCATGTTTTATTTTCTGGCTTTTGGTTTGGTAAACTAAATCTGTTGATACAGACTGGTTTATAGTCAAATAAATAATTATTTTAAAAATAACTAGAGATTAATACTTCAATTTTGTGCATATGCTAAGGGGGAAGCAACTCAAAACCACCTAAAATTTGTTTAAAAGATTAATACTTGCTAAAATTTACATGAAAATATAAGCTCTTTTCCTTTTCTTTTCTTTTCATGTCAACTTAACTTTAAAAAAAAAAAATTTATCTATGAAAATTTTCAAATGTTAAGAAACTAATTACGGATGTTGTTGTTCTGCTGCACAACAGCATCAGCAAAATTTAGAATAGTATTCTCTGGCCATCAGTACTATGTTAAAATAATAAAAATTTATTGTTTGATTAATTTCGTATTCTAAAGATTAAATAATGATTAAAATAGTAGTACTTTGCTATTAATTGCCATATAAAATAGATATAGCTTTGATGGCATTGTTTTTTTTTTTTAGAGAGTTACTTGTTTTATATATAACAGATCATCATTAAATTTTAAAACTATTTAGTTGTAATAGGCATTATGCAAATAAATCTGTCTTAAAATAATTTACGTGGAAAAAATGCATAGTTTTCAAATAAAAAAAAACACTAAGTATAGCCACTATTTTTCTTTGAGCTTAGCTGAAAGACCACAAATACTAAACAACTTATGACTAATTAGACTCTGCTGTACGTACTGCAGAAGATTATAAAAATCTTTACTCAATTACTTTTTGACATCTCAAATTCAATTATTCATCACAGATTTAATGCACAAAATTTAAGTGTGGTCATTTTTAGTAAGAAGAGAGAGAGTATAACAATGAAAATATCTAATATGGCGAAATTTGGTTTGTAAATGAAGTTCACTATCTTCAAACTAAAGAATGAATATGCAAATTTATTTTTAGAAAACCACCAAATTCATAGTCTAAAATTACCAGCAGTGACTGCTGTCAGCTTGAAAAAAAAATGCAAATTATTTCTAAATAAACTTCCACCTAGTTTTTAAAAAGTATCTAGGTTTTTTTTCTTCTTTCCTACAAATTCATTACTATGCAAATTAACAAATTTTTAAAAAGATTTTCTTGGTTAAATTGAAAACACAAATGCAACTTTGGTCAGGATGGTAAATTTTTTTTTCATTGTTACTTGTTGATGGATGGACATAACCTTGGGTTTGTCATCTTCTAGAAGACATTAATCAGTAACTAAACTTCCTATTACCACAGTTAGTGTTAGGCATTATAACTGGCAAAACTGCCTAAAGGTAAGTTCTGATCCTGTTCAAACTTACTGTCTAAAAATGAGCAGGAAACTTTCCCCCTTCTCCTCTTCTTATTAGGGAGATATCACTGGTAAATTTAAGAGAAAAGAAATATTCAGATTTCATGGACAAAGTTACAGGCTCTATTGTTCAGCTACAAAATAATTTTTTTGAAATGTTGCCTAATTCATCAAGAAATCTGAAATAGAGATTCCCTTTCAGGTCATTACCAGATGCATGGACTGTTTAAATGAGGAAGAATCAGTAAATGTTTCCAGACCTTAAATATCTGAAATAATAGTAGCAGCTTCAAACAGGTTAAGAAATCCTGAATTGCTATAACTAATTTATAGCTGAGACTGACAGATTATAATTGTCCATAATCTCTCTCTTGCATGGCTAGAATCAATAATACATGCCGCAGAAAGGTTGGAGACATACATATTATGTTTTTAACAAAAAATGTTAGTATCTTCCAAAGATGTCGGCACAGCCTCATTAAAGTTACCAAGATTAAAAAAAAAAAAAAAGAGGAAAATATCTACCTAATATAATCTTACAACATTATCTCATCAATATGGTGCTTAGTGTTTCTAAGATAATGAGCCCGATGATTTAATCAACGTAAACAATAGCTAGTAGCAAAGAAAAAGTCAGTTGTAGAATTGTTAAAGCATGGTGCTGGGCTGCCATATATGGAAGTTATAATCTTGTTTCTGTGTGTTAGTCTATGTAGTCATATATAATATTCTTTCATTTAATCCAACATTAGGTATGTGAATTACTACTTGTCATTAATTCTTTGCCTCACTCACTGATAAAGTTCAGAAAATGATACAACTTAAATAGTCCTTATAAACAGGAAAAAAATGTATATTTTCCAGATTACACTGTAAATTCAAGTGCGGGTTTTGTTTATAAAACAGGAATGAAAAATTCTTTGGTGGTTTCAAATATCAAGAAAACAAAAAAAAAAAAATGATAATACTTTTGGAGATATTAGGGGCCAGGTTGCATTATATTTTTTTTACAAACAAATGAGGACAGAACTAAAATAAGAAAAAACACTGAACACTGCCATAGTACAGATGTAGTCAATAGAAGTTTGGTGAGTTAATAATAAACTAAATTTTTATGTTAATTTTTAAAAAAAATTTAAACTTTGTATGGCATTTGTAGTGTTCTGAAACTTCAATTGTATAAAGATCATTAAGGTTAATTTTTAAAGTTTTTCCCGATTTTTATAGTAAGTTCTATTCACTATAGGATTATAGGAAAACATTGATACATAGAATGTACATGGAAATCAACACACAAGAAACTAGACAAACTGCCAGATTTAATGATCCAAATTTTGATTTTAAGCATAGAAATTTTACTAATCTGGTGACTGCACATTTGAGTTTTCCACATTATCAAATTTGTGTCCGAAGTGTAGATTGAAAAATATTCTGAATTGTACAAACAGAATACCAAATTTTAACAAATTTCACCTCTCCATTTAAACCCCTTGTACTTTTTTTTTTTAATATTATTAAAGTAGTTTTTTTTTTAAAAAAATGTTTGTCTTGGTTGTTCATTTTAAAATTACTTGAGAGCAATCAGTTAGAAGTCTTCAAGTTAATGGACAGGTCAGAATGTGAAGTGGAAATCCCTATACTTAAGGCTGACCAACAATGGAACAACTACAAGCTGGGCTCTGTAGCAGAACCACACCCTCTGCTAGATATTCTGATGCCACTCAACTGCCATCAAAAGTGCACTTGGCAACACCTGAAATTGACCTGTAGCTGTCCAACCACTTGTTAGATGACATTCCAATGTATGTTGCTTATAAGTCCAAGTTCAGAATACTTTGTTTTTAATATAGTCAATGCTTAAAAAGTGAGAAAACTGAAGGTGACTGATACATCAATAGCTCTTCGTGGCAGATGTGCTTCTTATGAAACATCAAGAGTTGGCGTGGGTTCTTACATAGGTCTACAACAAAACAATCTATCTAAATATTAATATTCCCCATGTAATTAGCTGTCTGTGTTTTTTTTAATACGACCTTCATATTTCTGGAGAGTAGTTTCCCCCCATTTCTTTTAATCAAATTCACTTTTTCATCAAACTCGCATAAATGGATATGAGTAGAGATACAGTAGCATCCTGTGGCAGTCTACCTCTCCACTCGACTCTTAAATGCTCAAGGATTTTGCATTTCTAGATTAGGTGTTTTCATGCTAAAATAAAAGGTGAAAATTGATTCTACAACTTCAATCGTTTTCACAGACCAAAAAATCTAAATCTGCTCTCTCTCTCTCTCGGGTAATTAAATTAATCAATTAAGAAACCCAACTCTTTTAGCTAAATGGAAAATATTTAACAATTGAATAATTAACCCTTTGAAGGCACTAATTTCAACGGATTTATCTGTCAGCTGTAACGAAATATTTACTGGAAAACTAGAATGGAGACTGAGATATCAGCTGTCGCACCTGCTGATATGCAAAAACACCTCTCTCTCTCTTTATTTAAACGTTTGTACCACTACTTTAACATTCTATTGTATTGTCGCCACTTTAGTTATTTTAATTTATTATGCGCGGTGAATGCAGTTAGTCGGCCATCGACGATGCGGCGCAATTGTAAATGTGGAAAGTCATGAAAATTCACATATCACAACAAAAAAAAAAAAATCCCCGCCCCGGTGTCAACGATATGCGAAGAACAAAAGTTCGTGCTCACCAGATTCAAATCCAGCAGGTGCTCCGCTTTGACCGGCTGTCACATGACGAGGCCCTCCCCCCGGTGCGGCGCGAAAGGTCGCGTGACGACTACTTCTTTTTTTGTTGTTGTTGTTGTTGTTGTTTGTTGGAGAAGAGCTGCGATTGGTCGGACGCAAATGAACGAAATATCGGATCGTGGTTACTGCGCGAGACGGTCTCGAAACGAAGGGATCCATCCCATCCCCATCCCCATCTTGGAAAAGGGACACTAGACGACGGCTAATTTTCGGCCCTTTATTTCAGCGCGATTCTTACTCAACTCGATGAAGAAAAAAAAGTTCTATAAAAAAAAAAAAAAACAACCACAACCTCGGGATCCCGTCTGTACCCTGACCCTGAAAACATCACTGCCAGGGCTGGGCTGGGCTTCAGGCTCCATTGTCCTGGTCTGGTGTGATGGAGAGCTGCTGGGCACCGTACCTTTCCTGTTGTTTTAACGCCAAACGGACCCCAAACAAGGAGTGCGGTTCGAACCGGTATCGGTCTTCAGGGTCGGGGGGGGTTAACCCACCAACCAACCAACCAACCATCGGTTCAAATATGACTGACTTTCCAGCCGGATTCTAGCCCCTTTTTTTTTCCTTTAAATAAATAAAAAAAAATTCACTCCCTGAAAAATGTGCCCCCCAAACGGGGGCCTGTTGTCCGCTGGCAGACGGTCTTGGCGATAACAACACCTGTCTGTGATGACGTCGTCGTCATGGTGATGTTTTTTTGAAAATGGCTGCCGAAAGTTTCGTCTGCTCCATCCTTTCCTTGGTTTCTGATCCAACTTCTTCACGAACTACATCGGCGTAGGTAAGTGACGACGGAGCCGCTGCGATCGGAATGTATCCTAAACCCTGAACGGCAATTTATCGACTGTTTAGGTTCGGACTCTTCGCCGGTGCCCCTGTCGTCTGCGCCGAGCGTGTGATGATGGATCGGGAACAACAACACCACCACCACTCCCCGGCCCGAATATTATAATCTAAGGTTTAACCCTAAATCGCCAGGCGGCTTCAGTGTGCTTGCTGATGTTTTGGGGGCCCACTTGAGCTTTGTCCCCCTCCCCCACCCTTTCCTGTATGTCACCATTTCCAGCCTATTGATCCTCTTCTGGAATTGAGACACGAACTAACATGGTAGATCCTACATATCACGTGTTCTTTCTGACTGCAGGGTTTTAGAATTAGAAAGTTTCCTCTTTACGATTTATTAGTTTCTTTTTAAAATATTTGTAAAAGAAATATAAGTTTGTTTGTTTTTCTGTTCAATCAGAGCTACTAACGATGGTGTTCGTCCCCCACCACCACCATTCTTTTGAGTCATCTTCTTGCGTTTAGAAAATACAGTAAGTCCAAGGATGAAGCCTTAGCAGATCCTGCTGTACGCTCAAAGGAGTCGGCTAAGCTACTGTTGGATGAACGAACAAGCAAACAAATTTATAATAACTTTTCGTGTTTTTTTAACTACTTCGAGATTAGCATATTTTTTATCTGTGTTAAGATTATCTTGAGGGATGAGGTTGATCAAAGCTGTCAGCATTGAATAAACTACTTCGAGATTAGCATATTTTTTATCTGTGTTAATATTATCTTGAGGGATGAGGTTGATTAAAGCTGTCAGCATTGAAGAAACTACTTCGAGATTAGCATATTTTTTATCTGTGTTAAGATTATCTTGAGGGATGAGGTTGATTAAAGCTGTCAGCATTGAAGAAACTACTTCGAGATTAGCATATTTTTTATCTGTGTTAAGATTATCTTGAGGGATGAGGTTGATCAAAGCTGTCAGCATTGAAGAAACTACTTCGAGATTAGCATATTTTAATCTGTGTTAAGATTATCATGAGGGATGACGTTGATTAAAGCTGTCAGCATTGAAGAAACTACTTCGAGATTAGCATATTTTAATCTGTGTTAATATTATCTTGAAGGATGATGTTGATTAAAGCTGTCAGCATTGAAGAAACTATTACTGTATGGAACTAAACATTGCTGTGAATTCTGATTTTTTTAAAAAAAAGTGGAGGGACAAACCTTTACTTTTTTGAGATGTATCAGGTTGAGACATACGTCTAGTGGTTTGCTGATTAGGATGATACCACCTGCTTAACTGATCATGAAACATTAGTTGAGGTGTGTTTGAAGTTTCGCAGTGCGAGTGAGCCTTTTAACTCTCGTGTCGACTGAAAATCGCCTTTTTAAGTACACAAGTCATGCATGCTCTTATTTGTGGAGGTAAACAAGCAACAACCCCTAAAATGTTTTTATCTGAATTAGTTAATAGATATTTCAGGTGCTTTTCATTTTTTTTTTCTGAAAAATATTTTGGGCATAATGTAAATACATTATCCCTGACAGAAAGTGCCCGTAGAAATAATGGGATATACCCACGAGGACATGGCAGATCTGAAAAAAAAAAAGAAATTCATCTAAACTTTGGTGAAATTTGGTCCACGATATTAAAAACTTTCTTTGCACATCCACGCCTAAAGTGTCCTACCTAGCTCTCCATAAGGTGGGTGGAGAGGCTGCTAGATATTAACTTTGACTTATAAGTGCACTTTCGCAACTTGAGAAAAATTACTTGTTCTCCAAGGATGCTGCTTTTCTTCTCACATAGCTCTAATTAATCTAGCGCTGTCTTCCTGATTTTTTAAATAAAAAAATTGTTGATAAAGTAACAAAATTAATTATTTTAATGTTATTTAGGACTACATATGTTGACATCTAGGCTCTTGTCATTTAGGGCTTGAAAGTAAATAGCATTCAACTGTTATCCTGGCCTAAGAATTATAACCAAAAACTTTTCATAATGTACCATGATAAATAAAAAATATACTGAATTTTTTAAGCTAGAAATTCATAATAAGTTGGGTTGAGTCAGTCATTAGTTTCAAAAATATTGAAAGCATGATTTGAATGCTAAAAATTAATCAAAATATATTTTTCAATACTCTCAGTTGATATTTAAGATGATGATTTTGTTTTTCTGACAATCTTGGTAAGGTAGCATTGTGCTGCGGTTGTCCACTACAAAGCATTGCCAGGCCTGTTTTGCAAGGGGCCAGGCACTTTGAGGAAGGGAAATCCTTACCATAAATCTTTTCATTTTTTTAGATATGGGAGGAAACCCAAGTGGCCAGGTAGTGAGAAGAAATCTTAACAGAGAGGTATGCCAAACTGAGTTGGTCCCCATCAATTGGACTACTGTGCTGCCCAAGAAACTGTTTTATATTTAGCTTCACTTCTGTACTCGCATTTTACTGACCAAAGGTTTTTAATCAGTGTGCAAAATGTTTGTTTCTAATTGTTATAATTAACATCCATCATATCAGTTTTGCTAGTATATTTTATAAAAGAATCTTTGTATCTGCAAAAGTTCTGGGTATGTCTTCGTATTTTATCACACCTGGACTGTCAGCATGTGAAATTTTTTACTGGATTTCAAAAATATTCTGCCAAATATGAAATTCTATACATTGACTGACGACACACCAGCTTAAAAGCTGCACTTGGGATGATCAGCCATTCGTTGCATTACAAATGGGAGTATTTAGAGTGTGTTTCTTTCAGAGTTTTCTTCACCAGTTTTAGTGAAAGACAGAGTCTGGTGCTGTCTGACATCAGTACTGATAACAAAAGTTGTCTTTTCTAATGAATGACCTAATTGCTTAGCAGTCTCTTAATGACTGAAATAAAACATTTAAAGGTTTCTTTTCTTTTTAGTTGCCACCTTGCTACAGGTAATGGATAAATAACTGTTTTTTTTTTTTTTTTTAGAATTTTTAAAAACAAATAATACAAGTTTTTCAAGGTTTATAATAATACTGCTTTAACTTAATGTAATGTATTGTTTCTCTGGTAATAGCTGCTACATAGTGGACAAATCCAGGACAGTTGATGATGCAAAATCAGGATGTTCTAGACATTGGAATATCCTGACCAGGTGAAATTTGGAAGCTGCAGAGATGAAAGGAAATCAATCACTGAATTAGTTGACAGTGAGTAATTGCTATTTTATCTGAGTCAAGATTTCTGAAAAAGCCATTACTTTGCTTTGAGAAGTAAGGAAACTTGATTTTGTCAAAGAACCTGTAAGTTTAATGAAAGATTAGAACTGGGTGTTGTGGACTGAGAAAGACTATTCATTTCAAGACTAACCTATAGAGACTGAGAGAGAAGGAAAACTTAAAAGCTAACTCCAATATGCCAACAACTAGGGAAGACAAAGTGTGGATTGTGTGTATTAAGATTTGGTAATTTGCTTATTTCACACATTTTGCAAATTTTTTCATATTTCTTGTATTTAGCCACTTTTATTACGCTAATTCTATGCATTGATAATTACAAAGAAAAAAATGTTTTATTATTGTATTACACAATGTGGATAGAACAAGTTTCTCTTTTGGAAGAGTTTCATATATATATATTGTTTGTTTTCACTCTGACTTTGCAATGCATTCTATGCAGATGCTACACATATTAAAATAGAATTTTGTAATGTCTTAAGAATGTTCCTTATATCTTCTAGTGATGTGCCATTAGTATAAAAATTTTATTTAATTTTTATGCATTCTTTTCTCCAAAACATTTGAATACCTCATGTAATGTGATAACTTTGTAGGCTAAACTGCATAGAAAAACAAGGCTGTTAATCCTTAAAGTTTTCATGAATCACTAACTCGTAAGCATCTCCAGACCAATTTTAAGATCTATATTCTTTCCATAATGTGAGCTCTATTTCTTGAAATGTTTGTTTTAAAAAAGTTTTCTGTACAGAGAAACTAGAACTGCTGAAGTTTTACTTTATAATAGAAGTTACTGCAGTTCAGATTCAATTAGCATGGAGACATGGTTCTGTTGGGTTTTTTATTAACCAGCTATCATAACTTCACTATTTTTTTTGTGTATCTTTTATTGTAGCACAGTCTAATTAATGAGGTGGTTTTTTTTATTATTTAAGTCTGCCTGAGGCTAATCTGACTATGTTTTAGGGTCATCTTTTGTAATCTGATTTATTTGAAAATCATTTAGGTGCATCAATGTCTTCAACCATAGTTTAGAAAGAGAGAAAACGTAACATGTAAACATAACATTTAACTTTAATTAACATTTTATAGATTCTATTTACATAGATATATTTTGCTGGTGTAGTTTCTGTTCTATTTTTCTAACTATAGACAACAGGTTTCAATTTCAAATTACTAACTTTGTGACACTTGTAATTCATTTACCTGTGTTCTTGGCAACAGTTTTCAATGATTAGGAATATGGTTGGTAGATACACTATGTATTACCTAATCTGATATCACTGATGACTGGAAAAAATTATCAGATTATATGAAATATCAGATTACACAAAATGTACTAAAATCCATAAAAATTGTTCATAACACTAATGCAGAGCAAAAATATTATGGGGCAGTATCATTAGGCTTCTAAAAAAAGTCTAACTTGTCGCAAAAGATACAATTTACTGAAAGATTTGTCAATCCTCAGCACATTGTAAAGCATCACTCTTTTGGAAGGTAATCTAATATGGTTTTTTTTTTTTGTTTTTCCATTTCCTGCACAGCTAGTTTACTGAGTTTTTAAGTTGGCATGAGGGAATTCAAGATTGTTGAAAATTATATGTTGGTAGAATAATGAAGACCAGTGCTTGGTTCTCAATCCATAACCAATGCAAGGAGTCCAGGGATTCCTTGCTATAAAAGACAGGGATCCATTTCAAAATTTTGAGAGTCCCAAAAACCAGATTTGTTTCATGTCGTAAATGCATTGTACTGAGTGTTTTTACTTCCATCTGTTGCAACTATATTTTTCTTCTTTGCATCATGGCATCATACATTTAATGTGAACCTGATTGTCAAATTCCTGTTTTTCTGGCCATGGAAACGATCTTAACTAGTTGTCTTGGAATACTCAACTTATTTTCTTTCTGCCAATTGAATGAAAATTCACAATTTCTTTGTGGTTTTCTTCTTCTAACCATGGACAAGATGCTGCATTTGTCAGTTTTAGCAGTTGATCTCTTATCTCCTCTGAAAAAATATCAAGTTTATTGTTGTATATTAATGAAGGGTTTAGGGAAAGATCATACATCTTTATACCAATTTTCATTTATGAGCTTTAATGACAGAAACAACAAATGTCATGTCATTTTTCCCAATTTAATTTGCATGTTTTTATACATAGTCACTAATGTATGTAGAAATACATCAACCAGTTATAATATTGAAACAAAAGTAAATAAATCATATTCAAAGATGATCAGATGTATTTTTTATACTGTTTTTACATTAATTTAACAGTTGATTATCACTTCCTAATGTTATCCATGAAACACTCGGTTGATTGTTTATTCAAGTGCTCAGCAACACATTATGACCTGATTTCTTCTCACCTGTTGTGTTTATTACACTTAATATTTACTAAGAGCTTGATCATTTTAAAATTAAAGCATGGCAAGTGATATAAATTGTTTTACACACTGCAACCTGTAAAAAATTAATAAGACTTAAACAATGTACACCAATGTTTCCTAATAAAATTTGCTAAGTTATTGGACCTGAAGCCTTGGGTCCTTGAAATATTTGTCATCACTCTCAAGTTCATTAAGAAATATTTTAAAAAATAATAAAGCTTTATTTATTGAAATGGATTGGAAATTCGAATATACATTAAATATATATATATATATATATTATTATGCTTTACAATATTACAGTAAATGGTCAGATTAAAATATTTTGAAGCTGCAACAATTGAACAAGTTACTTAATATAAAATTTTTAATCCTTTATGTTTCGAAAAAATACTTCTTATAGTATTAATTTAATGAAAACAATGTAATACTTGATTGTTTTTTTAAAACATTTGGGTATAACCAAATGTTACAATTTTTTTTTGTGCTAACAACTTATAAATGATTATCTTAATTTGAAAACCTTGAAGTGAAGTGAATATTGATGCTGATGACTTGATTTATAATATGAGACAAAGTGAGTGGCCAATATATTTGTGAAGGTATCCTGAAACTTATATCAACAGTGAGCATAGGCTTCCATGTTTGTCGTCGTCATTGTCGTGCTGGATTAGGCTACCCTGGTCATGATTATGTGAGTGTAGGCATTCCCGGCTGTGATTATGCAGGTGTAGGCCTTGCTGGTCGTGGTGCTGCGGGTGTAGGTCTTGCTGGTCGTGGTGCTGCGGGTGTAGGTCTCTCTGGTCGTGGTGATGCAATTTCAGGCCTTGCTGGTCGTGGTAGTGTGGGTGCAGGTCTTGCTGGTCGTGGTGATGCAATTTCAGGCCTTGCTGGTCGTGGTAGTGTGGGTGCAGGCCTTGCTGGTCGTGGTGGTGCAGGTGCGGGCTTCCTTGGCTCTGGTAGTGTGGTTGCGGGCTTCCTTGGCTCTGGTGGTGTGGGTGCAGGCTTCCTTGGCTCTGGTGGTGTGGATGCAGGCTTCCTTGGCTCTGGTGGTGTGGGTGCAGGCTTCCTTGGCTCTGGTGGTGTGGGTGCAGGCTTCCTTGGCTCTGGTGGTACGGGTGCAGGCCTCCTTGGCTGTGGTGGTGCGGGTGCAGGCCTCCTTGGCTGTGGTGGTACGGGTGCAGGCCTCCTTGGCTGTGGTGGTGCGGGTGCAGGCCTCCTTGGCTGTGGTGGTGCGGGTGCAAGCTTCCTTGGCTATGGTGGTGTGGGTGCAGACCTCCCTGGCTGTGGTGGTGGTGCAGGCCAACCTAGTAGTGGTAGTGATGGAATGACAAGTTTTATTGAACTGAATCTCTGTGGATATTTTTAGCACTGCACATGAACTGCATTTTACAAACTTAATACAGTATTAGTGCAGATGCAGCAGAATGGGTATCTTATGACAGTTCATCATTATCATTGTGGTAACATCCTAACATGTCAAAATTGCAGAAAAACAATGTCATCTTATGGAAATAGTCATATTAAATGGTATGTTAGCATGATACTTGCCCTCTTAAAATTTTTTTATTGTCACTATTTGTAAGTCATAAAAAGATAACTAAAACAACTTTCTTAAATGTTTCAGCATACAGATTATACATGAATGAAATACATAGATAAATATTTCCACTTTCCTCCAGATTTTATTAGCATTTTAATATCATATTTGATACCTGTATCTAAATTACATTAAAACTATATCCAAAATTAGTTGCAGCAGTTTTAAGAGTCAGGCCAAGTTGATTATAGGACCATTTTGAGAGTAGAGTTGGGCTTACTGGTGGTAATCTTCTGAAAAGGAGGTAATTTCAGGAATGCCATGGAGACTAGCTGGATGGAACATTGATTGAAGTAACCACTGCAATGACGGAGGGAGTTGGTTGCACAGATACCAATACCAAGATACTACTTTTTCATGACTGCTCATGAATAGTTGTGCACAACACTACTTAGCTTATACTGGAAGAATATCTGATAATGCAGGTAAGTGCAATAAATTTCCATTGTTTGGATTAAAGAATATTTTCACTTTACATGAATTTTAAGGGTATTGTATGTATGACAACTGTGATGTTATAATGCAACTTAAACATTTTATTGTGATTGGAAATCATCTTTTGTGATTTTTTCTTATGAGGACTTTAATTGCAATAAAACTTTAAAACTATTGGTATTCACTCTTCAACAATGACACAAATCTATCATTGTGATAGCTGAATTCCAGGTGTATTTTAATGGGATAATATAAACACAACAGCTACATTACAATATTTGTTGTTTTTAAAATTAAAATGTATATGCAAAGAAAAATTCTAACTAGAAATGTGATTGTTCTTACTCTGGTTACAAAATTAATGAAGTTAGTTTCATGTTTCTCAGTTAATGCTTTCAGATATCAAATGCATATGCTAAGACTATTTTTATCATAGCAAATGTTAGCAACTCAGATTTTTCAAATGAAACTTCAGATTGTCTTGTTTTTGTTAAGCACCGATTTATTTCTCTTTCTTATGTCTGCTTGTTTTGTGAGTGTGTTGTACAAACACCTGTTTATTTTGTAGACTCCTGGTTACTGAAATTGAGTTGAATGATGGAATAATTTGCTTTATGACATATTGCTAGCTAGTATATT
Organism: Nautilus pompilius; assembly: GCA_018389105.1. Lineage (NCBI taxonomy): Eukaryota > Metazoa > Mollusca > Cephalopoda > Nautilida > Nautilidae > Nautilus > Nautilus pompilius. The sequence continues at coordinate 2,144,763 of JACATO010000337.1, forward strand.
AAAATAATAGGTTTTTTTTCCCTATCTGTGCATGTCTCTATCAATCTCTCTTAATTAATATTTTTATTATTATTCTAATTAATACAATTGCAAAATTGAATACTACATGTAATAAATTGCAAATTTAAATGTTTAAATGTAAGATGATAAATACAAATTTAAATATAATATAATTTTTTTAAATAGTTCTAAGGGAGATTTAAATGTATCAGTATGTTTTTGATATGGTTATTTCCCCTAGAACTTTAAAGAAAATCAACTCTATCCTGTGCTTTTAATTTAATGTTTGCTTTTCAGCTGTAGTAACTGAGTAACAAGTTATTTGTTGTTTTTTGGTGGTAGCTGAATATTAAAATTTCACTTGTTCTACATTATTTCACTTTTCACATTTTGTAAAATTAAAATGTTAATATCCAAAGGTATTGATATTATAAAATTTTTTTGTAATATATTTTAACTTACGCATTTTGATAATAGTTGTACATTATCTCAGACTATATGCATTCACAGTACCCTAAAGTATTCCCCCTGAGGGCAGAGAAAATTAAGATAGTGTCAAGACAAGAGCAGAAAAAAAAGAGAGAGAGACAGAGACACAGATAGAGAGACAGAGAGATAGAGAGAGATAGTGTGTGTGTGTGTAATTTTGAATATTTTTACTGTACTCTATATAAAAAGTACAATTCTATACTTCTGTAATACCAGACAATTATCATTCGTCTGCATTGTGAAAATAAAAGTTTTGAAGTATAGTATTTAATTTTTTTTTCAACTATGAAAAAATAACATCAATTAGACATATCTGTATTTGGTTTGCTAATATCAGAAGTTTTGGTAAAAAACAAAAACAAAACTTCCGAGAAGTATTAAACTTGCACTAATTTCCACTAAAATAGTAACACACAAGATTGAAACTTTTGCTAAATTATTTCTATTTAGCACCAAAGCAGGGGCGTAGCTAGCGTTTGTGCCGCCCTCTAAATAACGTAGAATTTGCCGCCCTCTAAATAACGTAGAATTTCAAAACCTCCAAAAAATTCATTTTTTATTTATTTATTTATTGAAAAAAAAGTACTATTAGAAAATAAAAATTATCAAATATATAATGAGAAAATATTGATATTCAATTCAAAATTAATTAGAAGTGACTCACTTCAAGTGAGCAAATTTCTTTTACAGCAAATTTTAGAAAAACTTTCTTCCTTTCAAAAAACTACCATTAAAAATTGAACGAAAAATTCAGGAAAAAAATAATATCTGGAAAAATAGAACGAAAAAATACATTATATATGTAACATACTGTCCTGAACTAAATTTGACAACCAAAAAATGCCGCCCCCTATTAGCTACGCCCCTGCACCAAAGTCTCTCTTTGTTTTATGAATTTTTTTTTTTTTTTTTACAGTATACTGTATGGAAATCATAAATATTTATGTTATTTACCTATGCTTTGCTTTTGAAAAAAATATTAATGGCTATGACTGTCATCATTATCATTATTAAAGGGATGCTGAAATCTCCAGATTTTTAGCAGATTTCCAAATGCATATAATTAAATAATTTCATATCAAAACTTAATGAGATACCATCTTGTTTGTGTTTTTTAGTTATAAATGGAAAAGTGATACCAGATAACCATTCAGCAAGCTATGATGTACAAGCTGTTTTTGGTCTTGACAGGAGAGCTATAGCTTTCCCCATTCGTGTTTGAAAAGTATTAAAACTTTCACTTTACTGAAAATCTTTTGAGATTGCTAATATTATAAGTAAATTATTACAAAGAATTTCTTTTTAATTATGGAGTAAATTAAGTCTTTATTAACAGTTTTTTAATTGATTATTAACTGCTAAGTGATAGTTTTAGATTAATTAATGGCTACATTTATCTTAATGACTGATAGTATCAAAAGTCTGTTAAACTGGTCTAATTTTTTAATAATATAGTAACTATAATATTTTTTCACATGCCCAAAAAGAAATGTTGAACTTTGCACTAGATTTTAAATTTAATATATAGGAAATGTATAATTTTCCAGGGTGTTGCAATAGACTGAGGGTCCAAGTTCCATACCTGGTAAGCCTGGTATAATGTACCTCTCTGACATGGTTTCTTTCACCTTTCTTGACTTGTCAGCTATATGAGTTTTCTCCCACATCTAAAAATGAAGAATTCTAATAGGGACTTTCACAACTCTATGAGTGTTGTGGTAGGACTTAGTCACTTGTACAATCTGCATGAGCTGCTGTAGGAGAAAGGGTCTTGGCAGCTGTGCAGCACTATTGTCCCTCCAACATCTATCAGTTTCCTTATTTATCCAATACTATATCTCAAACTTTCACTAAACTACTCTGGGGTAATGCAGTTAAGACCATTTATAATAATTGAGGTTCACTAATGAACAAACCTAAAAGCAGCTAGTGATTTTTTACCATTGGGTCCACATTACTTTGAAATGGAATATGGTCTTGGGATGAAATCTGGAAAAAGAAAATAAAGATCCATGCTAAAACTTAATGACAAATTATTGTCAAAGTTTGAATATATTGTTTCTTTACTTTTTTAAAAGTATCACATAATGGCTCTATTTAGACAGTTTTGCTTCTAACATTTAAAGGGTTTTTTTAAAACTTCCTGAATATTATTTTGCTTAAAAAATCTACTTTTATTTGTAAATTTAATTTTTATACAATCTTTCAAGTGTGCAAGAATGGGCATTTTTCACTTAAATAGCCATAGCTTTCACATAAGTAAATTATTTTAGAAATTGTTGTTTCGTTGTTAATCAAACATAATAAAACAACATGTTTTTAAATCTGTATGTGATTATAGAAACAAGTAAGCAGCCAACAAACAACAAAAACTATCAACCCAAATTTTCAGCTTTGTGGCAAGTATGTGTGCACGTGTGGAGACTAAAGCACTGTTGACATTTTTATCAATTGGTTTAATTTCAACACTTCATAATCCCTAACTTCCTCTTGCAATACAGAAAGCATTGTGAAATTAAGTTGTGCAGAAGCTTTTATTAATTCATTAACTGGAAACGATTTAAACCATTTGCAGAATAATATGCAGATAATGTTTGTTGACACTCTTTTGCCTTTACTCAAGAAAACTGCAAAAATAACTGAGCTATTTATTAAAATAGGAAATGTCATCATTTTGTTGTATTTATGTAAAAACAAAGCAAAAAGTTTTTTATTTGTTTGAAATGCATATTCTTGTACAATGCTGTTGTCTAAATTTACTAATGTCCTTGGCTTTCCATATTCTATGTATATTATCGCATTATATTTTAACAGGGAAAAATTAACATACAATTCACAATGCATAATTAAAGCTGAAATATATATATATATATATATTTATGGCCTACTCTGTCTGTCTGTCTGTCTGTCTGTCTCTGTGTGTCTGTGTGTGTGTGTGTTATTTTGGTTAAGAAAAAGATATCAAAATGAAGACGTTTTATTTTCTCTTAGATATTTATAAGTATTGGTAACTTTTTTTTTTTATCTTATTTAAATTTAAATTTATTGCTATACAAAATATGGCATTAGGTTGGATTCATAATTATAGTCCTAATGTGTGTTGTTGTTTATTTTACATTTATTTTGATCTCTCTTTAATTGGATCTAAACTTAAACGTTCAGCTTCTGAATTAATTATTCATTAACTTCAAATTGATAAACAGTCTTATAAAGGATCTCCCTGATTTCTAAAAAAAATTTTAATTTCCACAGAGAGAGAACTTTATTGTATTTAGATTGTTTTAATTTGTTAGCAAATAATTTTTTTGTTTTCTCTTTTTTTAATGGATGAATATGTATTTAAAAAAAGATTGCAACAGAATGGTGAATGTATTTAAGTCAGTAACTTTTTTTTTTTACAGTTTCTATACTGAAGCACTGTTTAGTCCTCAATATACATTTCATAACTAAATGGGAAAAACTTAAGTACATTTTCACAAGAGTGAAAGCAGGTTCATATGGTTTAAAGTAAAATTGTTTGTGTAGAACACAGGCATAACTGTCCATATTTTAGAAAATTTTATCCATCTGAACCACAGAGTTCAGTTTTCTGTTTCTGAGGTTACAGAAGGTGGGATTCTACATTGATGGATTTTAACATACCTTATCTGGTTCATTTGTTCTGGATTGAGCGTTCAAAATGTTTTGCTTTAAAGTGTTGACTTTCTGAAATAAAAAAGAAGTTTAAACTAAATAATCTTATCTGAAAACTGAAAATCAAGTGTGGTTTTAAAATTTATACATTTTATTCATGAATTTTTCTTATTTGTGGGAAAGTTATTCTATTTAGAGATGATGATGGAAGTAGCCTAAAATAATAGGTTCATATTGCAGCTTCAAGCTCGTAAGATAATTCTAGAAAAAACTGCTAAATTGAACTAGCTCACAGGAAAAGATAGTACAAAGAGAGCAAATTTGCATCTATACTGATTAGTTGCTTTTTAAGAAATTCTTGCATTAAGTTGGTATTTTATTTTAACTCAAATCTCTCTACATATTCTTGAAAGCTCAATACAACTGCTATCAGTATTGTTCTCTGGTTAATGTATTTTCATCGTGTACCTTTTAAGGAATTTCTTATGAGACAGTACTTATCTTTCAGAATTTCCTTAATGGAAAACTAATATTTTTAAAAAAATATTTTCTTCTTTGCAAGACACTTCACCAAGGAAAAACTTACGTTATCACTATGAAAAAAAAACAACAACCAACTTTTTAGCCAATCAAAAAGTTTGCAAATGCTGCAGATAAGGTTTCCATTCTTCTGATTGGCTAAAACTTGGTTTTCTTTCAGTGTCCCATTTCTTGCCACACCAGCCCCCTCCCCTGCTTTGTTTTCCTGGTAACTTACTGGATTGAAAGTCTTTTCTTCATGTGTCACTGGATTTATGGAATGAAACTTAGAATAGGCTATTTTAAAATGGGGCTGAAATGAAATAATTACAATGGTGTATATATTTTTGAAAAGCATTGGAAGCATAATATGTAAGTAAATCTAGACATTACTTAGAATACTGATGATGATTTATTATTTAAATATTTGTTTTTTGTTTTAAAAATTATCTTAAAATATTTCTGGCTCAGGAAAATCTTTCTTTTTAAGACCTAATTATTAAAAAAGCTGATAATGGTATCATAAAAGGTGAAACTCTATTTCTTAAACTTTATTTGTGTTTGTGATGGCTTAAACATCATATCATGACTCAATATGCTGAGTAAATACTTTTTAAATTGACATTTGTGGGGATGGTTTGAATACGAAGTTCTTTAAAGTGACAGTGAGCAGGAAACTGGAAGCTGGAGATTCATCAGGGCATTTTTGAACATCCGGAGGGAAAATTATGTTGCTGAAATAAACATAGATAGAGATACGCAATAAGTTCACATTCTCATTTTCTTTTCAATGTGTTATAAGTGCCTGTACTATTTGTAGCAGCATTAGCTGTCAAATTTTATATAAAATTAAGGATATAAGTTTTGTTTGTTTTTTTTATCAGAAAAAAAATTCTGCTTTTAAGTTGCTGTTTGTTTTTTTTTTTTATACTAATTTTGTATTTTCATTTTCATTCTGAGTTTTCTGTAAAACTATTGTTTGAACTGATTCCCATTTCATAGGCTTGTGGTCACAAAATATATAAAACAAATGAGACGCAAACATAAAATCACTGATAAATTCTTCATTTTTACACACTTCTCTTATCCAGGGGTTTTATATTCTTTGAATTAGAGCAAAAGATTATGGTGGCAGCGTTTTTGGTATGATTTATATCAAGCATTAAAAATGTAATGTGGATTGAAAAAAATAGTTTCCAAATTATAAACAAGAATATCATATGACTATTGAATCTTTAATTTGGCATGATCTTGAACTCTAATTAAATATATATTTTTAGTTAGTTATCTTACCATATGTTGCACAATTTCAATTTTTGGGAATTTTGTATTAGTCAACTTCTTTTGAATGTATAATTCAACTATCTACAAGAATTCCAGTGGCTGGCATCCTTTTCTTTTCTGGCAGAGGTTTTGAAAACATGATCAGAATTATCCGATTTCTAGTGCCAAACCAGTGCTTTTTTGCAGTTGCAGCAACACCTCCATTTCATTGCACCATTATATTCATCTTAGAAAAGCCAGGAAAATTTTGACAACCATATGTATACTGGAAAATTGTATTTATTATGCAAGACTTTTTGGATGATGTCAGTTCTAATTGTTTTCCAGGACTGGAAGAAGTCTCTCACTCATTCAGGACTAGATCTTGTGAAAATAAACAATATTAATGACACTTTATTGATGCTGTTATCCAATATACTCCTGGATGTTACGTAACTTTCTCAGATATTGACCTTGAACATGTAACTGAATAAACAGTGCAACTACTTATAGATAAGTGATACAAGGCTGGAACATTGGAAATGGACTTTTACTAATACATAGAAGGACATAAAATGCTTATGGGATACATTTTGTCAAATTACTGAAAGGTAAGCAACTGGAAGAAAAATTTCATGTCTTATTTACCTTTTTGTTGTAAAATCAATATCTGATAAGACCTTGTAATGGGGAACATGATACACAATTTTTAATGGCAATATGATGTTCATTTTTGTGATGTAAAATACTGATATTTTGAAAACTAATTAACTTGCAGTTTTTCATATTTTGTTCTAATATATGGCTGTATAATATATCTAACAGAATTAATGATAAAGTGTGTTTATGTTTTTTTGTGATGTACATTATAAATTTCATTTGTATGAAAAATTTTATTCTATTCAAAAAATATTCATTAAAATTTTTTTTAAAAATACTTACTTCCTTGTAAATTAGTCTAGAAGAAATATCTTCATTCCATAAGACTAGAATTATTTCAGCTTATCTTATGAAATGAGTTCATTGGTGGTCTCAGATATTTTTGTTTTAAAAAGTAAACATTTGAAGCCTTTGATAATTGATAATTTTGTACATTATTATTACTATTTTCTTTGCGGAGGGAAGCAGATCATTCTGACAAAGAAAAGATGTGAAATTGCAGCAGTAACAAAGCTGCAAACTTTGTCACCTTTATGTGTATCCTGTATACCTATTGCGATGCCATGATAGTGGATCATTTTAAATTGGCTTTGATTACATTGCTGATGCCTTCACATTTACAAAACTAAGTTTTTGCTTTTTATAGTGCTCATCTTTAGACATCCAGACTGCCTAATCTCATCCCAAAGCTGTTTACACCATGATGGATATTACGGTGGACATTAGAAGGCAACTGCTTCAGGAAAAAAAGAACAGCAACAAAAACCTTTTAAATTCTCAGCCTTGTTTATGGGTGTGTGAACCATCAATCTCTGAATGAAGCTAAGCAAAAAATATATGCATGTGTGTGTGGGTTGGTTTGGGTTCTCTAGAGCAGACAAGAAAAATTTTTTTTAATCACTTGCTTTAACATCCAAAGATAAAAGTTTAACTAACTTCATATGGTGGTCTCCATTCAGGCAGCCGACCTGACTCTGTACACATTGGCTAACAGAAAGAAAAAAAACACATTTACCTATTAATACTTAGGGTTATTGTTAAAATGCAAGAAAACTCTAGTAAATATGATGACCTGTTATTATGAGTATCTAAAACAAAACTTTATCGTCAGTTTTCCTTCCAACAATTTGATTTTATTTAATACTGGCCCGGGATATTCAACAGACGGATACACTTGGACTGCAGTTTAAATTACACAGTCAGAGTGTTTATTGTCAAGAAATTATTACTAAGTTTTTTTTTTCTCTTTTATAAAAGAAAGAAATTGGGGGGGAGAGAGAGATGGTGGCAGAGTTCTTTTGGTCAGTAAGTGTCACCAACACTTCTCATTATTGAACAAAACTACTAAAAGACTCCACTAGAATTCTTCATTTTTATGTGAGAGGAAGCACAGAATGCTCAGAGAAAATACACATCACTGGCTGGTAGAGAAGAGCAAGAAGAATTTATGACGGGGAGGAGCACAAAAAAAACAAGTTGGTACTGACTGGGATTTGAATTCCATTTGCAGTCCAGTAGTCTAACTACTACCATTGGCTACCACCACCCCTTCCCCTTAACCAAATTATTTTAAAAGTGAATAAATACATAATATTATTAAAATGTACATAAGCACGTTATTAGAATTTAACTCTTGCATTATCTGGTTAACATATATATAAGCAAAGAAAGGAAAAAAACAATAAAAATGTGGATTCAATGATGTCATTTTGTATGAGAGATGATTTTGCTAGTAGGCTACCAGTAAGAGAACACACAGTATTACAAAGAAAACCCATTTCAAATAATTTAAATTATTTTTAACTCTGCTACTCTAAATTGAACTGAGTATTGTAAAGTTTTAACCTCGTACTGTCTTTTCATGAAGGATACACTTCTTGCTCGGTTGTGTTTACTTCTAAGATGGTTAAGCATGGTATGGAGTTCCTTCAGCTCTACACTGTATCTGATGTGGTACTGGATGGACAGAAAAGACGAGTTAAAACATTCAAGAAGTTGATGCACTGACCAATTAAAATACTGTACTCATATTGTTTTAATCAGCAATGTAATAATCAGAAAGATAAGTAACTTTGAAAGTCTCTATGATCCAACTCTCTTTTAGTATCCACATGCATCCATGATGCAGTATTTTAAGATATTTTCTCAGAGTCACTATATAATTTAGTCAAAACAAGTCAAGGTAGTGCAACAGTTGAATACGCATAGTCAGAATTTAATTTGTTTTGAACTTAGAAGAAAAATTATTCAATTGCAGAAAAATCTTTAACAATTATTATGTGTCAGTACTAGTTGCTGTATGCTATTCTACCAGACCAATAGTAAACTGGGTGTATCTTATTACTCCTCGTTTATGGAGTATACTGTATTTACTTGTATAAGTACTATTAGTTATTCTATCTTATACCTTTTAGTTTAAGCTTTTTGAAAAGAAAATTAATACATTTAATATATCCATAGTTATGTTTTATCTAATATTTTTAATTGAATAGAAAATGCTGCTGTATTAACTATTCAATCATTAAAATCTGAGCAAACATACATTGCTATTTTTCAAGACTTCAATAGGAAAAGGGATATCGGTTGTGAAAGTTTTCATAAAAATCATTTACAATACAGTACTAGTGTGGATTGGAAACCTAGCTATAACTGCAAGTTTCCAATACCTATAGTTTCAATACACAAATGTTTGAACAAATACATTTTTTTCCTTCCCCTCAAATGTTTGAAATGTTCTTTCTTGAAAGTTATTAAAATTTTTATATTAACTTATTTCTTTAAAAGTGAAGCTGACAGCATACCTTTCCTTTCATAATCATATCGTATTCTCTGTCTAGTTCATCAAGTTTTTCCTCGAGCCTAGCAATTCCAAATAATACTGGCTGAAAATTTAAAACAGATTTTTTTTTTTTAAAAATTGCTATATGTTGAATGTTTTGACATGAATAATACAAATAAAATTTGATGGGTGTTTTATTTCTTTAAATATTTTGTATGTATGCGTCCGTGTGATAGAAAGGTCCATCCATGTAAGTGTGGTTATAGGTTTGGTCATGTAAACCAAATAGCACTGGAGTCCTAGCCAATATTACTACATGTCAGTAAAAAATCTATTCCTAGAGCATCCACAAACACCACTTTAAGCCACTATTGAATGGCTTGGCTATGGACTATTTAATGAAAAAAAACAAAAAAAAAACACTCAATTTGAATTGGAAATACTAATGGACCATGCTTGAGTGGAATTTAATCTTAAGAATAAAACTGGATAAACATCTGGAGTTATTTTCTTTATTAAAAATTTTTAAAAGTGCATTTTAAAAAGTGATTGTTTTAGTTTTTGCTGTTCAATCAGAATAAGCGAGATCCAGCATTCGCTAATGTCTTTTTAAAGCTTTCAGACTTTTAACATCCTGACAGGTTAAGGATGCCAGGCCTAGGCTGCGTAGTCTAAATAAGAACTTCAGATGGTAATGATATTTTCTTTAGTAGAAATTCATCCTGTTCACACACAAAAGCAATGGTTTCCTCAGAGACGCACCTTCATCTAACTTATTGTTATATCGTCTTTTTAATTTTCATTAAATATCAGTTATCCTACTGCAGTAATGAATGGTTATGAGGCAAAAGCATGTCATCACTTTTATCTAAATTTCTTTTTTCTGCTAAGGAACTTTATTAATCTTTTAACAATATACTAGTTGCATCTGGCAGCAATTTGGTAAGAATACATTCCGACAATGAAGCAATTTTCAAAAATTAAAAAAAAAAAATAGATATTGCAAGTAAAAATTTTAAAATCTTAGAACAGTATTAAATAAATGCCTTTAGAATTAATAGTTAATTAATATGAAGGTGATTTTATTATATCATATCAACAGTCCTACTAAATTAGCCATTATTTGTTCACAAATGTTAAGGCAGGTTTCTAAGAAGTACCACATTTTTCTATCTGAATGCTTAACAATCAGTTATTTTCCTATCACCAGTTTTATATTCTTTCCAGTTCTTTACTCTTTATTTCATTCATATTTGAACACTGAATTATAAAATTATTTAATTCCAAGTACCAGCATTTATTTTTTTTTTTATTTTCTGAATTTCTAGATGAAAAGAAATGACAAAGTATTATTATTGTAAAGAATCTATTTTTCTCAAATGCATGATTGAAGAATTCCATGGCAGAAACCCCAAAGTTATGCAGTGCACAGCAGCATATTGCCATCTCGCCTTTACAAGAAAAATGTGAGGGATGTGTGAGGCAAAGTAGTACTTCGATAATTCACTGGGCAACAATTTTTTTTCTTTTTTTTCTGGTGTATGAGATTTTTTCACTGTTTCTAGCTTAATTTTTGGTGCTGATTTCAAATTTGAAATTAGTTTTGCTCCATATGCTCTCGTTTTCTTGCAATTTTAAGATATGCTTTTTTACCTGTCGAGATATATCATACTTAAAATTGACAATTGTGTTTATGTTTCAGATCTAATCATTGCTTCTAGTCATGGATTCTTCAAGCAAACGTTGATGTGTGAATAATCCTGATGGCTTCTGCTATGTCTGTTCCTTCACACTTATTCATCAAAGGCCTAATATAACATTGTTTGTGAGACAAGCTTATAAAGCCTACTTTGGAATTCCCCTTTGTGACCAAGACAAAAAATGGGCCCCTCATGTTGTGTGTCATATCTGTGAGGAAAGGCTTCGTGAATGGACAAAAGGAAAACGGAAGGGTCTGTCTTTTGGAGTTCCTATGGTGTGGCGAGAGCCCAGGGATCACACAACTGACTGTTATTTTTGTCTGGTCAAGACAAAGGGTATTGGCATGAAAAACAGGCATAAAATCTCTTATCCTAATATTCCATCAGCAATTAGACCTATTATGCACTCTGATACACTCCCAATTCCAGCTTTTCATGGGTTAACCTCATCCGAAGATGAAAGAAGCGAACAACATCACGACGATGATAATGAGGTTCAAGAAATAAGTTCAGAATTCAAAGACCCCTCTTATACCGAAGAGTCAACTCCTCAACAGTTTAACCAACCAGAACTGAATGATTTAGTACGTGATCTGGGGCTCTCCAAGAATGCAGATGAAGTGTTAGCATCCAGACTGCAAGAAAAACATCTACTTGACCAAACTGTGAAAGTTTCCTATTTCTGAAAGCGGGACCAGATTTTTGTGTCTTATTTTTCAGAAGAGAAACATTTTGTTTTCTGCCATGATATTCCAGGTCCTCTCCAGGTATTAGGCATTCCATCTTACAATCCAACTGAGTGGCGACTATTTCTAGATAGCTCTAAGCGCAGCCTAACGTGTGTTCTCCTGCACAATGGAAATGTTTATGGAGCTGTCTCAGTTGGTCACTCAGTGCATTTACGAGAAGAATATAATGACATAAAAACGGTTATTGACCTACTAAAATATCATGAACACAATTGGATCATTTGTGTAGACTTGAAAATGGTCACTTTCCTCCTCGGTCAACAGAAAGGTTTCACAAAGTATCCTTGCTATCTCTGCATGTGGGACAGCCGAGCTCGAGAGAAACACTGGATCCAAAAGGAGTGGCCCATCCGTGAGACTCTGGAAGCAGGCATGCCAAATATTGTTAATGATCCAATCGTCAGTCGAGATAAGATTGTTTTCCCACCACTCCATATCAAGCTGGGTTTGATGAAGCAATTCACGAAAGCATTGAATACTGATGGTGAATGTTTTAAACATATAGTCTATGCATTCCCTGCTTTGTCCTTTGCGAAGATTAAAGCAGGTGTGTTAGATGTACCTCAGATTCATGCCCTTGTGCGTGATGAGGAATTTATCGGAAAGATGAATGACAAGGAAAGGGCAGTATGGCTGTCATTCATTGCAGTTATACAAAATTTCCTTGGTAACAGAAAAACAGATGACTATGAAATTCTTGTAACTAACATGTCAGCTTTTCGTGATCTTTGGAGTAAAATGAATGTCAAATTCCATTTGCTGCATAGTCAACTTGATCAATTTCCTGAGAATCTTGGGGCTGTTAGTGATGAGCATGGAGAGCGCTTCCATCAAGACATCAGAACCATGGAAGAGCGGTACTAAGGCAGATGGAACAAAAATATGATGGCAGACTGCTGCTGGAGCATTAAGCGAGATTGCCCTGGGAAAGTCCACAAACGCAAGAGCTACAAGCGCAAATTCTTGCCTGAATAAGATCTATTTTTGTTTTGCCTTCAATGCTATTCCGTTTCTGACCTAGCTACCTATTAATTGTATATAATGTATGTTTTCCACTGAAAAACAGTACACACACTTATTATAACGGAGTTACGTTTCTGTATTGGAAAATGGTAACATTTATCGGAATATTAAATATTATTTTTATGGTCTAATTATTATTGTGGTGTACTAACTCGTATTTATGAATAGATTTAGAACCTCAATGCAAAGATATTTGTTTTTCACCTATTATGAAGATGGTATAGCCATAAAATTTTCAGATGGATTGCATCATCATACAAGAAACATTCAAATTTTGGAAAATAAAAAAAAAAGCTTAATTGCAAAAAATTTGGAGCTATCAGAGGAAAACTAACTTCATATTTGAATTCAGCACACTCAAATTGGGTAACATCAAGTGTCAGTATCAATGCACCAAAAATGTTGTTGACCAGTGTAATGAATGAAATTATTTATAAATCTTAGATTGGTGCTTATTATATGGTTTGTATAATGTATATAAGCCTTACAGCTTTTCTTTACTATTATCTCAAATATATTACAGTGTTTGCTATTTAAGTAGCTATTAAAATAAGATTTTCATTATGTATGTATATTTGAAAGCCACTGTATCTGATGTTTTTGAGAGAGAGAAAGAGATGCATACACATACAATTGGTATGTTTTATTTTACATAATTATACACAAGTTTATTTTAAAAAACACAGCATTGCAACAATTTTGATATAAACGAAATATAAAACAGTGAGAAAATTCTTAAATAAGAGTTCTAAAATATTCTTTTGTTTGTTTGTTATTTTATGAATATGGACTCTACACACCAAAAATTCTAAATTGTTGTAAATGAATGAGTTTTTAATATGTTTTGATGGGTAAGTATATATGTATCCTTAATTTTGCTTGTTTGGTATAGCATAACTATATATGCAGAGTTCTCTATAACTGGGTCATATTGCAAAACCTGATGAGAAAGGGCAACTCAGTTCAGTTTTTACTTACCATTTTTCTTCTGCTCAATGAATGTATACGTCTACCAAGCAATCGTTTAAACTCTTTAGCAAGTTCATTTATTTTGGCTTCAGCATGAGCATAGTCATACCTGTAATCCTGTAAGAAGAAGATAAAAAATATCTATAAAACAAGAATCTAGCTATATACAAGCATTGATTGTCAAAATTAACACCTTTAATGTTTTTCAGTATTGTGCATCTAATCTCTCAAACATTTTGGCACTAGAATATCAAGATAAAGAAAATGAAAGCTTTTTATCAAGCTTCCAAAATACCTTTTCATTTTTTTAAAATATATTTGTAAATGTGTTTTAATAGAAAACTTTCAAAATTACTGAGAATTGCTTTAACTTAAAAATGACAGCTTTACAATATAAATATTTTTGGGGCATTTTTATTTTTTATAATTGTAGAGTTAGAACCTGAAAGTACAATATATATATATTTATATATTTTATTAAAGGAAATTCTGGGAATGAAAGTCATATTCATACTTTTAATATCCAATTCAACCAAAAAGATAAAACATACTTACTTTATACAAACATTCATTTATCCTGTTATGTTTAGGATCACACATTTCCATATATCCACCATCAACAGTGGGTAGTTTTTTTATTGATGTCTTATACGTGGAACTAACCTGTTACGATTTAAACAAATTAAACTAGAGTTGTTGTATTGACCAAATATGATAATGTGATGTCTAAACCCAGTTTTTAAAATAGTATAAAATCAAAAGATTTTGAAAATTAGCTATATATATATATATATATATATTTATTTATTTTTTTAGATTTTCTCTCAACCTGTCAGTACATCTTTATTGTTGTTATTTCTATTTCCAAATATTCTATCACATTGCAGCATGTGAATTAATAACGATCACATTTCTTTTTTCTCACTATTGGAAAAGTAACTTCCTCTTTAGAAATACCAAAATAGAATCATTTTATTGTCATTGTTTGTATTGGTTTAAAAAATGTTCGTAATTCTTTTCATGTAAAACACGTACTTTATCAAGTAAGGTCTGTTTTTCCTCATCAGAATCCTTTTCAACTTTCAACATACTCTCCGCACTAGGAGCCAACTTAAAAAAAAAAAAAAATTAATTAATAATAAACTGACAAAGTCAATATAGTTAATTCTTTAATTCTGAAAAAATCAGATTCCCAATAACTTTCTTAAGCAACACTTAGTTTTTATTTTACAAGTTTGTTATATCTTCACGTGCAATAAGTAACCATAGCTTTTATTATTTTACACACTGTTTCATAAGAGTTAATTTTACTGTTAATGAGTTTGTCTAAACTTAGTGGAGACTAAATTAGATTAACCCTGTTGGTTTGGGCTAACCTTGACATGTTCCAGTTTATATCACAGTTGTCTAAACTTGGTACGTTCTGGTTTTTATTCCAACTTGTGGTTTTGGTTAAACTTGAAATTTAAGATTTACTTTCACAAAAATGTTTTGACTGAACTCAAAATATATTTCCATTAATATGATTTTCTTTAAACCCAGAATTTACTAGTTTCATCTTGTTTATTATATCCAGCTTTTGCAGGATTAATTGAAAGGGGGGGGGAAGGAACTCAAATGATTACATTTGTAACAAACAATGAAAGTTTGTTGTTATATTGATGACCAAAATAGTTTCTGGAATTTCTGGTGTGGCATGTTAGTAAATATTAAAAAAAAAAAAGATTTTAACTGATCACTTAGTCTTTTGTTCTGGTGATAAGTAATCTTTTATTTTTAAATGCAACTTCTGTGTTTATTAGAGTTACTGTGTTATCTGTGACTCTAGTTGTGCAGAAAAGAAGAAGAAAACAAAGTTAGGTATGTAGCATTTTTAAAAATCATATTTTCTGAAACGGAAGTCTTCGTGGATGAGTTTTCGTTTTTACATTCTGGCCCATTGTGAAAATTTGCTGGCTTTTTTTTGTTTTTTTGATTGATAGAAATATTAGTATCTAGATTTAACAACAACAAAAAAATTGATTACTACAAAGAATGGTGGTAAATATAAAATAAAATAATAAATTTCCTGAATTATGTTATGCGCAAAGAGTTAAGTTTAAATGTTTGCTTGAATTCATCAAGTACAAAATTTGACAGTGAAAAATTGATAGATGCCTAAGATCTGTTGTTCACCGTCACAAGATGTCACAGTACTCTGAATGACAGGAATCAAATGCTAAAAATAGGCAATTATTTTAATAACATCTTTGGAGGAGGAAACCATTGCCACATGTACAATGCAGACAGCATCTCCGCATATAGATGAGGTTTCTGTTTATGTGCTGAGAAATCCATCATTCCTCTATCAGTGCAACTTACAGATCATCAGTTGTTCTTGTTGCTTTCACAAGAACATTCCGCAGGTGTTCAATCAGGGTGAGGTTTATTGACGGAACAGCCTATGTCAGAGTAACAGTTATATTGGCCTAATTTTAATCCTTCTCAATGCTTGGGAAAAGAATTTTTATCTTGGTAAACAAATCCCAGACCATGAAATTGCTGTAAAATGCTACTGTTATGCATTTATAATAATAATCATTTTTCAAGTTCCACGATGTCTGCTTATACCACCAGTGACCTTCCACCATAACAATCACGATGAGCCAGCCTCATGTGTACGTGGACATGTTGGACTTTTTCTTTTTAGCTCCCAACACATTTTGGCATTCCTGAAATTAAGACTGAACTTTGACTTATCATTGAATAATGTATTTTGCATCTACCACATACATGCTAAATATTACTGTTTCTAAAGTCTGTCAGTATGGGCAAAGTGCTTTATGGCTTTGGCCTATAGGCATTCAGTACATAAGCAGTTCCACAGTAGAAACATTGGCACCCTGAACCTGTCTGAGAGGTGTTGCCTATCCAGCATGGCAAAAATTTTAATGTAGAAGGATTAGTGACATGGAAAATGAACCACAGACCACTTACAGCAACAGTAATATGAGCTTTGTGATTTGATTCTGTGTAGGCTATAGAATATTTACTCTAGATAACATTTGCATAATTTTTTTTAAAAAATTTTGCACTGAGTAAATCTAATATCCAAAACTTTCAATGAAGAATATAAAGCACTGCATTTGCTAGTCTCGTTTTACTTTTGTCCTATCTCTGCAACGGTTTGCTAGAACATCTAGATTTACTGACTGAATTGCCTGGATGTTTTGTCATATTTTGTAGAAGTGCGACTCAAGTTCCAAATTAACGATTACAGATTTTTTGCCATTTCCTTATTTAATGTGTGTGAACTTTGACTGTAGTTACCTTTAAAGTATTAATAGTTTCCATTTCTGTATTAGAACTGCTGTCTTCCTCATCTGGATCATCACAATTTGTAATGAAGTTTTCTAGATGCTCACAGATATCCATAATTTTTGATCTCACTGGGGGGAAAAAAAAAATTGTTTAACACTATGTGAAGGATGTTTGTTTAATATGCCAAAACGAATTAATTGCTTATGTATGTATGTATATATAAAATGTACTGAATCTACCTGAAGAAGCCTGGTTGGATATTTTCGAAAGATCTGTAATAGTCTTTGACATGGTGCTATGCCATACTTGCTTGGGTGTTCTTATTGCTATGTTCATCTTTTGAGAAATTTCATTCTGTGATAATTAAAATGTCAACAAGCAGGAAAGGTTTCAACACTTAGTAATGATGCCATTAAAATGTTTAGAAATCTTCTAACAAAATGCACATCAAACAAACATTTTTTCAATATTAATGATAGAAAATGCTAGACCGAAGGCTATAAGTACTGTGTACAAGATAATTTTCTAAGAAACCTGATTAAATATTAGGAAGTTTTTAAAGGAACACTAGATTATGTTGGAAAATAAGCTTAATTCACTTCATTACTAAACATTTTTCCACTAACTTTGATTTAATGAAATTTCAGTGAATGCTGTCTCAGCCAGTCAGTTGGGCCCACTCAGTTATTTTTTAATGTTTTATGCATTTTTTTAAACATGAGGGATTATTAAACCCAGGAAAAAGTATTATAGTTTATCATGTATTAATTGACCAACAAGTTTTTTTTTAAAAACTTAACAAAAAATTCAGAAATTATTATAATGAAAACGTGTTAAACTATAGTCTTGTTTGTTTCTTTCTTTTTGTTAATATTCTGACCAGCAACCTTTGCTTTTAATGGTGATTTTCTTTCTACCCAGCATTATTTTAAATTAACGTCTTGTAGGATGAAATATTATCCAAAGCTTCCCCAATAACTTTTGTTAATTCTTCTCTATTCCTTGGGTGACTCATCACTGTTCTTAATTGGATTTAAGCAGAATATTTCATTGTATTTGAGCAAATAAAAGACTTACTATGTGGTATGGTGCCTTCTCTTGTAAAAACTAAAGTTTACCATCAGGATGGAGTTTCTTAGCATCTTCTACAAAATTTTTAAAAGATTCAAATGCCAATTTTAATTTGTTAATGTTCCTTTCATATATGATTACCAAATTGCCTTAACCATTAGCAGAGAAACAGGACCAGATGGGCAGACTTTTTGAGTGCTTTTGAATTGGTAAAATACAATTTGATTTAAATCTTACACTTGATTTTCTTCTGACTCTCAAAGCACCATGATTACAAAAAAAGATAGCGAACTTTCATCTGCAAATATCACCTACTTGCCAATTTTGTTATTTCTTATAGAAGTTGTTTTTGACTTTGTATGGATGAAAATCTTTTTTTTTTAATGTGTAATTTGAAGCCCATTATTACCAAATATATTCTAACAGTTTGTAATATTACCTTCCAATTTTATAGCTAATGTACCACTTCAGGAAACCTATCCTTCTCTTGAAGCCTTACCAAAACCTATTCTTTTCTTGGCAACAGTTTTTTTGTTGATACACCTCTTTTCTTAGGAATGAAAATGTTATTATTTTCTAATAACCCTGACAACAGTTTTTATTGGAAGGCCAAAAGATTTTCAACAATTTCTGAACATGTCAGGCCCATTTTGACATGTGGCTAAATGCTGCCTGTCATGATCATTTCTGTGCTTCCTATGCATATTTTCACAATTCAGGATTAATATTTTTGACTGAAAAATTACTTCAGTAATAACCAAAGATGCTGATGCATTGATGGTTATTTCTATATGTGAAATAGTTACGAAGGAATTTATAGAAACCTCAAGAATTCTATAGATTTAGATGAAGGGTTCTGACAGTTTCCAGAACATCAGGAATCATTTTGAACATAATAAATAATTTGAGAATTTTCTGGTTATTGTTACAAGTAACATTTTTAAACTGCCAATTTTTTGTGTAGTTGGAGTTTTACAAATTTTTTAAACATGAATAGGGGAAATTTCATTGTCAGACATTTATTATCATTGTGCATCTGGATAGATGGGTTTATGCCTGATACAAAAGCAAACATACCAAGAATTACTGTGGACCAAATTGACTGGCTAAGGTTATATAAATTTTACATATTTTTCATTTCTGTATTGGCGATGACATAACTGCCATCAAGATTTATTTTACGATGCATTTTATTTTCTATTATAGTTTAGAGTTAGCATCTGGTATTTTTTATTTTGCTTGGTACAGATAGAAGAAACGACTACTACAACAACAAAATCCTTTGTTATTTCAGACAAATGCATCATTAAGTAAACATTTATATCAGTTAATATAAGGAGTTTTCATCTTAGTAATATTAAAGATAAAAATATATCTCAAAAATATCTTTATTAGCTATTTTGATAATGATATTCATTCATAGGATGGAAAGGATTTTTTTAAACTGCTTGTACATAAATAGTTTTTTTTTAAATATAAAATGCTTAAATAGGTATTATTTAGCTATTTTAGAAAAGGTAAATGTACCTCTGTAGTTGTGGATAACTAGTTTTTTAATATAATTTTAGAATTCCTTAATTCATTTGAGTGATGTTTGTTGCCTAATAATACTATAGCAGATAAAAAATATACAAACTACGATGCATGGCTACATTTTTCTTTTGGTGATAGACTTACAATAAAATGTACTTTATTGTACTTAAAATGAAAAATGTTCAAGGAAAAGAAGTACTTAAATACTGTAAGTTTTAAATAATTTTCTTATTTACTCACTGGTTCAGATAAATTATCATAACTGCTGAAGTTGTATATCTTCTGAAATTTAGATGGTTAAAGATGAGTTTATCAGATAAATGTTTGGAAAATATTTTTAAGGTAATAGCTATTCCTCAATAAAACTGATAGACTTACAAATGATCAGTTTCTAGTGCTACACTATGTTCTGTATGTAAAACAAAACACTGATAAACCTACAGTACCAAAACAATTTATATTTTGTCATCTTACCACCACGGAAGTGTGCATTTTGGGAATGAACTCAAAAATGCTCCATACTTTGACAACAAAATCACAGTTAGCTATATATATTATCACAGGTTACTGAATAATGAATGTATTATCCTAAGCCATTAAAATGTGAAGTTGTATTGAGAATTTTTTTAGTATTAAGAATTTTAGACAGACATAAATTATATAAGATAAACCAAACCAGAAATTATAATGGAAACAAAAGACCATACAGAAGTCAATAATTCTGTTGTAAATGCTTTAATTTAACTATTTAAATTAAATTTAAGTAATAAATTAAATATTGTTATCACTGGAAATTTGTCAACAAGTGTCATTTGCTAAAACATCATTTTATATTATTTAGAGGGTTCTTTGTTTTTAATAATGCTTTAATTCTGCATTTTTCCTTGCAAATGATTTTTCAGACTTGATGAAAAAACAAAAATAAAAACATTCACCTTAACATTATCTGCGTTTTTACATATTTTTATTTAAATAGATTTCATTTTAAAATTATTTTAAATGACATTCTTATTGCTAGTTTCTTTTCAGCTGTGAGTAGATGTAAATTATTCTAAATATGCATGTTTATGCTAACAATCACGCAAAGGGCAATCATGAGCAAACCATTATTTCAAAATGGTTGTTTCAGTCAACAACAAAGAGCAAGCATTACTCGAAGCAGTGTGTAAGTTTTGCCTTCTTTTTTTTATGAATATTCAAAATTGCCATTCAAAATTATATCACGTATTTTGCTTTCATCATTCATGTGTCTTGCAGGATTTTAAAGCTGAACATCTTTATGGAACTGTACAATCAGTTACTTACACTCAGCTTATTAAGTTCCACTTCTGTGTTGTTCTCTGAAAAATCTTCTTGAGTTAAGTCATCAATGTGAGAACAGATATCTTGTGTTTTCCTGGAAATGCTACCAGTCTGGAAATTAAACAAAGCAAAATAAGATAGCTTCGTAAATTAATTTTTGTAAATTATTCATTGTGAAATAACATGATAGTGTTTATTGGCAAAGAGAAAATAACTTTTACAGACTTGACATAAATAAACAGATATCTTATGAGATTCAAATTACTATTCCAGATAATGATAACCACTTGATTGCAAGCGATAAGAATAGCCAGTCTGCAAACAACCTTGCCACAAACAGAAGGCTCATTAAAACAGATGGACTTTTTAAGGGGCCCAAATGGCTGGACAATAGAATGTTGGTAGCAGGAAATCTTTAAGGCACTGGATATTCTGCTGCTGGATGTTGCCTTTAAGAGAAGCTATAAGATAACCATCTGTATATGTCCCAGATGCCAAAATCTAACAGAATGAGCACCTTGTTCTATGAAAAGATTCATGGAAACCAGGCCCTGACATTTAAATTTGGCTGTAAATGTGGCAAAATGTGCCAGTGTTCATAAAAACATGAAGTACAATGGAAGAACAGCTAGATGCAACCTCCCTCACTATGCATTGTCAGACACTGACTCTAGTGCAACTCAGAGGCTGCCATGTTCACCTGCAATTTGGAAGCCAGTTTTTTTTTTTTTTTTTCTTTTAGATGAATTTAAATTCCCAGATAGTGGTTGTGTATTGGTTTGCCACTGCCCATCACAGCAATTTTCATTGAACCATCTGCAGACTATGGAAAATTATGATAATCTATCTGTTTGTCACAATGCGAGATGCAATTTGAGCCATTGGAGTTCATATCTTATATCCTGAAGGACTCTAACTTTTGTCCATTGCATCATATATTCTGTGAGAAGGATTTCTGTCAATCACCTGTCCAAAGAGAGTAGCGTTTTTTATAGATTTTTCCCAGCTCACATAGTTCATACAGTGCAAACATGAAAAGGAAGTCATGGTGCAACGAGTCTGCCATGGCCTGACTAATCACAGGGAATAAACCCTATTGAATGTGTGGGCCGTCTTCAACAAATTCTTGTGAAAGTTTCTTCACAACCCCACTTCCTAGAACTGCCTAATGCAGATTCTGAAATAGAAATTGGCTAAACCTGCTGATCAGTACGTATAGGAAATGACTACACCACTAAGTATTAACCCTACGTATACTTTACCGGTGCTACATATGGTTTCAGAATAAACAGGTATCTGTTTACTTACATTAAGTCTCTCTAAGTGCACAAATATCCACACTAACTTTGTTGGGGAAAAGCCATTTTTCAAAAAAAATAATTTTAATATTTTTATGGCAATATTACTATATATTATTAATGATGTGAGTAAAAATGTGTGAAAAGATTTCATCCACAAAATCAGATGCTTTTAGAGTATATGTTTATATTTTATTTTATGAATGCAATTTTTTTAAAAAAAAGTAATTGTGAATTTTTTAAAATTTGTATAATATATTTTAAAATGCTAAACAGAGATTCTAGAAGTATGAGGTCATTACAAAAGTTTTGTCGGTTTCTATATTATGTTAATTTGATGTTCATTTTTTGCATGCTCATGAAGGTGTATGTAGATAAGTTAAATATCGTTTGTAGTGTGTGCTTTGGCACACATCATGCAAAAACCTACCTTTTTAAAAATCATAAAGTGGATACTTGTTTCTGGATTCTGAGTGAAGCAGGGATAGAAAAGATTTTCGTGCCATTTTGCTTCGTGAGTTCAAACCAGGCCACAATGTAAGGGAGGCAACTCGTAACATTAAGCAAGCACGGGGTGAGGACACAGAAGATGAGCGCACAGTACGATGATGGTTTGCAAAGTTTTGATCAGAAGATGTGAGCCTTGAAGGTAATGAATGTAGTGGGCGTCCTTCCAGCTGTGATTACAACCACCTGAAAGCCTCAGTTGAAGCCAATCTAAGAAAAACTGCATGAAATTGCTGGAGAGCTGGAAGTAAGAATTGAAACTGTTTCCCAGCATCTTCACGCAATTGTCCAGGTGAAAACGTTTGACAGATGGGCTCCTCGTGAGTTGAATGAACAGCAACAAAATTGTCGATTGGAGATCTGCTCTTCGCTTGTCATAAGAAACAAAAACGACCCATTTCTTGACTGAATCATTACATGTGATGAAATATTGATCCTTTATGACAATCGCAAATGATTGGCACAGTGGCTCCACTGAGACAAGGCGCCTAACCACATTCCAAAACCCAGCCTCCACCCAAAGAAGGTCATGGTCACTGTCTGGTGAACTGCAACTGGTGTCATGCACTATAACTTCTTGCATTCTAGCAAAAACAACACAGCTGAAAGGTGCTGTCGTGAATTAAATGTTTTTCATCAGAAACTCTCCCAATGACAGCCAGCATTGGTAAATTGAAAAGGTTTAATCCTGCTCCGTGACAATGCTTGTCGTCATGTTGCAAAAAAGACTCTTCAGGAACTGAACACATTGGGGTATGAAGTTCTCCCTCACCCAATCTATTCACCAGACCTTTCCCACACAGACTGCCATCTTTTCAAACATCTTGATAGTTTTCTCCATATGAAATCCTCCTCCAACCAAGCAGCAACTGAACCTGCCTTCCTACAGTTTATAAACTCCAGAAATCCAGATATTTTTCAAAGTGGTATAAATGTGCTTGTAACGAGTGATGGGAATGGGTTTTAGGAACTAGGGGTACACTAAGGTCTGTGAGGCTGAGGTTGGGAAGGAAGAGGGGTAGATTCTATAAGCCCCATCCCCCTTGAGAAATTTTTTGTAATATGGTAAAGTTCAGGGCCATTTTGAGCCTATATGCATTGGGTATGATGATTACATACACATTGTATCAGTAACTCAGTCAAATAAAGATAGGTATAACAAATATATATTTTGGAAAAATAAAATTTTTTTCAGATTATTCATAAATTTATTGAGAATAATAATAGTGTGCAGTTGACAACTTTACAAATCTAGCTGTACGTAGGACGTACATACGATGATCAGCCAATATATAGATGTAAGTACAATCTACATTTCTGAAATTTCTACTTATTTATTAATGAACAAACAACAATTAAGTGAATTACACTCCAGTTTACATTACAAAATGTCCCATAATGGTATATAATCTCAATTTCCTTTGTCACCACCTCTTTCTTTCTGCATGCTGTTTCTTCAGCCACTAAGAAGCCATGTCCTCACATATTCTTTGGGGGTTGAATTTTGACAGAGGAGGTCCCACCACTTAATAAATAGAAGAGTCGAGAAATGATCAGTTTGAAGTCTTGCACGTTGTGTGACACGCAGAAAAACTGAGAAATAGGGGAACGCTGTTCCCCCTGCATACCCCTTCCCCCCATTTCCATCACTGCTTCTGACTCGTTGGCAGAAGTGTATTGATTGTGATGGAACTTACTTAGATTAATAAACTTCACACTCAGCAACAAAATGAGGTCTCATTGTTGCAGTCAAAAAACCAACAAAACCTCTGTAACAAACCTAATATTTTTTTTTTTTTAAATTTTGTCGCTACTTTAATATTGCCAACTGATTTAACTGCGTACATTGTAAACCTCCCATTTTGTGATATTATATGAAAATGTTTCAAAATCTCCACTGAATTTTACTGACAATTATTTGGAGCATTTCTGTACATCGCTAACAACTCAGTGTCTCAAATTCTAAGCTGAAAACTCGCTCTCTTTCTTCAATATTAGAAGAAGAAAAAAAACTTTTTTAAAAGAAATCAGCTACCAGACCATAATGGAGAGTGGACTGACCGAGGTAACCCTGACCACCTCTTGATGCTCTCACATGGCAGTCTGATGAGACCAGTCTGCCTCTTTTAAACAAGTAGTCAGGGGAAAATCATTTGTATGTGTGCGCGCGTGCGCGCGTGTGTGTTTATGATTTTAAAGAAATAACACTCTTATGAGGGAGAGCTTTTCTTAAAAGTATCAGTTAATTCCACCTTTTCCTGGCAAATGTTCGAGAATGCTTCTGGCAGGGCGTATTGTCGTGAAGTTTCTGATTTCTTTCACTTGTCAGAAGAAAAAAAGTGAAGCTTTCAATCCCAACCGAGATGAAAGAAGCTATCAAAATGGTGAAACAAATCTCTAAAACTTATGGTTTTCTCAGTTTTAGAAAAATATGTCACTGGCATTTCTTTCTTTCTTTTTTTTGTGTGTGTTTAGTTGTGTTTTTATACATTGCAAAAGAGACTTTAGCATTCCTAAACTGTATAGGATTTAGTGATTCTGGAATAATAACAGCCAGTAATGTTTAGTTGAGTGTTTGAAGATAAGAGTATATCAATGGTTTAAATTTAAGTTATCCTCAGCATGCTTTACTGAAATTGTGAAATCACTTACCAAAATTAAGCTAGAGTTGCTATCGTCATGGTATAAAGCTGAAGGGAAAGGGGAAAAAAAAAAGATTTACAGATCTAGCTGATAACATGAGAGCCACTACAAACAAACAGGATTCTCCATATAAATCTACATAGGTTACAATAGCTACACAGTTTCAGTTGATTGAGCTGCCTTGATGCAGCCGCCACGTGACTTTCTAAGAGATCCACTTAGAATTTTAAGAGAATATGACCAGCCCTCACCTTTTTCCCCCAAATTTTAATGATTACAGAAAGAGAAGAACTGCTTTTAATACATCATAGTCAATTTGAACCTTATTCGTACTTGAATTGCTTCCTTAACGAGCTCATTGTTGGCCACTTATAACTTAGTCACATCCCTTTAAAACCCGCCATCCATTACTTAACGAGCTGTTTAATGTATTCTTGCGAAGAACCAATATTTCATTTAATAATCTTCAAAAGCTGACTCAAATTTTCAAGAATTCTCATAAACATTAGGCTATCCTTCAGATAACCTCTTCTGCAGATTCTCTGAGAAAAGAAACTCACAGATATTTTTGAATTATCCACAGCAAATTCACGAAAATCTGATTTTTTAAAAATTACATTTTATGAATAGCTCATAAAGCAATAAACACAATTTTTCTAAAATAAAGTTGACAAATGTACGGATGCTGTGTTCATCTAAAAGTGGCCTTTTTAGTAATAGAAAAAGTGCAGGGAAAATTCACGAGAGAGATAGCTGTGTTCTAGTGGTTAGAACCTTTAGGAATAACCATTAATTAGAGTTTAAAAGCTGATAGATATTTTTAAAAAAATTTTTAGTAAAATTAACTTTCTTCAACCTGAAACTATCTCAGCAGTTAAGGTAATTCTTAAATGTACAACACAATGATGCTGATATGTGCATATTCCCATATCACAATTAGGATTCATAAAAAGTTTGTTTTGGAATGTTACAAACTAAATCACCCTCCGTTTTTTTTCATAAACCCTTTCCTGCCCCTTAAATCATGGTTTTGTTGTTTTTTTCTTCCCCTACTCAAAGGCTACTGTGTTGAGAAGTAGGGTAAGAACATTTATTATGTAAAATCTAGTTGGGAATTTTAAATATTAATTAGATAACTAGTCTTTATTTCAACAACTTTATAATATTGTGATCAACTGGAAGGAAAAAAAATGTAGCATTTACTAGTTTGCATGAACAGACAGAAGAAGATACTTACGATAGGGCTGCTCTGAGGGGGATGTTTTGACGAAAACAGAATTCCTGAAAATAAATCAGCTTCAGACTTTAGATTATCTAAATCATGTCTTTGTTTGGTATCCTGATTTTTAGATTCACCACACTCTTCTAGCAGATCACTTATCATTTATAATTTTTAAATTTCCTTTATTCAGTATAATAGATTTTGTTGCATAGTGATGTCACAATGTATTTGGAACAATGCGAAGCGTCATAAGTTAGAAGTACAGGCGTGTGAGTGTGCAATTCTTAAAATCTTGTTTTTGTGTTGTTGCTGCTTTTTCCCTCAATTATTGCTTCTTTACATTAAAAAGGATCTATAAAACAATCTACGATAAGAGTAGAGGTCATTAGAAGAGCTGTAGTTGATCAGTTATGAACTGGTTGTTTAGGGGATATTTTACAGGAATCTAGCTTTTAAAATGGGGATAATTCTGAAACATTATGGATTTAAGTTTCTGTGGATGAATATTTTTATAGATAGTGTGAAAGCTAGGAAATTTATAAAACTTATATAAAATTCTTTTTTTGTCAGAGTATCTACAGGGTGCCCCAGGAAATTTTAAAAATCCAGATCTCAAGGTAATGGATTTTACCATGTGGGGTTTACTGTTACATCAGCTTCAATTACAGAGGACAGAGGTCGCAGATATACAATCCTTAAAACCTGTGTTGATGAAAGCTTGGAACAATATCCCGCTTGAAGTTATCCAAAGGGCGACTGGAAGTTGGCTAGACTGTCTACGTCGTTGTGCAGCTGCCCACGGAAAGCATTTTGAACACCACATCTAACATTTGTGTTTTTGTTCTGTTTTAAGCTAACAAATTTCTATCCTTTGCTTTTGTTTTAAATAACTACCAAAATTTCCAACAATTAAATAAACTGTACCAAATTTCCTGGTTTTTTGTGGGGCACCCTGTAGTATTATTTTGAAGCATTTACACTGCTTTCATTACCAAATTTTGAAAAGTATTCTTGACAGATACTAACAGTAGTCCAAAATCACTTCTTAACATCTACTTGTTAATGGGTCTTATTTCTATAATGCTCTATAGTAATGGGTATAGTTTGGCAGGTTTTAAAAGGATGTGACTAAGTTTTTTACGTTAATTTAATGCAAAACCTCAAGAGTCCCTTGCTAATTCAGACACTTTTCCAAAAGCTGAATAGCAACATATTCACAATCCCAAACTACTTTAATTTTAGCAATTTTTCTTTACTAAAGCTTAAAACTAAATCTATAGAATTTTGGTCCCTGTTAACCATTGGTTCAAGAACTAAACTTGGAACAGAAGCTAGAATAAGATCCAAAAATGTGTTAACACTATTGGACTTAAGAATGTACCACATAAAATTTAACTCCAGAAGGAAGCACAGTACAAACTATGCTCAGGGATAGATTAAGGCATTCTGACACCATAAGCTAAACTTATTTTAGTCCCCAAAGGCTCAAAAACAGAATCTACAAATAGTTTATTACATTTGACAATTTATTTCTAGACATAATGTGTATTATTTTATTTTGTAAATATTTTGATGTGCAATTTTCAATGAATTCATCAAAAATTTTAAAATCATGTTTTTGCATGTAGTCAATTCAAGCACTGACAATGCTGCAAAAATGCGCTCTACATATTGTCCAAAATGTGGTGTTTTTACAGATGCACTGTCAACCTTGAATGTCTTTAAGAATTAAAATGAATGAATATTTTTTCCGCTAGGTTTCTTTCCAATGGATACTACCCACTGCCCTAAATAACAACAGATGGATGCTGCCATACATTTTTCTGAGCTAAAACATGTCGTTGAGAAGACCCATTGCACATCAAGATGGTGCCCATCAGCACGTGTCAAGCAAAGAACAAGCAACTCAACTCAGGACTAATCACAACAGATTAGGATTACACATGTACAGGAAACTGAACAAGATTGTCAATTATATTACCTTTGCAGAACACAAATAAGGCTGGCCATGACTTTTTTTAAGTAGCAGACACAATGAAATGAACTAATCAAAACAAACAAACCATTTTAGCTTTCCTTTTGATGTTCTGATTTCCACAAATAGGATTTATGTACTTCCATTACAGAGGAGAGAAACATCGTCAGTACATTAGCTTTATTGGGATAGGGGATATATCACACAGCCCTGATCATTATTATTATTATCTACAATAAAAAAGTTTTCACTTTTTATTGATCAAAATTCTATTTGTGCTGTCATAGTCAAGGAGATAGATTCGTGTTTCTCATTCATTCAGACTGATGCAGACTAAGGATCAGTAAAGGTAGATCCAAGAGTCTCCTTTCTGGAATACCACAAGGTCTCCGGGAGTGAAGCACCACCTGCACTTTTGTAACTGGTTTGGTTTGCCAAGACAAATCCCAGTTATAACGCCTTTGGCAATAACTAAAGAAACTCCATATCAACTCATATGTTGCCCAGTTGAACAAGATCCATACTCAAAACAACAGCCAGGGTTGCAGTGATAGATATGCTACTAACCGACTACTATGAGAGTTGTTCAGTGGAACATTTGTGGAATTTGCCCCAAAGTAGCAGAATTGGGGTGATATCTTACATTGATTAAAGTGGATATGTTATTTGTTCAAGACTGAAATTCAATAACCCAGGATTTAAACCATTGGTAAGGAGACAGAGACCCACTGAAAATGGAGGCAGTGGTATTCTAATAATTGTAAAAGAAATGACTGCAATCGACTTTCTGTACTTGTCAAAGACGTTGCCACAAGTTATACCAAGTGGCATGTGAAGACTGTGTAAATATTTCTTGAATGAGGAACTGGATAGGAAATCAATGGAAATAAGCTAAGAAAGCCTTTATATAATAGAAGGAATGAGGGAGGAAATAAGAGAGAGAAAAACTGTGAACAATCGGTTAATTAGCATTTCTAAATTTGATTGGATTTTTACACCTTTAAGTTTGTAATTGTTTTATGCTGTGCTAGAATAAATGAACACCAGATGTCAATATTTGATGGGGCAATAGTCATGTGGCCCCATCCTACACATTGAAATGTGATAGTTTTTGTTTAGCATCCATTAGCTTAAAAAGATAAAAACTTCAACATGAATTAACACGAAAGTGTGTTAAATTTTTTTAAAAAAAGATTAATAATAATTAAATCTGCATCATGAACTAGTTAAATTACAAGTGACTGACTTCTATGCTTGGTTATATTATAAGTAAGTTACCATATTTCCAGACAGACCAAAAAACTACCAGCAATTTTGGCTTGTCATAGTCTTCAGTATTGCTGAGCACACATTTTTCAAATAAGTATTTGCATGAATGCACTAAACATTACTTGCTTATTAATTTATGGAAAAATTATCTTGTGCTTTCCCATTGTTGGCATGCAACTAATTTTTAAATATAACTATGTAGGAATTTCTTTTAGTGGGAAATGCTATTTGCTGTAAAACAAAAAACCATCTGGCAAAAAATATAATAAATAAAAATGTAGTAGTTCTATTTTAGATCAAATTTAGTTTTTCTGGGGAGTAATAGAGTTTTTACTGCTAACTCGAAGGAAGCGCACTTGGCAAGCTGTTGATGAATAATCACTGATTGTGTGCACCAAGATTTACCCAAAGCGAAATTTTTAAATAAGAGTCTGTACATTACAAAAAGTTGATCATGGCAACCCAGTGACAAGTCTATGACTGCCATTCGACAGCTTTAATGATTTTTTAAAATATAAAATACATTAAACACCATAATCTGATCTCAAAATGAGGATGTTCTATAGATATTGAGTGACAAAACAGCAAAGAATTGTTTGTTTGAGCAGCATCCAAGGACCCAGAAAAAATGCTGGTATACTTTACTACACAGTCGGGTAACTTGGAGGCATGAAACGACCTACTGAAAAGTTCTTGGACCAGCCCTCATATGGCTAGACCATGCATGGAAGTTAGTTTTTAGTAAGCTTCCTTTCAAAAATAGACTTTTCATACACTTTTCTCAACATGGGACACGGGCCATTAGCCATTCTTATCAACCCCATTCAACATGTTGGTCACAGCTGCCTGGAGATCCTCTGTCTGTGACACAATAATCTTCTAGAAGGCACTTAATACTAGTAAACAAAGGAGACAGTAATGTAACCTTATGGTTAGTTAGAAATTCATAGATGGAAAGCGGTGTGGTATAATGGTGTCTTTAACAACAATACACTATCTATCTGTAACCAAAGGACAATGTCCCTGACATAAAAAAAAAAACAATGCACGTAGATTTCCCACAGGATCTGTCTGGCATTTCTTTAGCCATGGTAATAAAGGTGACTTTCACAGAATTCTGGGTCTTCATTTCAGACAAATACACCTATGTTTTGTCTCCTGTGATGATGTGGTCTAAAACTTTAAGGCTGTTATCCACAACTGTTTTTAAACTCTCTACACACACCAAGTTGCATTTTAAAATCTTCCTTAAGCATTGTATATTAGGAACCACGTAAGATTTCCAATGGCATGATGGTAGTCACTGTGGACAAGCTGAGAAAGAGCCTGTAGTGTTTTCGTTGCAGCTTGTCAATAGTTTTCCGCAGAATCTATCCTCTTCAAACTGCTTGTGCCACACATTGAGATCTGTTGAGAGCATCCAGTCCGTAGGCTACACCAAACACCTGCAATGCTTTTGTAGCAGATTTCCCAACCACCTCTTAACACTCCGTGACTCTATATACACACACAGACACACACGCATTGATCTAACATTTTCAACTTCATCCCGAGAAGTCTATGCAGAATGTCTGATTTAAATAAAGCTGGCTTGTAACATATGCCATCTATCACTGCCAAGTCAAACACACTTTCTGAGCCATTGCAGATATATAAACGGTCATAACAACAAATGCCTGTTGCCATTCACTTTTACAAGGGCAAGTCCTAAAACTTCTTGTTGGATCCTCATCAGTAATAGAATTTAAAGCACAATCTGGCTCACCTAAAATTACACTCTGTCAGGCAAGTTTGGCTCTATTTGATTAAACTAAAAAAATACTGCTACTCTCTGGAAACTTACACATTTTAAAAGCAAGTTTGTTTGTATTAATGTTACACTAAACAAGTTGGATCTGTGGAACTATTTTTAAGGACAAAAGCATTCATCTAACAGGCAAAAAAACTAGTAGTCGGGATTTTATCAGTGATATGAAGAATTTTTTGTTTTTTTTACCAACAAGGACTTAATTTGATTCTGTATTTATCCCCTTCATTTCATGTTTAGTTAGGGCATAGATAGGAAAAATTAACAGATAAGTAGGGGTAAGTTTTGCTCTGATTATGTAGATAGATAAAAGGTAAAAAAGATGATAGTTTGTTTGCCTTTTTTAACAGCTGGGAGATAGCTAGTTGCGGGTATCAACTGACATTGCTCTAGTATAGAAATATCTCAATGCTGGACCACATTTACTACTTTTTCAAAAACTTTACTAGCAGTTCTCAGATAGTACAAAATTATTTCGTCAATGTCTGCACCACTGACAACCATCTCATCACTGGTGATCGCCATCTTCTTTAGGGAACGTATTTAGTCCACGATTAAATCCAGCAACCTTTTTGTTTCATCATCATCAAATGCAGTACCCTTGCTCCTTATTAACAATTTAAGTGCCAACACTCCCATCTAGGGAATATTCAGTATAAATGCTTTAATACATTTTTTTTTAAATAAATGTACAATATATATACAACTTGTTCACTGTTTTGGCTGTTCTTTAAGTTTTAAGTACTTTTTTGATCAGTTTTTTTTTTACTCATTTATTTGATCATAATTAAAAAATTATTGTTATGGTGTGCAATTGTTCTTTGATATTATTGAGTAAAAAGAAAAACATTATGCATCCTTTCTATGTAAATGTTTTTTTTTCCTCTGATGTTCCTAAAAAGGGAACATTGGCTTGTGTGCGTGCTTTATAGCCTTTTTGGTGTTGACTAATGCATCACCACCTAAATGTGTTGAGACTTGTCTTTAGTTTTCGATATAAAACAGATGCCATAGTGGTTTACATTCAAAGACGAAAAGTGAGTGTGTGAACATCTGTTGCTTCTGTCGTCATGGAAATTTCAAGATTTTATTTAGGGTTTCTCTATGCATGGTTGTCAGAAATGCTACTTTACCTAGACTGCCAGCCATATTCAATGGAAAAATTATTGTAGCTGCTCACTGCACAAGTAGATATTTTGCATCCAAATTTATATAGGTTTACAATTAACTGCATGTGTATACATTGCAATAGTTCAGTGTATACTAATCTTGCTTCTATCTATCTTTCCAGATTTCTCCATAGTGCAAAGCAAGCTGTCAAGTGTAGCAACAATGAAGAATTGGATATTGCTCTTCAACCTCTGGCACCTGATGATCAACAAGTTCACGGTGTCAAGAAAGGTGATAAAAATATTCTTGATCAAGACATTTTTCCAGATGAAGACATTGCAGGCAGATGATTCAATGATAGAGAAAGAATGAAAATCTTTCCCTAACCTCCCATTCTCTTCCTTCAAATGTACAGGGAAGAACATTGCAGTAAAGATGAATTTGAGTATGCTGTGCAGGAAAAAAATTCTAAAAGCTTCAAAGTAGAATCAGTAAAATTTTAGGATTGTTGCTAATCAGTGGATAGGTATCACAGTGTGCCATCTGAAAAAGATTATTGATCAACAAGAGATGATATGGAAATGCCAGTATTTTCTGAGACAGGTTTTGCCCCATTCAGTAGTACATACACTTGGCTGATAATAATAAATTAACTCAATCAAAAGCAGCCAAAGTGCTGCTACTACTTGACATACATAGAAAGAAATATCAACATTTTGGTATATTTCAAGAGTTTTTCAATATAGACAAAGCCATACTTCCATGAGGGCCTTCACAGGGCAAAAACATTTATAAGAAAATAAACCTATAAGATTTGGATATAAAATGTGGATGTTGTGCAATGCAAATGGCTTCCCTTACAATTTTAAAATCTATTATGAAAAAGAGGGAAATAGCAGTTTGCCTCTAGAATTACATGCTACAAAAATTATTCAACCAACTGTGAACAATAACCAACATGTAGAGTCCAGTGATGATTTTTTCACAAGCCATAAACTGCCAACTGAGTTGGCTCAGAGCAACCTTCATTCTTGTGGAACAATGCACAACAATAGACCCAGACATTGTTTTCTCTTCCCAAAGATGTAAATATAAAAGCAAAAGGTTCATTTGATTTTAGGTCAGATGGGATAGAATGATAACTCTGCTTTGACTGTTGCCAGTAACTATTAATACTATGTCGTCAATCCAGCTTGGAAGACTTGAAAGACAAGACTAAAAGACATGGTTGGCAGACTATCTCAACATCATGTACAGTCGACCCCCACGTAATCTTGGTTCGGCATTCACGGAATTTTCCTTAGAACCTAACTAATAATTGCTTGTGGAAACCCCCGCATATTCGCGGAATCGCAAATATCTTCCACGATTTTTTTGTGGCTTTTTTCGTGGCAATGTATGTTTTTTCATGCTTTTTAATGCTAAATTATTAACAACAATATAGTTTACTAATTTTGTAATATAAATACTAACGTAAATTCAGCAAAATATCAATATAAAATAAACGCTATTGGCTGGAGGTTTGAAAGTAGCCAATCTGAGAGCTTTATTCATTTCTCCTCGCTGCTGATTGGCTGCTGCCCACGAGGCGCTGTCTCAGGCAGATGCAGCCCAGCATCATCCTAGTTTACCGCGTGTAGCTATCTCAGTGTTTCGCTGAGTGTTGTATTTTTTATTAAATTATTATTATATATTTACTTATATTTTACGTTATATTTTGACGTTTATAGGCATTTTTATGGACCACGTCCAATATTTGCGGTTTTTCACTCTTCGCGGGTGCTCCAGGAACGTAACCCCCGCGAATACCGGGGGACAACTGTATAACAGAGGTATGGGAGACATTAATGTTTGTGACTGAATGAATGCTATCATTATGCAGGACAAGATTGTACTCCAAAAAACAGTGGTGGAACTTATTTTCAAATATCTTAAATGTGTCTGTAGCTGCTGCCTTTAGATTTTACTGGCATATTTACTCTTCTTTAAATATTACTCATTTACAGTTCAGGAGAGAAGTATCTCGAGCCTGGTAAAAGCTCAACAAGAAAGGCATCCATGGGAGGACCATCTGCAGTACCTTGCAAGACAGTTAGATATAAAATAAATCTTGATCTCAGGGAAGATGTTCTGTACATATGAATGAAAAATAAAAAAACTTCAAGTGTGAGAAGACTTATGGTGAAGCATTCCACAGGTAAATAGTTCACTTACTTATAAAGGCTGAAAATATATTTACATAAGTACAATACACAATTTACTTTTTTTCAAATAAATAAAACAAAAAGATGTTCCTTTTGCATTTGCTAAGTATTTTTCAAACACATTTGTATTATTTTGTTCAATAAATAAAGCAAAGATTCTTGAATGCTCATCATTACCCATAAAACTACTAACATTCCCATTTTTGGAACATAAAAAAAAAACAATGAAAAAATACAAGAGCAAAAGTTGAACTGATTTCTCAAAAATGAACTATCATTCCAATTTGGCAGCTTTTTGACGTCTTGGTCACATTGGCTAACACCATTTTAATTACTTATGGAATTATTTAAATTTGTAGTTATGCATGATGAAAGATTACTTTTGGTTTTCCGGAATGGTAAATTTTCAACGACAACTGCTGCATGTTCATATCGAGAGGGGACCAGAACATCAAAAAAAAAAAAAAAACAACTTTATACTTCAATTATATCTTGGTGAAAAATTACTAGACAATATTTTTAAAAAATAAAATAGAAATATTTAACCAAATTTATTGTTTGGTTTTAATATTATGTACTTGTGACATAAGATTACACAATTTGATACACTATATAATTCTTATTTTGAATTAATTTCAAACACTTCAGCATTATCTGCCTTAACAAAGTTCCTAGATAGAGGGATGAATTGCCATGTACTATGGTAGAAAGTGTCTAACTAGTTTGCCTTTACTATGAGTCACATTAAGACATTTCATCCCATGAAATAAGGGTGCATTTCACATTTTCATCTGAATTGGGGGGGGGTTTGTACTCATTGAATGAAACTAAATTATTAATGACTATTAATTCATTACCGTCAGTTTCCTCACCTTTTAGTAATTTTTTCTAGTTATGGCAGGTAATTTCATCATGAGGGTTTGTTCTGCTAATAGAAGTGCTCTTGAATTTAAGCTCAATGAAACAAGAGACTTAAGTGTTTAAAGGTGAAAAAGGAATTTCCTGTTTTACCCAAAATTATCATAGGAATTGTAAGTGTTGTTGTTAGTTAAACGTTTATGCAATGACAAGTTCCATGCATCATGAAAATAGATATTTCTCTATCAAAGAATGCCAACAGGTTGTATTTTCCAGCTCCAGTGATGTGATTTCATTAAGAGGCTTGTTTCTAAAAGCTAATGGCCTAGTCACTGATGTTTATGCAAGACATTTGCAGTGAGGGTTTTTTGGCCTTTCCTGTTGTCTAGTAGTTTGTCCAAAGCCTGCAAATCACTAATTGGGACATAACCTGCCTGTTGATCCTTCAATAAAACAATTCCCTGCAGCCATCTAAAGGCCTGGTCTTTATCTACGTCACTCAGCCTCCTTTGTCCAAGCATGTTTTCAAATATGTACTGTCTTCACTGCCATAAGTCACGAATTTAAAGCAGATATTGTCACACTTTTCTCAGTATTAATTTGAGCATGTACATTTGATGATACACCTAACCTACCACAAAACATGTCAGTAAAGTCAATCTTTTCTCTCTTTTGATTACAAAATACACATGCAAACATCCATCAAAAGTTTTTTCAATCTTCATGTCATCTTAGGCATTATTTTTTTTAGAATCAAATTAATATGGTACTTAATAGAATGTTAGAATTTCATATTTTTCCCCAAAACAATGTTGATTACTCTGGATATATACCGAGACCAATGTACTACTAAGGGATTCCATTTTTCCACCTTTTCAATATATCCATTAACTATATTTTAGTATTACAAAAAAAAATTTCCTATTGTCACCAACTTTACCTTCACAATATAATGTTCACTTGAAACCCTTTTGGAATATTCAAACTAACTAATTTACAATAGCTGTGAAGAAAATCAGTGTAAACTTGTGGAAATGGTTAGAAGGAAGAACTTTTTTGCAGCATGTATGTATAGAAAGTGCAGTAAATTACAAATACCATTATCTTCTATAGTAGAGGAATTAAAGTTAGAGAAGACAAGGGCTATAGGAATAATACAATTCAACAGACCAAAAAATAAAGACAAATGAGAAATGTCAGCACACATTGCACAATGCAGAACAAATTCTCATACTTAAGACAGTTGAAATAGGCAACATAGGGAGACAAGGACTAGGAATCACAACTAGACACATCTACTGTAAAACAAAGGAAGGAATTTATTACATGAATTAAAACAAGCAGAAAAGGATAGAACATCATAAACAAGGACAATAAAGAAACAAGGTGACTGAATGAGTTGCAAGGATGTAGAAGAAAGATTAAAGTGGTCAGAAATGGAAAGAAGAACCAGCAAGGAAATTCATTTTATAGCCTGTTACCCACACAAAGTAACCTGCAGATTTGAGGAGAAAAAAGTGGTTAGTTCCTGTGTGGTATATAAAAAAGAGCAAGACTTCAACATACAGAAGATGCAAATGGCACCATGATAAAGTTATTGAGGTACTGGCAAAGAAGTAATACAGGAAAAGGTATCCTACCATTAGCCAATGATTGGACAGTGGTGGATGTAGGATGGAAATTAGTATTCTCTCAAGATATAGGCATAACAAATCAGAGACCTGATATCATTAGTCAAAGGCAAGGCAAGTTTTGTTAATCAAGTCAAGTCTTTTGGGAAGACTGATTAGAAAAGTAAAAAGACAAGATATAAAGATTTGTGCCAAAAATCAAGGTGAAATAATGGAAAGTGTAGTTTTTCTCTGAGTGTCAAAACCAATGTTTTCTTGTCCAGATAGTGCAAAGCAGCATAAAAATGACTAAAGCTTAGAAGTTTGTACATGTACTGGGTAGTGCCTAGCTAAGCTGATTGCTGGTGTAGACTGATTACCCATTGCTGGGCCAAATCCAGAGGGTGATGTGAATAGTGGGCCAAAAGATGTAGAGAGAGAGCACACAGCTGAGTTGTCAATTATAAGTCCTTGAGTGCATTTAAACATCACATAATATTGATTTTCCTTTAAGGAGATTTTATAAATAATTACTTTTTCAGAAGTTGAACTGCCACATTTTCTTTCTCTTTTGGATCAGTAATTAACTAGTTATAAGACTGGGTTACTACTATACAGGTATTTTTGCATGTATATTATTAAAATTTAATGTTGCATATTCATATTTTCTTTCTTTCTAAGGAAACTATTCAAGCACTTAAAAATGAAACACCTCTTCTAAGAAACAACTTATAGTATGATGCCAATAAAATGACTTGCTGCTGTTGTGGTGTTAATAGCCTTTTCCAAGAATTTAACAAGATTTGATGAAGATATTGGGTATGTATCACAATTTTGTGTAGCACAAGCATAGCCACAGATATGTATGTGGAAGAGGTTTTTAAAACTTAATCACAAAGAACCATGATGAAATAAACAAACAGGTCACAACTCAGCTGGATGTGTACAAGTCCACCATGAGATGTCTCGTATCCCATTATGAAGCTATAAGTAACATCAGAGATGGGCCTAGCCAGTCCAATGTTACAACGCAGCACCAGACCTTATGCGATAGTAATGGCTAAACTGGCATAATTTTATGAAAATTAGGAACTAAGGCCAGTCACCTAGATATGATACAATTCATTTTGCTATTAGCTACTGTCAAGCTCAGAGTTAGTTCACTGCCATTCACATGAAAAGTTTGCTGATTGTTGCAACAGGCAGCACAATACAGCAATTGTTCCTCTACCTGTCCACAATTTAAAATATAATTTGAAATTGTAATTAACACTTCAGCCTTGTTTGCATGACTTCATCAAAAATGATGAAAAAAACAACTAGTGCAAAAACCATTTGTATTTTATTGCACTCAAGGGGGAAAATCCTATAAAAACCACATTTATGCATGTAAAAGAGTGCAGCCAATTTAGATCTAAAAAAATATTTAGTATATGCTTAGAAATAATCCTCTTTAGAAGAAATTGATTTTATCCTACTACAAGCTGCAATACCCAGTATTAAAAAAAACACTTATCTGCAGCTCTAATCAGCAAATTAAACTCCAGTGTGAATCTAGTAATCTCTCTTATCCAATGTAACTGTTCATAAGTGATGAGTGGGTTTCTAGGTACTGCCACAGCATTGCTGGGACATTGCAATGTCAAGCAAATACTGTAGACATCAAGAAATAATCAATTTATAACAAAGAATTGATTTCCAACACAGATACTTATAATAAAGTAATATTTTGTGTATGCTATTTACAATTATCATATTAGATATAACACAAAAGCTCTAACATCTTGCTGCGTACTGCATTTTCTAAAAGCTGTTTAAAAAAAGACACTTTGGAAAAACAGTTTTTGTATATACTAATCTGCAGAAATATATTTACAAGCTTTAAATTATTTTAGAAACAAAAGTTCTGGTATTCATCCAGCTGCATACTGACAATTTCTAAATAACAGTATAAATTTGAATGAATGCTTGTCAATATTAGATAGTAGTTATTCATTTTTTCTGCCCAATGCTCCAATCCAGCAAGGATATTCTTTACTGGTTATACCTCCCCCCCCATAAAGACAGTCTGTAGAAAGAAACATTAATTTCAAATGTCTCAAGTCATCAGAATTACAGTTTTAAGAAATTCCTTGCATTATACCGTATGTGAATTCTCCTTTTCTTAATAAATCTGTATGTTAATAAAAGTAAGACAAAAAAACTAAAAATCAAAACTATATACATAGTTCCGGCTAATGGAGCAAACTTTGTAGTCTCTGCAACATTATTTGTAAGTTGAGAATTTTTAGAGCTCTTTTGCTTTCTGCCAAAGTGATTATTCTGCTGTTTCTTTATTTTGCTTTGCTTATCATTTCCATCTTCATTTTCATCATAATATGTGTAGTCTCCATCTTCATCATCCTCATCTTCCTCGTTTAGGCTATCTTCTTCATACCCATCAGCATTTTCATCTAAACCTTTCAGTGACTCCTTGTTATTGCCAAAATGAACCACTTTTTTCTCGTGCCTGTTTTCTATTGCTGGTTCGTGCTCATAATCTCCCTCGTACTCATATGCTGTATTGCGTGCATCAGCCTTGGGTAGGTGTGGTGCAATTCCAACATTATTGCCAGGATCTGGTGCTTGTTGGTTCAACTGGACTGCACCTTTTTCTTGTTTGCTAAGCAGCAACCTTGGACTGATCATGTGCCAGGCTGCATCTGAATGATTTAACTCCTCGATGCTGTGGTTGAGAAGGAAGTGGACATACATCATCAAAGCTCCAGATGCCACAGCAGTTTTATGGATTAAACAGCCATCTGAAAGAAAAAGAATACAACATGTATACTCTACACACACACACACACACAAAAAACAGTCTAGCGAAGTTTGAGTAAACTCCAAACAGGTCGTAATTTCTAAAATTAAAAAAATAATAATCAAAATGCAAATGAGTGTTATCAGTTAGTTTGTAATAATGCCCCACCAAATGTTCAGATCATCATGCAAATGCTCACAAAAACATGATCAGCTGTTCTGGAATATCTGATTACTTGATGAGGCAGTAAACATTCAGATTATCACTGCTTTTTAAAAGAAAATTTGCATTTCTAAATTAATCCAAATGGTATTTTCTCTCTGGATGGATTTTTAAAGTTATTACCTCTAAAAGTAGTAACATGTTAATGTTTTTCCAAGAATGACATCAACAGCACAAACATTGAAATAAAGTGGCTGTAATGAGAATTAAATTAATTTAAACATTTTTTACATAAATTATTGAATAGTTACCAGAAAGAAACTTTCTTGAAAGTAAAGTTTATGCACAGCTGTTGTAATTAACAACGAATAATTCAATTCATTCAGACAATGGTTCTAATTCCCTGAATGGTGAAATTCACAGTTGTACATCAACATTATAATGAATTAAAACCAAGACCTGTATACTGAAATATATCAATCTTATCCTAACATTTTTGATTATTTCTAATCTATGTAAAGTCCTTTACTTAAAATAAGACTGCTAACTAAATCATGTATTTAATTATTAGTGTGATTTCACCAATGTGTTACTTATGAACATCATTCATCTCATTTTTCATCAGTGGAAATTGCTGCGAAGCTTTTGTCTTTAAATGTTAGGAACACCAGACTATCTGGCAATACATCTGTGCTTACTTGGCACAGAAAGAATGACATTGGAAATATACCTTTCATATCTTTCTCAACGAAAAGTTTTCGCTGCTTCTGAGAATCCATTCTCCACACATTGCCTTGGAAATTATTCAGCCCATTATTGTTTTCAGGTACATTCAATTTTTGCTTTCCCTGAAAACGAGGAATCAATGGCCTTATGTTTTGTATATTATTGGCCTTTTGATAGTTCTGAATCTGCACTTTTTTTGCTGGATCCTCATCAAAGTTAACCACCATATGGTCTTGTTGGGATTTGACAGAAACAAACCCATGTCCTCTATTGTTGGAACTGCTAACATCAATATTTGACGTGTGATTCTGATCATCTGCATATTCATAATCCTGGTCTTCAATGTCATAACTTATGCTCCAGTTTTTAGGTAACTTCCTTTCCATAATTCCATAACATCCAATTGGTTTCTGCCATGAAAGAATTTGTTCTAAGTAATCAAGATGCAGGAACTCTGTGAACCCCATGTTGGGACAAACAAATTCTAGAGAACAAAATAAAAATACAAAACAACAGTATTAGCAAAAACAGCTTATAAATTAATCAACTGTGATATTTTAAGCAGATCAATCTTCCTTCTATTTTAAATCCATGACTGATCATTTACAATTATTTATAAATTTTCTATAATTTAAATTTTGTCAAATCTGAATTAAGGCAATATTTTAATTTTTAAAATCCTTGTCTTTGGTATTTGCAACCAATAAAAATAAATCTTCGACAGAAGATATTCAGTGCCAACTAGTTTTCATATTCCAACTACGAATGTTTAATTAAGTGGAAAATGATTAGAACTGGTACTAAATTTAAAAAAAAATAATTTCCAAGTCTGTTTAGACATGGTCCATAATAACTAAATAGGTTTATAAGCCTGAATTAACTAGTAATATGTCATTATTAGTTAGCCCTTCTTTACATTATTCATTAGATCATAAGAATATTGTCAGCATAAGGTGGAAGAATATAAATAAATTTCAAATTCTGAGCCTGAAAACACCAAGTAACAAATCACTTCAGCTTTGACACATCATGAACTGTCTTCAAACCTGTCAAGTTCCCAATTTTTTTTACTCAAGGAAAGTCTCTCTAGTTTTCATCATTGTCTCAATTTAATTTTTCCACTGCCACTATTGTTTTTATTGATCTCCTACTCTTGTGAGATTGAGATTCCATGTGCTGAGTGCAAGACTGTAGTGTTTGCCTGTAATAGTGATGCTACCAATACTTGCAAGACAGATCCCTTTGCTAATTAACAGCCTATTGCTTTTCAATTAAAATCATCAACATAACATAAGTAATTTTTTCTAGTCAACTACTCTAGTAAACTTAACTAGGGTTGCAAAATCTACCACAGCAAAAGGAAAAATAGCTTTTTATTTAGTTGTTAACAGACTGGCTCTGAAGCGTACATTGACGACCAATGATTCTCCTACCAAAAAGAGACAAGCATCATCATAAGTTTATAATTTTAATATACATAACAGTTCTTCTCTTACAAATTAGATGATGGCTTTTTATACCCTTGATTCCTCAGTTCCTACCCAATTTCTTTAGTGTAAATAGTACATGATTAATAAAAGGAATGAAAAACTGATGTCTATGCACAGAAAAATTAAAGTTTTAAAAGAAAGATTATAATTGGCAAATATTTAAATTTATCAATATCATCATCAAAAATATTAATTTTATATTAGTTAACTTAATGACTTTGTTAATATTTTATTATATCTAAACTGTTGAAAAGCTACATATATATAAAATGATAAACAAGAAGTGTTTAGAAATAAAACCAAAAAGAGTAAATGGTAATTTTAATTAAAACAAGTAAAGATGTGTATAGCTTATGTAATATGATGTTTAGTATATATATTTATTTTAGTCTGCTGTATGTTATTGGAAGTTGATGTGACAGAAATTAATAACCTGTAAATTCAAAACATTTAATGTTTTTTGCCTTTTTAAAGAAGAAATTCCATACTGTAGAAAAAATTAAGTCTATTTGTCTAAAAAATAGTGTTTTTTTATCAAGATAAAAAATAGTAATACAAAATGTATGTTAGTCACAGTGACAGTAACATGCACTTTGAACTCTGAAATCATGAATACAAAAATAAATTCCTTCAGACTCCAAGCAAAAGCATCAGAATTTCCAGATATTACAAAGTCAGCATCAAGAACATCCACCTTTAAAATAGTGTGTAATTTTTCTACTGACCAGGCTGTTACTGCAACAAAGGAGAGTTGATAAAGGAAACACTTGAAATGGTTTTAATCATCACTGACAATATAATAAAAGTTGTTTTGGACTTAATTTATAGTTAGTTTCTCTTTCAGTATTTGTCTGTTGGACCAGCATGACTGTATGAAAAAATATTTATCATCTAGGTGTGTGTGGTTTATGCATATCATCTAGTAATGGAGAAAAACAGCTAGACAGAGTTCTCCTTTGTTTTAAGAAGCAAAACTGACAGCATAAAAAAGCTGGACCGTTCAAAACATTTAACAGATATCAATCATAGTGTATTCTATAAAGAGGAGTATGAGAGTGGAGAGTCATCTACAGATATACAAACAATATTACAAAGAACAGCTGACTGACCGAAAAGTTTATCCTGTAAGTACTTTCTATTTAGGACAAATAGGTACGAAAATGGATGCAAATGAACAATAAGAATGTTAAAGGGCACCCACCCTCTTTAAACAAAAAAAAACAAGATTATTAATCATTTTGATTTACAGCTAGAAAATAAGACATGCCATGAGATACTGAATGCATTACTAGAAGTTACTATGCTAACCAGGCACACTAAAGTTTAAATTTTTAAATAGCATTTTTCTATGTAATTTTGAAAAATTAACAGCAGCAGCATTAAATAGAGCAGCCAAAACTAAATATCTAACCCTGCTCTCTTTCCAAACCTTCACACACAAAACCCTTTCAGTTTATAGCAGGGGTCACCAAACATTTTTCACAGTGGGCCGGATAACTGAAAGAATGACGAGCGCGGGCCGCATAATCATTCTGTTCAATACTTGCAAGCCAGAACGAAAGCTCTGGGAAAAAAGACGAAACACTAAGTTTAGCATTCCATGTTAATCATGGGTGAGTGGCGTGCAATGCACAAAAAACAAAGACAACCAACATATTTATTTACTAAAAAGTTATCAAAGAAGGCGACGTTAGCAAAAATATAGTTACATCAGACCTAGTGTGCACATATCCGAATCTTACAAACTAAGCAGCAAAAAAGGTTAGTGAGATTTGTGAAACTGACATTTGGCTTTCAAGATATCATCAATGTTTGGTTTGG
The DNA here is from genome assembly GCA_018389105.1 of Nautilus pompilius. Classification (NCBI taxonomy): domain Eukaryota; kingdom Metazoa; phylum Mollusca; class Cephalopoda; order Nautilida; family Nautilidae; genus Nautilus; species Nautilus pompilius. The sequence continues at coordinate 2,189,255 of JACATO010000337.1, forward strand.
AATTGCTGCATCCAAACAAGAGAATTGCTTTCAAATGTTCATCAGTCAATCTCGTTCGATGTGTTGACTTCACATACTTCATTTTTGAAAATGTTTGCTCACAGACATAAGTTGTTCCAAACAATGATGCCATACCAGCGGCAAATTTCTTCAATTTCGGAAACTCAACATCAGGTAAGAAGCGGTAAAATTCAACAAGTTTTCCTTCTCTGTGTTTCTCTTTCAACAAGTCATTTGCTTGCAAATCAATGAGCTCCAACTGTAGTTCAACTGGCACATCATCAAGGTTACAATCAAACAGATTCTGGAACAGAAGAATGTCACTCTCAATTCTGTCGAGATCTGAAAGTCTCTCCAAAAAATGCTTCTTCAAGTCATGAATAATCTTTTTAGGAAAATCGAGGTTGACATCTTCAGCAATTGTAGCGCAAAACTCTTTGAAACTGTGAAAATGAGAGTTTTCTCCTTCCAGTTGTGCTTCAAACAATGACAGCTTTCTCCGAAATCCTTTGATGATTCTGTAGAGATCACAGACGAGGTTATCCTTTCCCTGAAGTTTCAAGTTCAGTTCATTCATGTGGGATGTAATGTCGACCAAAAATGACAACTTTGACAGCTGTGGATCAGCTCTATCTTTTTCAGTGAGAAAAACATCTATTTCGTTTCGGAGCTTGTAAAAACGAAACAGGACTTTACCGCAGCTGAGCCACCTCACTGCTGTGTGATAAGGCAAGTCACAGAAATCAGAATCAATTTCTTCAAGAAAAGCCTGGAACTGACGGTGATTGAGTGCATGTCCCCGAATGAAGTTCACAGCAGAAACGACTGGTTTCAGTACACAAGAAATATCCAAGTCTTTCCCACAGAGTGCTTGCTGATGTATGATGTAGTGTATGAACAGAGCGCCCGGAATTTGCAAATCTTCCAACTGAGTCCTGATCTGCCCGACCAGACCCTTCCTCACTCCAGCCATGTTTTTTCCTCCATCAACTGTAACACCTCGAAGCTGATTCCACTGAAGGTTATAGTCTTGCAAAGTTTTCTGCAGTTCCATGAAAATGTCTTTTCCAGTTGTTGTTCCATGCATACAGCAAATGGATGCCAACTCTTCCGTTTTCTGAAAGTCCAAATTGACACCACGAATGAACACAAGTTGTGACGTACTCGAGAGATCAGAAGACTCATCCAGCGCCAGAGAATACCACAACAAGTTCCTAGCTTTCTCGCGTATCGGTAGCACTATGTTCTCTCCAAGTTCTTCTGTTCTCCGCACAACTGAAGTTGCTGAAAGGCTGATACTTCCAAACAAATAGACTTTCTCATGACAAGTCATTTGCTGCTTCCATCATACACACTTTGATGAAGTTGCCATCAGTAAACGGTTTTCCTCGCTCTGCCAACTTATGCACTATTTTGTAACTTGTACGAGTGACATATTCATTTTCAGCAAACTTTCTCGTGAAGAGATTTCTTTGAGTTTCTAAACCACGTTTCATGGACTCATATTTCTCAGAGCGTAACTTTCCAGAAAACTTTGAATATGTTGATAGATGTTTTGTTTCATAGTGACGCCGAAGATTGTACTCTTTCAGAACGGCAACACTTTCGCTGCATACCACGCAACTAGCTTTCTGGTCCTTTGTTTCCACAAAGAAGTACTTTACTCCCCATTCCTCGGCGTCCACTTTTCTTTTCTTAGTAGCCATAATAAAGGGTGAAGAAGACAGCCTAGAGACCAGCTCGATTAACACCTTGACCGGGGAATTTTTCTGAGCCTTCTTGCCCATGATGTGTCAATTATCCATGAAAAAATTAAAAAAATTTTATTTCACAACATCTCGTGTTCCATCCGTTTTATCACGCAAATGCAAGTACTGTCGGCGGGCCTGATGACCTGACGTCGCGGGCCGTAGTTTGGTGACCCCTGGTTTATAGGTTCAATAATTGGTCATTTCAAACTTTTAAGCTTTTTTCCCCTTTTTAAGACATGACAATTTTTTTAAAAAAATGCCATTCTTGCTATGGAATGGTGTTCTTCAGCATGCATAGCTATATATATTTCTAGAAATGTTATTTAAAATAGATACATTATGTCCTGATGGGCAAGTTTTTCCTCAAAAGCCAAGCATCAGATTTATTAAGTTGTGTAAAATAACACAGTATACACATAAACTATATATACTGGCCACAAAAATGTAGCAACATTGGAGTTGGGGGTACATTTTATGAAAATTAGTGCATAACCTAAATTTTTAAGGTGTAAAGTCTAAATTAGGAAAGACATGGAAATATGCACCAATAGCACATGATGAATCCCCAGTTTATAAAATGATGAGTGCCAGAATGCATGCTTGTTTGAGAGTATACAAATGTGGATAGGTTTTGCCGACGTCAGTTGCGTATAAAACTCACAATGGTACTCTATAGATAACTCATGACCAGAGAGTTCTTGCAGTAGGTTAGCTGCAAAATAATTCTAGGCAAGTCAACATTGATGCAAATTGGAGTATTGCACAGGCAGTCATCTGTCAACTGTATAATGCTGCAGCCAGGCCAGTAGCATCAATGATAATCTTAGCAGAGGTTGTCTTCATTGCACAGATGCTCAGAAGAATAATCTACAGAGTAAGGTCGTCAAAAAAACCATCTTCACCATGCAAGATTACATGCAAAATGTCTATATGTTGGTCTCCTTTAGCAATCAAGACAAGGGTCCAGTGACAGCAAGAGATGTTTACTGATGAAAGTTGCTTTAATTTGGATTTCAATGACAGCAGCAATGGAGATCACAGCATTGTTGTCAAATTTGTGTGGACTGGTTGTGTCTGGCAGAACTCCCTTGGTCACCTGACTGGTCAGATGTAACTGGATGACATTGATGTTCCTGCATCTTCATTAACTAGCACCAGGATGATGAAACCAGTAGACATAGAATTAGAGCTGCCACTGTATTTCTAAGGGCCAACAACATGATTACAATGAACTGGTCAGCTGTGGTTCCCTCCTTCTTTCACTAAATGAACATCTTTTGTAGATAAGCAAGGCTCAGGATGCCCCCCCCCTAAGCAGAATTATATAATCTAAGTATGGCCTTCACCCATGTCTCAAGCTGGTATCACCCAATACTGACTATACCAATAATCTTGACTCCATAGGGTAATGAAAGAAATCATGACATTGTAATGAAATCCATGGGCTAATTTGGCTAAGGAATAAATTGTTTTCTACAACTTCAAACTGTTTTTCTACATAAGTGGAATTAAATGTCAAATTCCAATATCCCTTGAGATTTTTGTGACTAAATATAATATGAAATTGCTTGCTAACACACTTATTTGATTGGGAAAAGAGCTAAAAGAGTTTGAATTCTTTTGTAAAATACCATATAAGTCTGTTTTTTCTCCCAGAAGCCTAGGCTCAGACTTATATTCCAAAAAGACACTTATCTATGAATAGAGTCATTGGAATTGCTTTAATGAAAAAAAAAAAAAAAAAAGTGTTTATTCTGAAATAAACTGTAAAATTTTTCATTTGAAACAGATTACAGAAATTATGGCCAGGAACATTTGCCATGCCAAACAGTTGAGTAATTCACCATTTGTGCACTCACCAATTGTATTCAGTTTATCCTTTTCAATTCTAATTATATGTATAAATACCTCTAACAAATCCTCTACCACATCTCAAAATGATCCCCCTAAAATAATGCAAGTCACATAGCCGCTTTTAAGCTGGAAGTTTAAAGTTTGGTGAAAAAATGGTGGACTAACATTGAGGATAAGTTGGAGGAATGTGTGCTAACCCATTGTACTGTGCCATGGACTTATTACTGTACATTTGAGAATAAAGGCCAAACAAATTGATCACTGACTTTCCATTTCTCCCTATCATTTTTTTTCAATGGTGTACAGTATTCTCCATAGTGGTTTACCCAGAGGTGTGCACAATATCATCCATTCAGAGAATAACTAAATGTGTTGAGTTCCATGCTGGCCTAGGACCTCAAATGCTGGACAACTTGAAGCCAAGTCGAATATTGACTCATGCTATCAAAAATAAAATTGAGAGTTGAATTTTTGAATTTGAGTGTGCACTAATATCTCAAAATCACATAAGTGTTAAAGATAGATATGACACATTTGACTTTTGAAGTGGTAATTTAACACAGCAAAAAAGGAAATGGAATCACCAGATGATCACTGATGACATGCAGTGACTAAAAATAGACATTGGGCTTTTGATACCAAAACTGATGATAACATTTGCAATTTGTTTCAAATATCTCTCCATGATTGCAAACATGTTGAAAAACTATTTTAACACCCTATTTATCCAGAAGACCATCCCATAAAGTAGTTCAACGATATGCACAATCAGATCATTAATATTCAAGAGTCCGAAAGTACCATAAACAGTGTTGTGATGCAATAGTGTTATGAAGAATCTGACATACTGTTCTGATTGGTTGAAGATTTGGCTAACTACTGTAGATAATCTAGCCACAGCTTATACTCAAAATCAACTTATAGGCTGAAAAATACAATGTGTGTTTTGGTTTAGGGGAGCTTAAAAATTTTTTTTTTGCCAGTTCCATGGATTTCATAATTTTAATTCACTTCTAACTGGTAAAAAGTTCTAATTCTTGGTGTTCATTTGCAATTTCATTTAATGCTTGTTTCTTGGTTAAAATCAAATTATTCAGGTACTAAATACTAAACCTAAACTAAACTTATCTATACAATGAATGTAGTTTTTAGAAAATGTATCAGCTTTTTCTTTAGTTGTAATTAAAAGGGACTCTAATGGTCTTGTGTTGAAACCAATTTAGGATACTTCAAAACTATTTCAAAAGAAAGAAAATAAAAGCAACTAGCAAATGTTTGTGCTAACTTACGCTGTTCCATGAATAAGTCTTGGTACTTTGGAGCAACTTGTCCACCAAGGTAATTGTGAACAAGCTCTTTCATTTCAAAGAAATTGTTGCTGCACAATTCTAGCTGCAAGTCCAATACGGTCCTCCGCTGAGATGCAAACAAAATACTGTTTAACTTTTCATGGCAGCCAAGCTACAAAGAAATGAGACAAGAAACAATCAGCTATGTATTGACCTGGTCAGTACATTGGTTTCTTAGCAAGAAGTGGATAGAAATTTAGCATATTTAATTCATAACAATCTTTTATCAGAAAATGTATTGAAATTTTCTAAATGTTTGTGTGCATGTTTGGGCACACGTGTAAAATTTCAGCAGATATAAATGTTTATTATTTCTATAAAGAAAGTTTTTAAAGGATTTAGATTTTCCTTCACAAGGAAAAAAATTTTAAAATTTCATGATTCTTTCTTACAACCCATTAAATGAATACTTACGGTTCCTTCAATTTTAAAAACATGAACACCAAATTGAGAACATTATAATTTAATTTCAAGTTTTTAAATTAAATTTTAAAGCTAAAAAAAATTACTGATAAAATATTTCAACACAAAGCTGCTAAATCCTGAACTTGAATCAGAACAGCACCCGCAATAGTCGGTGACCAGTTTCTACCTGGACAGCAGATTGCATGTACAGGATAAATGATCTGGTCATCGTGGCATATATTCTTGTAGGATGACTGACTGGATATGGAATAGCATTGTTGATGCTGGTTTAATCCTCTCTTAGAATTTACTTGATGCAAATATTTTTCTTATTGTCAGTTGTCATTTTAAACTTAAAAAAAAAACTTCATTATTTATTTTGACTATGTTATTAAAAGATGAGTAAAAAATAGCTCTGTGAAGTTAGATAGAATTTTTGAAATAGAAATTAAACCATAGCTAAGTCAACAGACAAAATAACTCTAATAATGGAATAAATATCCACCACAGACTTTTTTTTGAAATGATTAAGATTATCTAAATGCAGGGTGTATGCCAACTCAATTCCTGTCATTATGCAGCAGATAGTGGTACGTGTGGGAGGACGTCGAGAAAAAACCACTGATACTTTCTGAACTGGTGCAATGATGGTGTCTACCACTTTCCCATCCACAACCATAAATATATTTCCAGCAGAACCCGAAGCCTTGAGTTTTAGACATCACAGCTCTCAGAGAATCAAAGACAAATTAACTAACTAATTATTTTGACTACTTACAAACTTACTCCAAGAAAATCATAAAATGGAAGATTTGTATGCTGGCTGGCACCAAATATTAAAAAGGTGAAGAGTAATTTTACTTGGTTGGTGGAAAAATGCTGAAATTATTTCATATTTTAAAATTATCAGTGCCCATTCTTTGCCAAATTATTCCTTCATGGAGTTACATTGCTGATGAATGGCAGCTATATGGTGAGTGAACTTAGATACTTTACTGCATATCACTGATTAATGTGTTTTACAATTACCAACGCATTAAAGAAAAAAAAAGGGTGTTTTCATCAACCAATCATACTCATGATTTAGTTAGTATAAATGCTTGGTTGGTATTTACCCATTCTGCCAAACTTGTCCAAAGCAGCTGATGAGTAATGGAATAGCCAATTAGTCCTTTAGTGGTCATTATATTTTGACAATGGCTACTAATGGTACACTTCTGTCCTTTTATACCGGCCATTTCTGACATACACAAATCACTTGTATTTTCATTGATGACATCTAAAAGTAGATAAACATTAGTGAGTGAGGTCCATAATCACCTTTAAGTACATACAATGGCACCTACTTTGCAATAAGCAAATACACCAAAACTAGCTCTCATCCATCTGCCTTCTAATCTGGGATAGAAAAAAAAGGGAGAACACAAAAAGCAAAATTCCATTTTAGACAAGACATTCGCTTTTATTGGGTAATAAAATGACATTCTTTGATTTATAACAGAAAGTAAATTTATGCACCCAAACATTAAGAAAAAATTACGTAGTGGTGGCTATTTATGTTACATGTAAAATAAATCTCATACTAAATAATGGCTAAGAATATTTTGTCTGATTTCTTATAAGAAAATCATCCCTTAAATTCTTATTTACTGATGAGCACCTTCATTTTGTTTACTAACATTCGCATGCCATCCACCGAAGAAAGAACAAGCATTCAATTGTTTCACATTTCATGTTAAAAACAATCCTGCAATTTAGTTGAAGGAATTCCCCTAATAATAATAAAAAAACAAAAAAAAAAATTGCATATATAACACTGGTCAACAAATTTTTATTTTTTTTCTTTGGCAGACCATCTAGGAGTGTTTTCTGGGGTTTTGAAGGTCGCTGATTACGAATATAACATTGGTTTTGTCTGATTGGCTCTAGTTTAGAAGATATTGATAGCCTCAAATAAGCCTAAACTGCTAAAATTCTCCCTGAAATACTTCAATATAGAAGCAGTAAATAATAATTTTCTGATATTATTGAATCATTATAATGATTATAATCATTATAATGATTCAATAATATCAGAAAATACATAATAATTATTATGTATGTAGTGTTTTTAAAACAGTTTGCACATAAAACTAGGGCTCATGAAGCAGTTTGTTAAGGCGTTGAACAAAGATGGGGATTGCTTCAAGTACATATGCAGGCAATTTCCAGGTCTTTCCATCGAAAAAGCTAAAGGTGGCATCTTCGATGGACCTCAGATTCGAACGCTCATGAGGGATTCTGACTTCACTAATCATATGAACATGGTTGAGTTAAATGCTTGGGTGTCCTTCACAGATGTAGTGACAAACTTTTTGGGAAATCACAAAGCTGACAATTACAAGCAATTGGTCCGTAAGATGCTTACTGCATACGAAAAACTAGGGGCAAATGTGAGCATCAAAGTTCATTTCTTGTTTAGCCACCTCGACAGATTTCCTGGTAATCTTGGTGATTACAGTGAGGAGCAAGGAGAGAGATTCCATCAAGACATCAAAACAATGGAAGAGAGGTATCAAGGCAAATGGGATGAGCACATGATGGCAGACTACTGCTGGAACCTTTTGAGAGACTGCCCGAAAGTTGCTCACAAGCGAAAATCGTATAAACGTCAATTTCACTTTTGTGAATAAAATATTGTTTTGTGTGTTCATTGTAACTAAGAATCTAGTGTATAATAATGCTTTGCATTAATTTATGATATATAACTGATTATGTAAATGTTTTTTTCCCTTGGAGAATTAAAATTCAGCAAATTTTTAGCAAATTTTTTGTATATTCTCGAAATATATGAAAAGTGTTCATTTATTAATAAATGAAATGATGTTATATCTAACTTAACTTGTTAGATTGAGATTTACACTGTCTTTGTGGTTTTGGATCAGCGTTTCTCAACCGGGGGCCTGTGGCCCCCCAAGGGGGCCACGGGCCTTCGACCGGGGGGCCACGAGCGGACACCGAAAAATGCAATTCAGAATGCAGAAGCTTGGAGTGTATAATTAAGGTGACGAGACTCCGGTCATAGGGGAAGAGTTTTTTTTTAAACAATTTGCCTGATTTTTTTACACAGTGTTTAGGCTTTATTTTTGTTTTGTTTTGAAAGAGCACTTTTTAAACCAAATTTTTAACCGTGTTATTGTTGTTCAGTGGCGAGGCTACAGGGGGGGCAGGGGGGCGACCGCCCCCCCCCCCCTGGTCGGATTTTGGTACCGTCGGTCGGAAATTTACATGTTGGAAAAAAAATGTTCTTCACTAGCGCTATTATTTCACAACTATCACATCATTGAATTAATTCACCTGCATCAAAATTTGTCCCCATTATAATGGTCCCCTATAATGCTATTATGTACAGTACATTTTTTTTCCAACATGTAAATTTCCGACCGACGGTACCAAAATCCGACCAGGGGGGCGGTCGCCCCCCCTGCCCCCCCTGTAGCCTCGCCACTGTTGTTGTTGTTGTTTTTCAGATGTCGAAGGTTCGAAAATGGAATGACAGCTACGTCAATTTTGGATTCACGAAGGTCATTCGAGATGGCATGGACTGCGCGCAATGTCTGCACTGCTCAGTGGTGATGGCAAATGCATCACTACGTCCTTCCAAACTTTCAAACCATCGCGACAAGGTGCATCCCCAAAGGAAAGATGATAATATTGATGCTCTGTCTACGAAACGAGCACGGTACGACCGTGAAGCGACACTTCCAAAATTTGGATTCCGGCCAGAAGAAAAACCTGCTCTTCAATCCAGCTACGAAGTGGCATACCGAATTGTGAAGTGCAAGAAGCCGCACACTATTGCTGAGGAACTTATCAAGCCATGTACAGAGAAAATGGTGGAACTGATGATCGGACCAGAGGCAAAAAAGAAAATCCAGCAAGTTTCGCTCTCTAATGACACGATCCGCCGACGGATTGATGACATGGCCGCTGATGTGTGCCGTCAAGTTTGCTGTGAAATCAAGCAAAGCACGCTCCAGGCTAGCCTTCAACTTGATGAATCTACCGACACCGCTCTGGAGAGCCAGTTGATCGCCTTCGCTCGCTACGAGAAAGAAGGAAAGATGAAGGAAGAGTTCTTATTCTGCAATACCCTGCCAACCACAACGACAGCAAAAGATGTCAAAGCCATCGTGGACTCTTTTTTTGAAGTGAATGGACTCAGCTGGCAGAATTTCAAGCACATTTGTACTGATGGTGCCCCAGCGATGATTGGCGTTAAAGGAGGGTTCGTCACGCTTGTGAAGAATGAATGGCCCCACGTGACGTCTTCCCACTGTTCACTACACCGATATGCTCTTGCGTCAAAAACTCTACCGCCGCGTTTGTTGGAAGTCATGGACGTTGCGGTCAAAGTGATCAACTTCATTCGTGCGAAGGCCAAAAATCATCGGCTCTTCCAACTTCTGGCCAACGAAATGGGAGCGCAACATGTGGGACTTCTGTTTTACACCAAAGTTCGTTGGCTATCGAGGGGGAAATGCCTCTCTCGGTTGTATGAACTCCGGTTGGAGACAGAAATTTTCCTGCGAGAGAACGAAAACAACCTCCATGTCCACTTCGACAATGAAGAGTTCGTCATGATGCTCGCCTACCTGGCCGATATATTCGGCCGACTCAACGAAATGAACCAGTCTTTGCAAGGCCATGATGTGACAGTCAGTGACGTTCAAGACAAGCTTGCCGGACTGTCTGCTCGAATGGGAGTCTGGCAGGCACGAATCGAGGCCGGATCCACAGCCTCGTTTCCTTTCTTGGACGAGCATCTGCAGACGCAGAGGATTGAACTTCCCATCGGCATCAAAGATTGCATCATTGGACATCTCGACATTCTCTCCGCTGAGTTCAAATCTTATTTCGACGATGCTCCATTGGATGTTCCATGGCACAGAGACCCATTCAACACCGAAATTGAACCTACTGAAGACGAAGCAGAGGAGCTCGCAGAGTTGAAGGTCTCAAAAGCAATGAAGCTGGCCTTCAGTAACAGAGAAGACCTCTCCAGCTTCTGGTTGTCTGTTCAGGATGCATATCCACTACTCAGCAAGAAGGCATCCGAAATGCACGCTCAATTCGCCACAATATACCTTTGCGAATCTGGATTTTCTGACCTGGCGACCATTAAAACGAAGTCCAGAAACCGTCTTGATGATGGGAACGATATTCGCCTTGCTGTGTCCAAGACGGAGCCGGACATAAGAGGCCTCGTCACACGAGCCCAACAGCAAGTGTCTCATTGATTATATTGTTCAGCAAAAATTTTTACTTTGATTTATAATTTTAGTGACTGAATAAACAACATAAAACAAAATCTGCATTTTTTTTTTATTGAAGGGCAGGGGGCCACGAGTGTTAGCCACTCGGTGAGGGGGGCCATGGGCTATCAAAGGTTGAGAAACGCTGTTTTGGATATCATAAAAAATCAATATCTGAAATTTTGCACTATTTAGCCGTTTTTTGTACGTTTAGTTATGGTCGCGATGGGTGATTTCAGACGAACGACCCCCCTGTGATATCTCCAAAACTAGAGCCAACTTGAAAAAAAACAAATGTCAGATTCGGATTCAGCGCCCTTGAAAACCCCAGAAACCAGTCTCACTTTTCCTGCCAAAAATATTGTGTTGACCAGTGTAATCTCCTACGTATCAGGATAAATTAGTAGCAATTATCATCATTTTTTTTTTTAGAAGGACATTTAATGAAAAATAATTACTGGAAGAACCAGGGTAACCTTCCCTCCCCCCCCCTCTCTCTCTCTCTCTCCAAAGTACAGCAGCTTTCCTGTATCTGTCCCAGTAAAAAATACTAGGATTTGAAATCGAAATCAAAACAAAACACCAACCTTAAGCACAAAAGATCACTGAACACTTAAGCAATCAAACAGCTCATACGGATTATCGCAAATCAATGTTAGCTTCTCAAATGTTAACTAGAGCATGTAAATAATTTCTTTGAAATGAAAAGTGTTGTTGTTAGGAGAGAAGCCTGAACAAAAATCAGGAAATGAAACAGGAAAATCTCTTTTCACTAAACAATAAATCAGTTTTACAACAGTTGACATTCTTTTTGTTAAAGCAATGAAAGCGAAACTCTAAAAATGTAATTATTATTATTATTATTATTATTATTATATTATTATTATTATTATTATTATTTAAAGCCACTGTAGATATATTTTTTTGTGTCAAACAAAAACTTCTAAGACTTAATCTATCTAGCATTGTTTGTTATTAGTTTCTGATGCTAACCAGCTTACGCCATATCCAGGGTTCAGAATGAACCACCAATGACTAAATTTTCATACCTTGAACAGTTTCCTCAAATACTTTTTCTTCTTTGTAATGTTTTTCTAAAGGACTGTGTGTGGATGATCCTTTGTGATGGAATAGGATATTTACATGGAAAAAGCAGTTACTATCTTCAGATGAAAAACTACTGGAATCAATTTTGATTCAAGAAATACATGAATCAGAAATATAAAAAAAATAAATAAATACAATTAGATTAAAACAGGCACGTGATTTGGCATCAATGACAAAAAGCACTCTGGAAATCTAAAGGGATCCAAGGGCCCTCTACAGTTTCTACAAACATAATCAAGACAGGTTTTTCTTCAGGTGTTGAATTTGAAATTTCTTTTTGTGTACTTATTATGCCCTTTCATAGGCAAACACCATTTTAGATCTACCTTTTATCCTGTGTACACAAGTTTCTTTTCTAGCAAGTTCATCAGCTTCCTTCTCTTTGTCTCTGTATTTCTTACAAGACAACTGCATCTTTTTTGCCTAAGATGGGATTTACATGATCATAATTAATATCCTTCCTGCATTTGTTGTTTTGCCATTATAGATACCTCACAGTACATCACTATAACCAACCAAATCCATTCTTCCTGACCCCATATCTAGCTCATCTGCTGTTGGAAAAACTCAGACTAAGGGCCATGACAACAGCTCAAAAGAGCCCCCTACTTTCTTAGTGAGCCGCTTTATTTATTTTTATGCTATGTTGTCTCTATTTTACCAATACTAACCAGTATACTTCATTTACACTTACAGAAGCTTTGACATTTTAATCAATGAACAACAGCCACCTACAGTTTTAAAATGACTGACAGACTAAGTATTCTGAAAGAATAATTTATCATAAAACTAAATCTTTCTCAAATCTCTAGAAAGTTTTCAATATTAGGTAAGCTGTTTATATATACCATACCTTACCAAGCCAAGTAAAACTACATCAAATTAATCCCCTTGGCTTAGTAAACAATGAATTTAAAGCATGTGACTTTTTATATAATTAAGTAAATGATTTAGAATATTATTTCCCATAATTTTATTTATTTTTTTTTTTATTTTTAAGTGTAAACTAAAATAGCAAAGAAAGTAAATTAGATGTTAAATGACATCTCTGTACTACAAATCCATATGTCATGTCTTCATGGGGCTTACTGTTGTTATTTGTAACTGATGATGCCAAGTCACATCATGCATAGCCAAAATGCTACAAAGTAAAAGTGAACAACACTGACCTCTCTCAGCAGACCAAGACATGGTGCAGTTGCTGAAATTGCTTTGGTCAACAACCAAGTAAAAGTTTGTTAAATTAGAATTTGCATTTGTTCTTTATCAGCTGCAAAGGCAATGCTAATTATTTCCGCATTATTAAAATATATGCAAATAATCAAAGAAAAATGAATTCAAGTCACTAGTCTGAAAGCAAAGCCAAAACAACAGTAGATTTAAAAAAAAAAAGGAATTACACTGATTTCTAAATAAATTTCAGTACAATATTCATATTATTTCCCTTTGTGTACTGTAGAATTGTCTTCTTCAAAAGGCTTAGATTATATGTTCTCCAATGGCATGTATTCAGGTACACAACTGATAAAGAAAATATTTTCCAGAATGTTAACAGGAATAAGATTCAGAATAAAAAGGCATTTTAATCAGTAATTAATAGAAGTTATGCACAAGTCAAATATTTTAACTAACAGAATCAAATTTCACCAATTTCCTCATAATTTCTAGTTTCCCATTATATCTGTCCTATATTTGTTTGTTTTTTCTGTAATGAAAGTTAATGGCACTTCTCAAAACAAGCACACACTCTTCGTGTTCTTTGATTTACTTTCCAATCTGGTTTAGAGTTCTGACCATTGTGGTGAGTCACATCAAGAAGTTACTTAGTTCACAAGATTTTTTAACAGTTGTTGCTTTTTATATTTTCTAACAGCTTTTATTTATCCTAAAATATTCATTCAGTTACTCAGCAACTTCAAATCTGAAATCTGATATGCTTAACTTCTAATGTACAGTAACAATTTTGTACTTACACAACCAAACAAAAAAAATTGTTTTAAATCTACAACAACAAGCAACAAATATATCTTTTTCTGTTATAATCAAAAAGAATCGTAAGACTTAGCTTTGAAAATTCACTTACTCAAGAGTTTTCTAATTTTTATAAGCTTTTTTTCCTAACTAGAAATGCAATGGCATCTGTTTGGAAATGTAAACCTTTTCCTCCATCTTCCTGAACTTAAAAAAATATCGCCAAATAACTCAAAATAGATTGTTCTTTATGGGTAATGTGTTAATGTAATAATTTCTATAATATAAACTTTTTATTAACAATAGTCTTGCTGAAAATTCCTAAACCAGGTCAATAGCATGCTGCTGTTTCAAAAAATTCTGAGAAATTACTGCAGTTACTCTATACCATTTTTTAAAAATTTATTTCAGCAATGTGCTGATTGACTCATCTGTGCACTTGTATTTGAAGGAAGTAGGATCCATCTTGAGTAAGCTCTGTTTGACACAATGAGAGTTTTGTAAGTATAAAAAAACTTCCAATTAAGAAAAAAACAATAAAACAAACCCATTACACAAGATCATTTATGACACTAAAAAGGCAACCCCTCTTTTGCATTAGTTAAAAAACATTTTTAGATATATATATATTTGCCAGTGAAAATTTTCAGATACCTGATGAGCCACCATACAGTGTTCCTGTGTGGACAACTAGAAACAGTCCATCATAAACAGATTTTTAAAATACCACCATGACAAAATGTTGCACCAGTTTATGCTATGTTAGTAGTTGTGTACAACTCAGTTGTTAAGCTATATAGAACTTAAGTTCAACTTTCATCCTTTGAGCAAATATAAATGAGAAAAGTCGCAGGTTTTAATACTTCTTATCGCATTGCCAATAACTACAACTAGAACAGACCTAAAAACCATCAGATCAACGATATAATTCTGCTTTAAAAGTAGTGTGGTTTGTGAGCCTAGTACAAAGCAGTTTTTCTGGGGTTAAAAAAAAAATTTTTTTTCTTCACATTTTCAGTTCTTGCAAAAGTATTTTCTTCTCAGTGTTTATTATGGGAAACATTACTTTTTTAAAATATTCAGTATATAATCACAAAATAAAATCATGCCAGCTAACTAAGTCAGCTTATTTAGGTTCACTGTCCAAAAATGTATTCTCAGGAAATCTACAGCTTGGCATAGTTATGGCTGATGCAGTTTGTTGAACTGGCAATGGAAAAGGAAGTCATATAAACATTTTGAAGCATTTGAAAATAGAATGAGAAGAACATCTTGTAGTTGAACTTCCCATACAAAACAATAAGAGGAAGACCACCAGAGGAGAGAGACAATCCAACAAACAGGGAAAAAATGAGGGAGCATGAAGACCATGTGTATGAACCTGTAATTTCTGAAAAATATCCCCCCCCCCGAGTTTTTTTTTTGTTGCAAGAATAGTCCATTTTTTCATAAAATACAATATTTTTTAAGTTTTGAATCTTGATTCAAGTGAATATTTAGTTGATATAGTTCCTTACAAGAGTAAAGATTAAAGCAAGTTCTGGTTCTTGTATAATTCAGTAGGGCTTACAACTTGTACACATCTAGCTGTAAAGTGTAACTAGTCTTATTTTTAAATACTGACATCCTTTTACTTGAACCATACATTTTATGAAGAGAAAGGTGTGCAGGAATATGAAAACAGATTAATATATATATATATTAATGTGTGTGTGTGTGTGTGATTATCTATTAACCTCAATAAGCTAATTCTTTATACAAAGAAAAGTATTAAGAAACCTGAAAAGCCCTACCTTCCTTAAATCTAATGAGGTTCTCTGATCTTTCATCTTCTTTTTTTTTGGTTAGGGGGTAAAGAGTTGTTTTACCCTATCTCAAAAGATGGAAGTTAAAGGATTGCCTTCTAAAAGCCATTAACAAGACACAAAACAAATTAAAAACACCTCTGTAATTCTTTAAACAAGGTTGCAGCTATCACCAAAGAAATATAGTTATAACAATTTTTCTTCTGCCCAGTGTTGGTAAAAGCAAGGATCACCTGGTTATCATAAATGATCTATTTTAACATGTAGTGATGTTGGCACTTTCTAGTAAACAACAGCCTCCAAAATTATTTGGACTAAATTTTTCTTATTTTAAAATTTTAATGAATTCAGAAATACAAACAGCTATGAGAACAATACCTTCTTGACATATAAAAATATTATAAAGAATCATAAATAAAAATGCCTCAACATACAATGGAATAACATTCTGAATGGTATTAAGGTTCAAACCTCACTTTTAATAACTTCTTTGCATGCTCAATCAGTTGACGTATTTCTCTATTCTTTCTGGAAATACTGCCTTAGCTGTGTGATGTTTGTTGGGTGCCTAAATTTAACTCTCCTATCCAGTTCATCCCAGTGTTCATTTGGATACTGTGCTAGCCAAGTCATGATATCACAAGTCCAAAAGCCTTCTGATGTTCCAGTTACCCTTGCAGAGTTTGGGCATATGTTAAGGATCATTGTCTTATTGGAAAATTAATCCACATCCAAATATCCATTCAGTAGAGAATTTTTTTTAATAGTCCCACACTATCACAATACCCCTCAATGTTTCACTGTTGGCACAATATAGCCATCAACAAATTTTTGCATGATCAACAACAGATGTAGACATGATGATTACTAGCAAAAAGCTCAAACATTGATTTGTTTGAACACAAGACTTTCTGCCATTCTTATAGGGTCCAATGAACATGCCCCTTTGTCCATAGCTTACAATTTTGTTTGTTTTCTTAATGAAGAAATATTTTTTAAACTGCTACACAATCGTTGATACCAGCATCTGTTAGTTAACATCTGACCATGGACTTGAATAACAGACTCAATCATGGAAGTTATCTCAAATAGCCAGACATCTGTAGCAAAGAGATATAATCCTAATGAATCTGTCCTGGGCAATAGTTGTTACTTCGTGGCCATTATCCCCAATTTTTTTTTGGAAATACTATCAGTCTGCGTCTTTTAATCTACTGCATTGTGTGACACCTTCAGTTTCCTGCCAATATCTCTGATGGTCCAGCCCTTGTTCCTTAGTGTTATTACAACAGCTTGCTTCTCTAGATAATTTTCTTCTTGTCTTTTTTTTTCCCAATCAACCAGTTTGGTACATTTTATAGCAATGTCAGGTTTGAAAGAAAAGTGATGTCATTAAGTTGTCTACCTACCAATCAAGTGATCACCCAGTGAGTGAGATGATTATGGCCTAATGCATTCGTGAATGGTGGTGACTCAGACCAATCTAGGATCAACAGCTATCTGGATGAAAAAGTGAAGATAACTGATTTCTCTTAACACAACTTCAATAAAATTCAGAACTGTCAATATTTATTGAAATTTTAACAATTTCCTCCAGATTTTATATAATATTAATTATAGTATATATCATTTTACACTTCAGCACCTTAATTATCTTTTAGTTGAACACCATATGTATTAGGTTGTTACAAAAGTTTTGTCGGCTTTTATGTTGTTAATTTGGGGTCCATTTTTTGCATGCTTATGAAGGTGTGCTTAAATAAGTTATATATCATTTTGTAGCTTGTGCTTTGGCATACAAAATGCAAACCTACTTTTCTTAAAAACCATAAAATAGATATTTTCAGGGTTCTGAGTGAAGCAATGGATAAAAATTTTTGTGCCATTTTGCTTCATGAGTTCAAACCAGGCCACAAAGCGAGCAAGGCAACTCGTAACATTAAGCAAGCATGTGGCAAGGACACAGCAAATGAGCACACAGTACAACAATGGTTTGCAAAGTTTCAACCAGACGTCCTTCCAGCTGTGTTAATGACCATTTGAAAGCCTCAGTTGAAGCTGATCCAAGAAAAACAGCGAGAGAAATGTCTGGAGAGCTTGACATAAGCACTGCAACTGTTTCCCGGCATCTTGACACAATCGGCCAGGTGAAAAAGCTTGATAAGTGGGTGTCTTATGAGTTGAATGCACTTGTCATAAGAAACAAAAATGACCATTTCTTGACCAAATCATTGTGATGATGAAAAATGGATCCTTTATGACAATTGCAAATGATCAGCATAGTGGCTCAATAGAGACATGGCACCTAACCACATTCCAAAATCCAGCCTCCACCCAAAGGTGATGGTCACTGTCTAGTGGACTGCAACTGGTGTCATCCAGTATAACTTCTGGCAATCTAGCAAAACCATCACAGCTGAAAGGTACTGTCGTGAATTAAATGTTTTTCATCAGAAACTCTCCCAATGACAGCCGGCATTGGTAAATTGAAAAGGTTTAATCCTGCTCCACGACAATGCTCATCGTCATGTTGCAAAAAAGATACTTCAGAAATGGAACATGTTGGGGTACAAAGTTCTCCCTCACCCAACCTATTCACTAGACTTTTCTCCCACAGACTATCACCTTTTCAAACACTTCGACAGCTTCCTTCATATGAAATCCTTCTCCAACCAAGCAGCAATTGAAGCTGCCTTCCAACAGTTTATCAACTCCAGAAATCCAGATTTTTTTAAAAATGGTATAAATGCCCTTGCAACTCATTGGCAGAAGTGTGATGATTGTAATGGAACTTACTTTGATTGATAAACTTCACTTTCAGCAACGATATGAAGTCTCATTGTTGCAGGAAAAAAAACAACAAAACCCTTGTAACAACCTAATATTATTTGTATACTAAAAGAGCAATGTTGTCCCAATAATTTTTTAGCCTACTGTGCATGCGTTCAGCTGCACATTTTTCTTTGCCACTCTCATATTCTTTGGAGAAACTATCCCATAGCTCAGCAGTTCCAAATCTTTTTCTCAGTGTGACCCCATTAACATAGTGGCAAATTCTTGCTAGCTCAATTTCCAGCACCATCAGTGCCAGCAGCAAGCATAAGGTCTGGTGGAGAATTCTACCAAACTATTTTTAAAAGAAAATGTGAAATAATTCAATTTCTGCATTCTAGACTGTGGAATAACTGCATCTTAAGATGTCTGAGAGGCTGGGAAGTTGAGATCACTGGTGTAAATTACACCATAAAAAATAGGGCATCACACACACACCCCCCCAAAAGATTAAATTTTGTCTGAAAATAACCATGATGCTTGCTAGCTTTGCAACTCCCTAGTTTGAGAACTGCTTTCATTGAATTTCCCCCAGATTGCACCAATCTAAGGTCATCTTGAAGACGGTAAATATCATCTTTACGAGTTCTAACAAATCTGTTGCTTTGGGAAAAGGATACTGCACCAAACACTAATCATTATAATTTCTCTAGCAAAGGAAAGAAAAGGTAAAGACTCAATAAATTCCAAAACAAATCAGTAATAAACAGAAAATAAATTTTAAACTTCTGTAATTTCTGCTGGTATCTTTGGATAATATAAATCACAAACTCTATCACCAAATATAATTCTAAATGCTGCAAAATTTAGCTACTTTATGATATTAAATCAAATATCTTAATTGGAGATTTGCTTCATAAAAATTAATTTCTTTTTACCAGTAAAAACTTCAAATAATAGAATATTTTGCATGTCCACATTAACTTACTGAAAAAATTGCCACTATGAAATTTGTCTAATCACATAATCTGTTGCTTTAAGGACAGACCTCATGACAAACGACTTAATTTGTAGAATCCCTTCAGTGACTACTGAAATTTGTACAATAATGTATATAAAAATAATACAAGTTTACTGAAGATGCCAGTTTAGAAAAGATAACCATGACCCACTAAACAGAGCTGATCATGCCATGACTCAAACACAGCTGGTTCAACTTATCAAAACATTCCAATCAATAAAAACAATTGTTAGGTGAGTAAATAAGGTTAATTCACTTGCCAGCTGATTGCACATAAGGTCAGTTTCACTGATGATCAATTATTTTAAAGGTTACAAGGAGGTAGGAAGCCATTCATCATGATTATGCAAGGACACCACATAATTTTAGAACTGATTTATACTATTAAGTATATCTACCTGTAGCTTATACCCTTAATACTTTAGATATTTAAATATAGAATTATACTGACATCTACTAACTTTAATTATGACCTTGTAATATTAACTGCAGATAGATGAACAAAATTTGCTACTATCCATACATTCAAAAGCCCTAAATTTTTTGAAACTTTTAACAAGTCTCCTCTTAAATATCTGACATCCAAATTAAGCAACTCTGCTTACGGTGTTTAAAACCTAGGAAAAACTAACCATCCACACAAAATCAGCATGCACGTTGACATCTATTTCACGTGTTTTTGTAGAACAGAAGTTCCATTTGTCTCTCATAGTAGTTCTCTTATTTGTGCCAATAACACTCAAGTATGAGCTAATGGAAGGAGTCAACCAATTAGCACTGTTTGTGACAATTGCACATCAAAACAAAGGCAAACTTTGCCAGTTCAAAGCTAGCTTCTGCACCATTCACAGCTCTATTTTTGCCATTTGAATTTGTACAGAAAGTTATCATGGGTCCTAAATGCTCTTTAGATAGCCAATCATCTTCAGTTTTGAAGGGGAAACAAGTTGTATTGATGACAGAAGTTAAGTTAAAGCTGATTTGATGTCTTGGAGAGTGCAGCATTCATTGCCGAATCTTGTAGTATCAGATTTCAAGAAGTTTTACACCAACCAAAGCTGCTGGGAAATTGATGGCAAGGAAAATTTTTCAGGGTTTCAAGAATCCATTTCCTCTCATTGACAAAGCCACATATGAGTGGTTGAAATAAATATGGTGTATGGGAACAGCAAGACCAAAGAGTTTCATTAAAAAAAAATGGACATCCAGGAGAAGTGTGAATACTCATCAGGCTGGTTGTTGTGTTGGAAACTGCATCACTGAGCTTGCTCCTGCTTTCTAGTGAAAAGTATTCAGCAAACGTTGTGGCTGCTCAAGACTATGTTGCTGAGTTTCAATGTTTAGTGCATAACCTAATGCCAGAGCAGGTGTGTAACACAGACAGAACTGGTCTGCACTGGCACTTTTGCCTAGGTGTATTTCTAGGCCTAGCATACACCCTGTACCTTTAATGATGATAAAATGCTATTTTATACATATATGTTTATTTCTCCTTATTTTATACCTTATTACATTACAATACTGAAATGTTTTATTTGTCTTTATTCTTTAAAATAAACAATGAAAAGATAAAATGCAAATACAGGTGTTATAAAAAATATGACAAGAAAAAGGCACTTAGCCTAACCTAAGCTACCTGAACAAGAGTCAGTCCACTTTATTTTCTTAAATATCTCCACAGTACATTATGGATGTAGAACTAAGAACTTATAATAAAACTGAAATTTCTATGTTTGTATTTTTTAATATTCAACTCAATTTCCCACTAATGACAAGATCTAATCAATTTTCATAAAACTTTTTTTTTTTACAAAATATTTTCACTAGCAATGCTAGCATGAAATGTAATATCTTTTTAAATTAATGTCTACCATATTACCAATATCATTAGTGTTAATCAGGAATCAGTGAATACCCAAAACTGAACCATGTGGCAAAATGATAAATCAGACTTGTTGATATGAGTCTGTTTAAAACTGTTGTTAACTATGAAACCATTAACCAGTGAAAAGCTCCACAAGCACTTGTTCCCTTAATGTTTTCTATTAGTCTTCTATGGGGAACTTTATCAATAATCTAAATAAACCACCACCTGATTTTTATATCTTTATCAGACAATATGTATAATCCATTATTAGCTGTGAATATTTTTTTTTAATAACAAAAAATCAGCACTATCTTAAATTCTTCATAAACTTCAGAGAATGAAAAAAGCAGCACTCTTGAATATGGAAGCCATAAACTTGTTGTAATTACCCAGTTTCAAAATGAACAGAGATAAAAACAAACTGTTTACTTTCCAGCTGGTAATTTTAAATTTCAGTGGGCACTGTCGGCATAGTTATCAGTACAGTAGCTTGCAATAAAATCAAAGCAAGTCTGGCAGGTTACAAATGGATGAGATTATCAAGTGATTATTGCTGTATGTTATTCATTATTTATAAACTCTTTCTCACACATCAAACACAGCTGCTGATTACATTTTTCTAGCCTCTGCAACACCACCACCAAGGGCATTCCAATCTAGCATCGCTTTGATCAGTTCTTTACAGCATGGATACAGAATTGTAAGGCACAGTATCAAACTAAGGTTAAAGTTATGAATTTATTAGCAAGTGATGCATCTAGTTAACCTATTTTCATAGGAAAAAAGTAGAAATCTCAAATAAAGAAGCACTTATCTTTTTAAGTGTTTGTGTTCATGTGCAGTGAAATTGGTTTTCAAAGACCTGCCTGTATTGAGAGATTAAGTGTGGACACAATGGTTTTTACCTAATGGTAAAACCATTCAGTAAAATGTGAAATATTCCATGCTTAAAAAGATGCTATATGAATTTTGGTTTTTCAGTCAAACATCATTGTGAATTGGCTGCTCATTGACAAATTCCAAAATTTAGTTTCCACAGTAAATAAACATTTATAGATACAATTCATTATTTAACTAAGGACCATTCCACATGAACTTGCTATGATCGGTTTAGATCCCATGATATTAAGTACCATTTTTTTTTTTTTTTTTTGCTAGCTTAGAAATAAGACCTAAATATACTGTTCAGTTAATTTGGCAAACTTATCTTCTGAAACTATTAGTATATTTAGTTGCTCTCAGGTTGACTGATGCAGTGTATACAATTTATTCATTGGTGTACTATGTTCTGGTTCCAGATTAGACTCCAACCTCCAAGTCAAAATCCGGTCAATAATCTCAGAAATATTAGAAGCAAAATTGTCTTTTTCCATTCATTACTGTTGAAGCAAAAACAACAGCAAAATGAAAACAATTTTAGGCTCTCTCTATATATATATATATACACATAACAAAAGTCAAAGTTGTTTCTCTTATAATCACCACAAAAAAAAAAAATTTTTGAAAATAACATTATTATGGAAAGTTGCAGCGACACCCTGAAGATCAAACAGTGATCATAGTGGCATATTGCAAGAGTTATGTTAATTGTGTAGCCAGCAATTTTAATTAGGTAGTTTCTATCAGTCTAGTTAACTCTTTTCAGACCACCATAATCATATGCCCACCATTTTGGATTCATATTCAAACCAGTACACTATTTTATTGGAAAGCTCCACATGGAAGACACAACTAGCACAAAACAGATTGTCTACAATTCATTGTGCACACAATGGAAGTAATATGCTGAAGGATCCAGTTGGTAACAAAAATGCTGCAGAAATTAGTCATAACAAAATCTAAAAATTAAATCATAAAAATAGCACAATCTTGATAACATTATAATAATAAAAGCAGCTTGGTGAAACATTTGCATGTTTTTAGATGATTTATCATAGGTAATCAGTTTTTAGATTGGAGAAATCTGAGAACAGAAGCAGCAGTTGCGAAAAACAAGCAAGCTATCCACAATTTTTTTTTAATAATAAGAGAAATACATGAATCATACATGGTTATCTGTAGAGGGCTAAATGGATACTGATGCCTGTATGTAGGAATTTTCCATTGAAATTTGTTGCTTTTTAAATCCTTTAAAATGAAAATCATATTAATCAGGATACATTCACTATTCTCTTTATTATACGCCGTCCAGTATGTGCAAGCACTGTGAAATTATATGAATTTTTTTTTTCTTTAATATGATGCTAAAGTTTTTTTTTTTTTTTAAAAAAAAAGCCAACTGTTATTTCATTTGTTTTGATGTCTTCCACAGTTGGATACTTTTTGGGAAGAGAGGAATTGGCACTGGTAGTTGTCATATTCCTGCAATAACTTCTCATTAAGCTTGGTCAAGAGTTGAACTTTTGCCTTTTGTGCATGTGTAAATTGTGGTGTTTGAGTTCAGGTGGATACTTTACATTTAATTTACTTCTCCATCATGCCTCTCAGGGCTCATGGGAATACTTAAATATCAAGAAACCTTTTCCTACCAGGATTCTTGTGGCATAGAGAGGTTGTGATTGATTATGAACATGCTTCCTTGCAACAGTTCTACTAACACTCATGTGTTTGCTTATGGAATAAGGTTTTTTTTTTAATGGTGTTATAAGCTTCACTGACAAAGAATTGAATTTCACTTTCAAGAAATGACTAAACAAACAGCATTGCTTGTTTTCTCAGCTCATACATTATGAGGAAATGATTTTTTTATTTTTTTTTAGCTCTGGTTGCCCATAAACAAATAAGTTCAGGTTTTTCAATTTGTTTCTCTCCACAGGGTCACTTATACAACCTTGTCCATGCTTTCATTACAGCAATGCGTGTTGAAATACCAAACTGATGATTTATTTAACAATTTACATTTTCATCTTTGTTTAACACTGAATATTTTTCATAAATTTAAAAAAAATTTAGAAATGTCTCGTCTTTTTTTTTTGCATCTCTGCCTGTCTTTTATTTTTCTTTTCTTCAAACAAAACGCACGCAGCAGGTTAAACCATCCTCCACATCAAGGAAAAATGGCAACTTCCAGGAAATACATTTCTAAATGTTGACTTAAAATAATAAAACACTAACTTCCTTCAGCAATTGTGTTAAATAGGCTTTTACTACCACCTGAAAATATTTTAACATCATAAATTCTTGCTTTCATAGTTTTATTTATTCTTTTTTTAAAGCTGTAAAATAAATATTTCTACTTGTATTATTTATTTATCTTAAAGTTTGACCCTGTGCCATTTTTGCTCATATTTCTGCACTGGAATCTGTTAGGTGATCACAGCACATATTTACTCATACTGAACTTTAATTACATATGTTTTTGATCTTTCTGCCTCTGACAGATGGCATAAACTGTCTATCTGCTATAGGCATTCAAAAGGAGACAATGGGACAACTTTCCATGCAGAATTATTTGTTAAGAAATTATCATCATTATTCCTCTTCCTCTTTCCCTATAATGACAAAACTAAGACCTGTAAATTTCCATAAGTCCAGACTGCTGCCAAGTTACTGAAGTTTTCCTTTTTTCTTTCAATTAAAGACAGCAATTCTCCAGTGGTGTGAAATAGATACACTGAATATTTATCTTCGTTTATCATTAAAAACTCTTAAGAATCTATATAAGAATATGCCTGGTAAACTATTGATTTTTAGGTTCACTATGACAATTCTAAATATTCTTACTCTTTTTTTAAAAATAAAAAAATCAGTCCTGAACACCTCTAAACAATTTTGAAATTAAATATATGAATAATATAAATAAATTTTAATTTTTATTTTTTATATAACTTGTTTAAATCTACACTTTCTCATAACTACATAAACACAAAAAATTATAGAAATATGGTAGACCTTAGATTTTATTTTCCTTTTAACAGCAATTCTTTGAAAAAAAATGTATGCAATATAACAACATTCACAACACTATCTTTATACAAAATCTTAATTTTTAATTAACTAATGTGATTATATATATACTACCAATTTCATATTTTTAAAATTTTACTTTTGATTAGTTCTGTAAAAAAAGAGAGAAAATTAAATCTACAGTTATAATAAGCAAATGACAAACAATATTAAGTGTCCAGCATTTTAACATTATGTAAAAATGAGCATATATCACATATTACTATTGAATACCACATATTGTTCCTCATTTCGAGGCCTTATCATGTATTGATTTTGCAACAAAAGAATAAATATGGTTAGGGATTTTTTTTATTGTTCAGTTGATTACACCTACGAAATTTGACAAAATATGCCTGATAAGCATTTAAGTTTCTGATCTTTTGGCCTTTATCACTAATCTATAAATAGTCACTGTTTATCCAATTACATGCTGGAGGTCAACCCCTGGGAAAGTTATATCACAATGGACATCACAGTAGCATCATTCCTATCATTCAGTTTTACAAGATCTAATCCAGATCATGAAGGTGAGACTCCTCCCAATCCTGGAAAAGAATTGTAAGAACTGACAGTGGAAAAAGTCTTCCAGTTTAGATGGTTGTCAGAATTATACTGGCTTTTCCAAGATGAATCTAGTGATGTAATGAACTGTAAGGATTACTATTACTACAAACGAAATGGCTGCCATATGAATTACACCAAGTCATGGCCATTTAACTTTTGGCAAACAACACTGGTTTGGCACCAAAAATTGAATGATCTTATCACATATTCAAAACCACTGGCAGTCCAGAAAAACATTGTAGCCATTTTGGATGAGCTAAAGAAAGAAGAATACACCAATTACCAAAATTCTTGTGCTACAGATAAATTCTGCATTCAAAAGAAGTTGGCTGAAAAAAAAATTTCCTCAAAATTGAACAGCCATAGTGAGGTACAATTAGCTAAAACTGTTTATTTACTTTGAGTTAAAGATAATGCAAAGATAAATTAAATAGTTATATAGTATTCTTGCTTGAAATTTAAAAAAAAGGGTTCAGTACTTTTTAATGCTTGTTATATAAATCATGCTGAAAATGCAGTTTGCTTCATTTCAATAAAGGCACATAAACCCTTGAATATCAGAAGGTATAAAATGTTGGTATCCATATGTATTTCTAATAAACCATTATATAATGTGCTCCTATTAGGTCATACTTTAATCTCAAATAAATGAAAAATAATGGTAAACTAATCTACGTCTTATAAAAGAGAAAATGAGAACAAAACCTAATATATATTTTTTTCTAATTAAACAAATTATTTTATTAAAAAGGTGCACATACACATGTACATACTTGGAAATTAAACTCTGTCAGCTGTAATATTACTATGAAGAAAAATGAACAAATCGTGTAAATGTTAATTCACAAAAAAAAAAAAAAAAAAAAAAAAAAATAAATGTCTGGATAAACAGATTTTAAAAGAAATACAACTTCTAAAAATATGAAAAAATAAAACTATCCAAGTTTCTTCTCTTCAGTATGATCTTTATTAGCCATTCATGAAACTGGTATACAAGAGCATAATTATCATAACATAAACATACATAAATTAGTGTAGTTACCAAGGCCAAGTAATATTAAGTTTGTTATGTAGTTATATAAAGCCAAAAGATCTGTTAAGAGCATTCTTAAACATATTTATAAAATCAACAAGGGTAGGCAGAATATAATTCCCTGCATCTGTCACCATAAATCAAAAGATTCATCAGTCTATTTCAATGTTAAAATGTTCTTCAGGTCATTTTACCTTTGGCTAAGGATATGAAACAACAACAACAAAAAAAAAAGATCAACCTTATTGGGGTGGGGAGGCGAGTACTCTGCTTAGTGGCTTTTGTAGACGGAAAGTCCTCTGCCCGGAAAGAGTGGAGGCGAGGGGTGCTTTTTTGCCTTTGGCCTGCCTATCTGGCTGGGAAGGTTAGGTGCGTTGAGACTAGTTTCGGACTTGACGTGCTGAGGCCTTTTTCCCCAAGATTGGTTTTTGGCTGGGGAAGTGGTCACTCTAACGTGGGGTGTTTGCGCTCCTAACTCTGGCTGCCTCGGCGGCCAGATACACGAGGTGCTTCGGCACCTCAACCCGGCCTTTTAGGCCTTAACGGGAGCTCGCTCCACACACCGGGTTTCGGCCCCTACACGGCTTCGGCCACCACCCTCCACTCCCTTCTCCTTGGAGATACACATGCATACAAGAACTTTCACACGCACCCTCACGCAAGCACCACAAAAAGATCAAAGTCCTCTACCTGAAGCAAGGGGCACTTTTTGCCTTTGGTCTGCCTCTCTGGCTGGAAAGGTTAGGCACGTCATGACTGATTTTCGGATTTGACGTGCTGAGGCCTTTTTTCCCAAGATTGGTTTTTGGCTGGGGAAACGATCACTCCCAACTAGAAGCTTCGGCTTCACTAACATGGGTCGCACTAGAATCCCTCATGCTGGTCGCTTCAGCGCCTCAACAAGGCCTTTTAGGCCCACACCAGGAGCTTGCACCACACATACACGAACTTTACACCTGCACCTACATGCAAGCACCACACAAAGATTTAAAAAAAAGATCAAAGCACACTCTGGTTCCTGACTAAGCCTGCAAGCTTACCCAGGGGTAAGGGCCTGACTGCTTAAGGACTTGTATTACAGGCCTCCTAGCTTGAAGAGTGATCACTAACTTGGTTCTTGGCAGCAAGTCAGGCATCATAAGGTCACCAAAGGGCATTATACTTGAGGGCTAGGGCTATGGCCCCGCCCAAAACTGCATGTGGATTTGGTAACCCATTCCCCTCAGAAAGGGAAAAAAAACACACAAACACAGTTTGCCTGCCCACACTGGCACCACAATCACCAAAAAAAATAATCATGCAGTTAATTTTTTTTTTTTAAATATATAAATAAATATTCTTAAAAAAAGAGAAAAAAAATGAAATCCACCTCCACTTCACATGGCAACTCTATATTCAGCTGAAAATTTTCTATCAGTCAACTTCCATGATTCCTATAAAAACCAGTCTTCGTCAAGAGCAACAACTCATGATGAAAAAGCCTTTCACATTCTGGCAGGCCATTGTCACTATCTAATGAATAATGGACAAACAAAAAATTTTCATTTCAGCAAGAAATCAAGGTTTAGACCACAGCAGTATATTCATCTTCCTCAGTGCTACAGAAACAGTTGCTACAAGTTACTTCCCACAAAATTACATAACCAAACATATAATAATGGAGACGAACTTTCATCAATTTAAAGCCAATAATCTGAAATGTGGTCTGAAATATGGTTCCATAATGTTGATTAACCTCAAACACATGTAAATATACTAAGATCTATTTAAAAAATTTCTGTAAATCATAATGAAGGGGGGAGTGTCTTTTTTCAAAAGTTGCCCCTTCATCATGGTCAGATTTGGCACAACTTCAAAGCTTGTAGCCAGGCAACATTGATAGCCGATAAAGTAACTATAAGTCTATGTTCAGCCAGTCAGAAAGTACCGAATTGAACCAAACCGAAAAGGCTGCACATGAATTTTAAACTCATAATTTTATATCTGTACCTTTAAAAACATAGCTGCAAATATAAAAATTTCAAGGACACCCAATGGTGAACTTGCACAAAGGATTTCCTATGAAGCACGTCTTCTAGGTATAGAGTTTCTGTAGGTGCTATATCCAAGATATATCCAAGATAGTATAGAGACGGAAAGAAGGCAGCACATTGAAAAACAGAATAAGGAGTGGAGAAAAAAAAAAAAGCATATGAAGGTGATAAACAGTACCCTGGACTATTATCTGTGAGGGAGAGAACTGGCATACGACCTTGAAGGCACTGGTACAGAGGTACATCCAGACTTGTTAGATTATACTTTAGTGAATGTAGACTACATGGTGAAATTGCTGTTCATAAGCCTCTTCTCAAAAAGAAAATAAAAACACAAGGTTTAAAATAAATTGGCAACCAAATTCAAGAAGTGGACCTATGATCATTGGTCTAAGGCACTGTGTAAAGGCAAAACAAATTCTAGAAGTAAAAGACACCAGTGTAAACATGGGAGGGTTGACAAAAAGCTTGCAACCAATGTTTAATTCCAACTTCAGACATATGGTAGATCTGCCATGGTTTGAGGTTGAATAAGAAAGAATGTAGTAGAAAAATTGGTAAAAATTCAAGATGCTTTTAGCATTACAATCCAAAATTAGATTCTTATAAAGCAATTCTTACCCTTGAAACATGTTGATTGGCAGAAATTTTGTTTTACAAGACAACCCTAATTGGACATCTGCTAGAAGTAAATATAGATTCCAGGAGAGATCTGCATATAATGTTATGAAGACAAAATGTTGCAAAAAAGACTGAGTCAACATTTTAGAAAACATTAAAATTTATCAAACTAACTGAAAGAATAAGTTTGAACAAAAATACCTAGGTTTTCCTGTATGGTTTAATAAAGATGCTTGCACATTTTCTTTCTATAATAAAAATACTTGGTATGATATAAATCCAGTCTTGAATGAAAATTCTTTATACATTGTTACGAGAGTTGTGGTCATCAGTGATAATTCAGAACAAAGCTTCAAGCTGGTGATTTCTTCCATTAGTAAAAAATGGACTACACTGATTGTTTATATCTATTAACTAAGAATAAATGAAGCTAACTTAATAAAATCACAAGCCTAAGCCCTGTCATTTATTTGTTTTGTTGGGTTTTTTTTTTTAGTTATCTCATTAAAAAAATAGATTTTCTTGAGATTTTAGAATCCACATGACATGTATGTGCATATTAGATCCCCTAAACTGATAAATGGCACACTGAAATTTTTAATGCAGGGCCTGGTATATACACCAATATCGGCAATGGTTGCCACTACTGTTATCACAGAGATTTTAATAAATAACATTTAACTATTCTTATTGCAAGGAAAAACAAAAGTCTGAGTTGTCTGTTGAATTATCAACATCTAAATGGCAAAGTATAATCATGGATTTTTATCAATGCCAAAAACCCTTTGAAGGAAAGTTGTAACCCCTAAATTTGCAACCTCTCATAGAAAAGAAGGAAAGAAAAAGGTAATGATTAACAGTGACTGCTATGTATAAAAAATAATCTAAAAATTTTGATTAAAGGGAAGGAACAAAACATGAATGCTATTAGCAAGAATTTTTATTCATGCAAGCTACATGATAGCCATCTTTCACCCTCATCAATTGCCAGCATTCAAACTTTCTTTATAATTGGAACATAATTCAATAAACCATGAAAAATAAAATATTTTCCCTAAAACCTACCCCTTAAATGAAAGTGGACTATACTTTTAGTTTATTTCACCTACTACATGCATATAGAATATTAACATTTAATGCCAGCTAACTACAGTTGTTTCATACAATTTTAGGGAATATGAAAACAGCTATATTTTAAATGATTTCAATCCAAATTCCATCAAATCCTAAATATCCTTCACAAAGATGTTTCCTAACATTGTAAGGTATTTCCTAAAAGTAGCCAGCATCTTTTATACCAATAGAGAACTGCTATGTTTGTGGTAAAAGGATTTTTTTGTGAATGCAAGATAAACTTTTGCTGAAACCAACAGACACAGACCTTAATTAAGAAAGAATTTTGAATCTAGGTAAATTTATTTTAAATACATTTTTATGACAGTTTTCCTAGGCAATACTTCACGTGTGCACCAAATAATATTCTTATTAATATGGAATGCCTGAATTAATGAGATCAGGGTTAAGCAAAAAGACTCAAATAAGATCTTCATGAAACCTATTTACAATGATAGTCAACAGACCATAAAATGTAGACCCATCAGATGTAAGTAGTTGACTTTCAATCCATCAGAAGTCACTGGCATCCAGAGTTTCGTAAAGTCAATTGGTACTGAAGTCACCTTCAGTATTCCCGTCTCCCAATGGCAAGACAGATATTTCTTCCATGCTTTTGCACCAGCATGCCAAGTTATCAAACCACTGTTAGAAACTCCAGCTAGCAACTTATTGCATTAGCAATAAATGACTTGACTGTCTCTAACCAAACTTACGTAGATGTCTACTAAGAAAGTACTTACAAATATTCAGCCCATTGTGATAGCTTGGGCATGTCGCATTGCCTTGGATATCGGCCCTGAATCACCAGTGAGCATCATACTCACTTTTTCCATCTGGTTAACTTCGGTCATGCCAACATCTGAGTTCTGGCAGCTATCCACAGTGTGCCTGCTGCTGTCTCTAGAAGAAAATGTAATTTATCCATTAACATGACCCAATTCCATTTATCGCATGTTTGTTCGCCTTATGTGCATCCGATATTACTTTTGTTGTATGATGCTGTGCTGTTAGACAAAATGAGTCCAGCATTCAGCCATGAAGTGAGCCCTCAAATTGTAATGGTTAACTCATTCTACACAGAGTTACTTTTAGTTCATCAGTCTCCTGACTTCCAGGCAGCAGATTCTTGGGCATTTGTTTTTTTTTTTTTTTTTATGAGAGAAAGAGAAAAAAATCAACTAACTGAAATATGTAAGATAAAGTAGGTGAAAATTATATCAGAGGTCATGTCAAACATTTTTGGCAAAAGTTATCCTAAAAATGGTTGCATGTATATTCCATAAATGAAAATTAATTTTAAAAACACCAAAAGAATCTTAAAATTTATCTTGCCCACCAAATTATTGTACATGAAGTATTTACATAGTAATTACAAAAGCTGCCCAACCTTAATAATTTCTTGAAACTACCACAAGATATTTGTACTTTTTGTGATGCAGTTATTAAGGTGTCTTTTTTTAATACAATGAAGCTGCCTTCCTTACTATCTCTTTTGTCTATTTTTTTCTCTTGGGACAGACCTTGACACGCAAGTCTAATCTTTATCAGACTGGCTTAAAAGAATTATTTGATTTTAAACTGTCTTCCTTAGGCAGTACTTACCGATTTACAGCATATGTAACTACAAGCTAAAGATTATCTACTGCTATTCATGGTGTTCAAATCATTAAGAATGATGTAATGATTCCACTGTTTCTTAGAGAATTAATGCATCAGTTAAGGATTTTTTTTTTGTTTGGTGCCTGAATCCTTTATAGATTAAATCATGAGTCAGAGCAACAAATACTGCAAACATGACTGAGTCTCTTTGTCCAGTGCATGCTTATACATTCAGACTTAGTAGTCAATGTTGATAATCAATGAATTGTTTGTTCATTGTGACTCATTAATCCACTAAATATATATAAATAGTTCTGCCTGTTCAAGTGCACTGTTATCATAGATTGTATCCAAAAAAATAAAACAATGAAATAATTTTTTTTTGTTTTGGAAGTTTACAAGACTATTTTGATATTGTTAGCTACATTTTCCACATCATATTTGAGCAACCCTCATGGTTCAGATTTGCAGCAGCGATGATTATTCTTTTGACAATAAATAACTGTTGAAGGACACACAATGCTAAATGTTCACAAATTCTTAAAAGCTACTTGCAGCATCAACTGTCTGATGCTTGCTTGGCTTAGCTTGAAGAGAGCAAATGTTGCTATGAATTGCTATTATAAAACTAACCTTTACGTACAAATGCACTGAACAATCGTCCAATACAGAGACAACTATCTGGATAAATGTATATGGGGTTAAAGGGATTAAAGCCTCATAAGAAAATTCTTCAATATCTAGCAATGAAAACTTCAGCTATTGTGCTTGCAAGAGCATAAACAGAGGTTTCAATCCATATAGTTAGAATTTTATTTCTCCTACAACTCATGTATTATTTCCATGTAAATGAAAGACAAGACATAAATTCAGTGTATGTATATTCACCTAAATCAACATGAAAAAAGAGAAAACCCCTTCTATTATAAGTTGTTTTTTTTTTATGATTTTATGTTCAGTTTATATACATTACTAGAAAATCTATCATGATCTCTCATGTTCACCTTGATAAAAAAATCAGTTTAGTTCCAGTTTGCAGACATACTTCTGAGATGCTACCAGAGGAAAATACAACTGATATTCCTTAATCATAGTAAATTCATGCTAATCAGTTAAATGAGTTACTATAATTTCCAGGTTGTAAAACAGGACTTTTTTACTGGAAATCTGAGCCTCATCTTATAATCTGAATCAACTTATACATGGATAAAATGTAAATTTCTTAATATTGGAAGAAAAAAATGCAATAAACCCAAAAACTTGGCTGTAAAGTTCATATGAAACTACTCTGCGAACACTGGTTATTTTCAGTAGGACCGATGTTCACTGTTCATTAAAGTATGCTTAATTATCCAGCTAATAACAAGCCACCAATCGTCATCATCCTGGCTATGAATATAAAAACTCCTATTACAAAACTCCTATTTATTTTCAAAATGCCACCTATTACAGAGCATAAATCCTACACAGCAGCCTTTAAAATGAAAGTTGTAAAAAATTTGCCAAAAAAAGAGAGAAGAGAATATGGCTGTTCATTGTAAGAATGATATCAGTGAAAAATGTGTGTAGGAATGGTGCAAGGCTCTGCACATGACAAAGAAAACTAAGGCAAATTACAGGTGTACACCTCAATGGAAAAACATTAAGAACAGGTTAGAAATGTATGTACTATCACAACGTGCCAAGTGTTGCAGACTTAACACCATTCAAGTGAGATTAAAAGCAAAACAAATCATCACTGAGTTGTGAGTGGAGAACTTTGTGGGTTGTCCACTGTGGTATTTCCACTTTATGCATAGAAAAATACTGTACCTGGTAGTGCATAATTATATCACAAAAATGCCTGAAGATTTTTGAAGAGAAGTTAGATAATTTTTTATGCTAAGTATAGACTGTGCGTGCGTACATCAGTCATCAGTGAAGGAACAAAAGCTAGAGTAGCCTGAAAGAAGACTATATCATCACTAGGGGAATGATAAAATTATTACAGCCTTTAGGCATTTCTGTCAATAGAT
The DNA here is from genome assembly GCA_018389105.1 of Nautilus pompilius. Classification (NCBI taxonomy): domain Eukaryota; kingdom Metazoa; phylum Mollusca; class Cephalopoda; order Nautilida; family Nautilidae; genus Nautilus; species Nautilus pompilius. The sequence goes on from JACATO010000337.1 coordinate 2,223,380, forward strand.
ACTTCAAATCTAGGCTGAGGAAGATATGGGAAGCATGGATTTACACAGGTGAACATAGTTTCACTAATAGAGGCCATATGCATCCTGTTTCCTATAACACTGACAGTGGGCCTCAGATAGCTATTATTAATGGCTTCATCAAAGCTGGAGTATTTAGCAGTTTAAAATATGACAAGGATGAAGACAACTATATAGTGGATGAAGAAAACTTTTAACCTGGTAGTCTGTCCCCTGAGCTTGCCACTATCTTCCACTCAGACACTGATGATTCAAAGGCTTCTCTGAAGCTGAATTGAGTGAGAAAGTATTTAGTAAGTAAAAAAAGAATATAAATTGTGCACTTGTTACTCTATAAATGATGTACTACTCGAAGGCTATCTCGCATATCAACACATTATTAAAAATTATATCGCTAGTTAAATATCTAAATTTTAATATTGACAGGGAATTTCAAAGTACTTTCCATGATTAATAGATGTCAAAAATGTATTTTAGCAATGAATTCAGAGGATTTATTTACAAAGTAGATAATTGATAAGTTAAAAAGCTCATTAATATTCATGAGCATAAGTACCATAGAGAGTGAGATTTCAATAGATCTTATTTAGCCAACCAGTAAACATGCAAACTTTTATCTTACAAACTATGAGAAATTAATTTTTTTTGGTTGCATTCACTGTACTTGAAGGTTGTTTTTTTTCCTTTAAATTTGAGACCCCCTTTTGAACTTATTTATTTAGTATTTAAATTTGTTACAGGGGCCATTTCTGCTTGTTTTTTCTTCATATGAAATAAGACCAGAAACAATAATCAGATGTTGTTGTAAAGGATCTGCTGGACCCCAGTTTTAACAGCAGTATTATAATACATCCACTAAAAATTAGTGTGTGTCTCAACCTATCTTCACCTGGTGCTGACTGTACCTAATAACAGCATATGGACACATTTATACTTAGACCGTTGTTACTTTTTTCCTATTCAAGATGGTTAAAGATAGTCAGGCATTGAAAAGTCATTTAATGATCACTTCTGTTTATACTATAAATAGTATATGTAAAAGGATGCTGGTTCACACTATCACTTCCTTTAGCTATTTACACAGCTTATTTTTCTGCAAAAGTGACTTTATCAGAAAAGCTACTAGCTTTAAACCACATGCATCACCTGGTTTGTTTATTTCCTTGATACCTGATGAAATCCAACAGTGAATTCTTTCCATCTGGTGAGTTGATTGGTGTCTCAAGCATTTATTCCTTGATTCTCACATGATTTAGCTGGTCAGATAGCAATAGAGAAACATCCAGGAATGTGCCAGAGAAAGGGGGCAACAATAAGAGCGAGAGCAGGTTGTTGAGTAGAGTTCAAGTAATTTGCAGCCATTCAACATTTGAGTGTTTTTGCAGTTTGTTGCTCCAAAGATTAATGTTCGTGCTAACACAAGGCTGAAAAGTCTAACCACTATATCATACAAAATCCTAGGAAGGCAGGCAGAGCTAAAAACAGCTGAATGGACATGAAGGAGATGAAAGCATAACCATAGGTGTTCATTCTGTGCTGTCCATTGAAGATTGAAGTGAGGATGAGGGAGCTAGAGTCAAAAGTTATGATACTGACAAGAAACTGAATTAGTAATGACACCTTTGTAACAACAATCAAGGCACCTGCCTCAGATAACCCTGACAGAGGCCATCCATTCACCAGGAACTTTCAGATAGGGTACCAGCCATGCAAGCAGATTAGTGTCAATGAGGCTATGATAGGCTTCAAGGGAAGGTGCCATATAAAGCAGTACCTCTCCATCAAACCGATCAAGTGGTGCTTAAAGATTTGGGCACCAGCTGATGCCCACAAAGCTACACTCTGAACTTCAGATTTACACAGGAAAACCCCAACATCAACCTGAACAGGAATTAGGTGCATGTGCAACCTTTCTGAACACCTGCAGAGAAAACATCACCACCTCTACTTTGAGGACTACTTCAGCTCCCTGAAATAGTTGGAAAAGTTAGTTGTTGTTGTTGTTTCATGTGCGCTCTGCTGTTCTCAAGAATGAGGGTGGTTGGTCCGCATGCCAATTTCAACGACCAGCAGCAGCTGCAACAAGACAACAGGATGTGGAAAAGGGATGATCTCCTGGCCATCAAGTGGCACAATCAGGGAGATATCACACTACTAAGTAATAACTCCAGCCCTAAGAAAGTCACCATCCAAGGGTACAGCCACATCCTTGTCTGTGAACCTGTACAATTAGTACATGGTTGCAATGAACCTCACAGATCAGCAGGGGTCATTCTATCCCTGGAAAGAAATGGTATGAAATATTGGAAGTATTTGGCATGGTTTGTTTTCAACACAACCATTGTCAATTTTTTAAAATTCTACTCTGAATCCAGAAGTGAATCAAAGTAAAGGCAACAAGTGCTATACCCACAAAGTCTTGGAGCTTGAGAGGTGGCTTCTGCTCCGAGAAACAAGGCAACCAAGAGGAAGAGTGACAGCTAGGTGCACCTCAACAACCAAGGCTGCCACCTCCTGACAAGGACAGAGAAAAAAGATCTGTTTGTTGTGCTCCAGAAACGGTTACAAAGCTCCTGTTTCACCACATGAAAATAAGTGACTAGAACAATAAGGGACAGTGATTTTTACTTTTTTTTTTTTTTTTTATTATTTTCTGCACTATAAATATTTTTCCTTTCATTTGAATCATTGAACTGTGTGCTAAGCCATTTGTGCTATTTGAGTCATTCAATGACTCCATCTTATTTTAATCAGATAGATGCATTTTGAGCAGCCATCTTGGAAACTGTCTGAATGCTTGTGCATCTAAAACACTGAATTTCATGAATGGAAAAGAGTTAATGGGCAACACAAAATCTGCATCACCCATGAAAATAAAATCAACAAACTAAAACAATATTTTATCCACATTCTAAATCTTTACACCTTTCTAAGAATGAAAAACCAATACTCTCAGGTTTATTAGGGGCATCGTGTTTATAATAACACTTAGCTATTAAAAAATTTGAGAGTTATTTTTTACATTTTTCTCAGAAAGAGAATTCCATTCTCAGACATGAGATTTTGCCCACAAAATGGTGAAATTGCCATGTGATGAGAAAATCTGATCTTGCATTGATAAGAGACTACTACTGAATTATTTCCTTTTTTAATGAGCAATATAATCTGCTACCATTTTCTACCTGGTGTTCATAAGTAAATCTGATGACCCAACTACAAAAAATGAATGCCAAAGTAAAAAAAAAAATCCTTGTTAAGACTAACTCAATAGGGAGATCTCATCATTTGAAGTGTCAACTTTGATGAAAATTAAATCTAGGGAGTTTAACAAAAAAAAAAAAAAACTTTCTTGGCAAAGCTAGATGCACATGATGCAATTAAGAAATAGACAGCAAAAGGAAATTTGGTGGAAAGACATGATAGCAAAGCCCACCAGAAAGCTGTAAAAGTCCAATGAGAACATTGTTCTTTGTCAAGTATTTTTGGCAAAGGATTTGAATCTGCATCTAAAAGTGAAGATAGCATATACCTCAGCCTCAAAAAGAATCCCTGATGCTTAGTCATACCTTTCAATGGTCACAATGCAAATATGTAGGAATTGTTTTAATTTTTGTTATAAATTACATATGAATACAGATTCAATTTGTTTATTTATACTGTTAGACACCATATGTTTTTTGAAGAGTGAGTAATTCTTGTTTAGTCACCAGATCTAGGAGTCTTTATAAAATGGTAATGGTAATAAAACCATATTTCTAAAAAAAATAAGCAACAAGCCTGTAGTGCTTATATGGCACATTCAAATGTGACCGTATTCTGGCTACATATTCAGAAAAACAAAATATGACACATGTACATGTATAACATTAGTCATCTTTTCTGGAAATAAGCAAGCATAAATACTCACATGCAAATCACTTCTCCCACTCAAGCTGTGTACATCTTCGCACTATAAACTATTTACAGACAGTAAGTCAGTTTAAGAATGCCTAGGCATAATTTAACACAAAATAAACAAGAAAGGATGATGCAGACTGCTGTTCTCGCTTCTAGTACAATGAATATTGCAATACTATTTCTAGGACACTAATGTCACTGTCAGACTTGCCAGTTCATGGAGAGATCTAGTTCATTTTTCAACAGCATGATCTTGCCAAATTGCCCTCCAAAAAACAACCAACTATAGAATATCAAGATAGACAGTTCTCAACAAACTTCATGCTTGGTATGCAGCCAAGAATATCACAAATGCATGTTCTGCCTAATATGGCACCATCAACAGTTAAGCATGCAATGAGCAGCAGTATAACATCAAAACTGGAGGTTAAGCTGTTGGCACCATATTATTTTCATTGACAAAATGAGAGAGGGAGGATGGGAAACATTTTGCTGTGTATGGCATGATAGATTTGGAGGAGACAGCCTGACAGTGTGGGTTTGCATTCAAGTTGGCCAAAGGAGCTGAATTTCCCATCATTAGAACTGGTGTCGGATACAAGGATGAGATCATTATATCTGTAGTCATCTAGCTAGTCCAACAGTATGGTCTTAATGTGAAATGCCCCTCCACACTATGCACATGTTGCACTTCAAGTCCATAACATCACACACATTGTGTGGGTTGTACAATCTCCAGACTTAAATCCAATTGAAGAAGTTTGGGAGATCCTAGGGCAGCAAGTTTGTACTCACTAAAGTCCATCCATCTCTTGATCAACTGTAGGTGACCCTGGTTGAAGACACAAGCTTCCACAATGACAGCTTGATTGACTGATTTTGTGGATACCAAGATACATAGAAAATTGTGTTAGGGTCAGTTTTTGTCACAGATTATTGAAACCTTTTTTCTTCCAACATCACTTCGTTTTTTTTGTGCCTGTAATCATCATTAGACCATTGCTGTCTTATTTCAAACAGCCATTGTTTTCATCCAACAATTTAACTTAGCTTGCACAAGCATTAGAGTTTTTTTGTTTTAATGGAGAATTTAGATCAGTGTGCAGGTCACTCTCAACCAGAATATCAACATGTGCAAACAATGCACCATACAAGCAACACTACAAGCTTGGAAACACTTATCAGTTTTTTTTGTTGAGATGTATCGATTATTAAATCTTAAATCTGATCCGAACTGCTTCCTTGTAACATTATTATATTATTATTAGAAACCATTTAATGGAATAAAATTGTATCCAGTCATCTTGCCTATGTTTAATTAACTATGTGCCTCAGAAAACCATTCATTCACAAACTTGATGAACATCAAATGCAACTGTTTTGGCATGCTTCATGGAGGCAGAGAACTTCAAAGAAAAGATTGCCAAATAATAGAAAGACATGACACTTCATCAGTCTCAGATTTTCATAGGAAGAAAGGTAGCGGGACTCCTTGCACAGCAGAGAGAAGACACAAATCACAGCCTACTAAGTTTAGTGCTGTTAAAATGCAAAAGAAACTGCATCCAAATAACATACTGTTGAAGAGCTTCCTTGCACCTGACCACCTGCCATTGGGACCCACCATCACACTTGTACACTGTTCTGAAACTTCCAGACATAGTTGCTATCTTGTCTAAGAAGGAAAAGTAGGCTTTTACTTAAGAAATCAAGAAATACCAAATAGATGTAAGTTTTCTGCTTGCCAAGCAATAATATCCTTTGAGATCCTGTTAAACTCAACTTTTGAGAAAACATCAGAGAAACTTCCTACTGATCAGCTCAAGATGTCCAAAATAAACATCAAGTCAAAAGAAAACTGGATACAGAAAGTTCTTGCCACAAAATCTCAATGAAAGTGATTCTCTACAGTATGTTCAAAGCAACAAGAAAAAAGTATAGTTGGTAGTGTCTTGGAGACTATGTCCATAATATCTGTCATGTGATGTAATTCAGTAGGGCTGATACAGATGTATACCTTTTCACTATAAACAATGAAAAAATCGTTTCATATTCATAATTATTAATTGAAACATTTGCTCTATAGAAATTATTATTTGCTATGCAATTTTGCAAGACTTTTAAGTTATTAAATTAATGCTACTGATACGTCTCATACCTTTCATTTTTTAAATAATTGTGGTAGTGAACATAAAAGCATGTTTAAGTGCTCTTACTGTTAGAAAGGGTTTTTTCTCAACTTAAATAACAATTACTGATCATGTGCATGATTGTGATGCAGCAGCAGTTCAAAGCAGGAAAATATATATTATCCTCTTAAAATTGACTGATCGTCTAAAGACATTTCTGTGCATTATCATCTTAAAATACACATAATCTGAGACATTTTAAGATGATAATGCACAGTAAAATTTTAGAAAATATATTAGCCAGTTTCATTTCACATATCAACCACACATGGATCATTCAAATGAAGGAACTATTGGTGACAAAGAAAAAAAATAGCAGTTTACTGACTAGTTAGATACCATTTTACCTTCTCATCAATCTCAGTTCCTAAAACAAAGCATGGTTGCTATAGTAGACTGAAAAGAAAATTCTTGAAAATAACTAAGAAATCAACACAAGCCGCATCTTATAAAACACGTACAACACAAAATATCGCTTGCCTATATTACATAAGAACTGATGACCAGTGGACAATGCATGTTTTTTTTTTGTTGGTAAAATTCTTAATCAAGTATGCAGAAAAAAAAGAAAAATTAAAATTATATAAAATGTTTGATTAAATACATCAAAAAATTCCTCTACTTATTAAAAACAGTAATGTTGGAGAAATGTGACATATGTATGAAAAATAAAATTTTTTCTCAAAGACAGTTCAAGGCGGACTTAAAATTACTCTTCCATTTTAACAACCACCTTCAGGTCTTGGATCAACTATGAAGGCTTAAAAGAAAATTTTTTTTTTTACAAAGCCACTGTCCCACTTGTAAGCAGCTGTTTTTCTTCATTCAAAGAACATTAATAATAATAATAATAAAACTTACCCTTAACTGGTCCCAGTATCCGCCATTTTAATCTTGATTCGATCTTCCGTTCTGATTTTAATACTGTCCATGGTTTTTGTACTACTGTCCCCATAACCCTGAAGTACTCTTCATCTGACTTTCTCACAAATTCAATTGAGCTCTCTGAAATTTTCATTACTTCATCCCCCAAAGCCTTCAGTCTCAACAGCACTGTTGATGGAATGTGGTCAAGTTTACCATTTGCTTGGTTTGCAGAAATTATAAGAAGCTGGCCTGAAAATAAGAAAAAAAGTACAATAAGAATGAAAATCAAAGCAAATATTGTTTACAGCATCAACTAATGAATGCAGAAATACAGCTTTAAATAATGATAAAAAATACATATATATTTATTATATAAAATAAAGGGAACCAATATTTAGTAATTCACATAAGTCAGAGATTGAGCAACTTTTCTATAATTTTTTAAGGGATGTTCAAATGAAATTTGGCTGAAATAGAGGCATCATAATGGTAGATGTTTAGCATAGGTTTAGTTTAACACACATTAAAGTGTGATAAAAGTAATAGTATATAACAGTAACTGTAAAGTCTGAAACCATATAATTGAATTCCCATCAGTTACAAATTGTAATTAAAAAGAATTAAGCAGCTTTTCTTGAATTGTTACAGAATATGCAAGTTATGAAAACTACAATTTTGTTTTTTTTAAACTCACTTCATACTAAAGTGCAGGACTGAGAGGCAGTACAGGGAAATGCCACAATCGGGAGTGAGGAGGAGGATTTCCATTGAAGACAGTCATCCACTGGCACATGGACAGCTATTGGAAGAAAGTATACGTAGGACAACATGAGGGTCAGCCAGTGATCTGTAAACTATATCATCACGAAGTTCCAATCAACATGGACAATGAAGACAACTACATCAAGGTTTCCAACCTGCCCACTCAATACCAAACATTCCAAGATCTCACATATCAGTTGAATAAGTCCAGAGGATCTGTTAGGATGGCTCTCCAATTAACAGAAGAATCACATAAGCAGATTTACACAACAGAGGTACTATCCTGAAATCTCTTCTAAAACCATGTAATGGGGCAGCAAGACTAAAATGAGTGAAGAAGCATAGAAACTAGACTGCTGAGCAGTATAAAACTGTCCTCATCACCAAGTCCAAGTTCAAACTGTTTTGCAACAAAAGATAGGTCTTTGTGCAAAGTTGGCCAGCAAAAAAATTTAAAATGAAACTGTCTTATTTCTACTGTGAAATAAGTTGATGAGATTGGAAATCTAGATGGATTAATGAACAAGAAAGTCTACATAGCATTCTTGTTCAACATACTTTTTTCCAGAGGACATGCATTGATTGGAAGGGGCTACACACACCAAGATGATAATCATTCAAAGCCTACTTCAAATTTGTGCAGAGGTTACTTGACCAGAGAGGAAACAATAGAGTGGCCTGCCATAAGCATAGATGTAAATCCCATTGAGAATATTTTGGAACACTTAGAAGTGACTATCATCAATTTAGTAACAATATTAAATGTTATAGGAAAAGTGGAAAAAAGTTAACTTGAATTACATCAGCTGGGTTGTTAAGACTATGCCAGAGTGCTATGCTATAATTTAAAATAAAAAATGGTACAATGACCATTATTTGTAAAGATTTTAATTATATGCTTTTTTCAGTTTCCACATATGAGATTTATTTTTCCGAGGTTAGATAATGAATTGCTATTTTGTAAACAGTAAAGATAAATTCTGAACATTGTTTTGCTCATTTTGGGAGGTTTTTTTTTATTTTTAAAACAGATAAGTGATTTATAATTAAGTTTCACTTCAGTTCTTAACCAAAGACCAGATTTCTTTTTTTACATTGGTCAAATAATTTTAACAAGTGTCACTGTAGATGAACTTTCCTCATCCTTGATTGAGCAGTTTTTTTCTCTTTCTCTCTCTTGTACTAGCATTTTGTTAACTCTTTAACTGCCATTGCTCGTTTTGTCTGCCAAGCCTAATGGAGTAGTTACTTTCATGACTGACTGCACACAATGTTGTCTTCAGAAGATGGCTCAAATACTATTTGAACATTTAGAAGAGTCACACACACACACAGACATACACACAAAAAGAATTTTGGAATTTTACTTTTTAAGTAATCAAAATAAGACAAGTCTGAACAAAATAAACTATTTCCAGAAACTTGAACGCTCCTGATTTTTTGTCCAACTCTTCCCCAGTTTGTTTTAAGAGCGGTAAGGCACATTATACATCATTCTTTCTTCTTTTGGGAGAGAGGAGGAGGAAGCTGTTTGATAACAGTTCTGCACAACTATCCCGTAGTTACAGAACTGCACTCATGCAATTGACTGTAAGATGTTTTGACATTAACTACACTTTTTGAAATAGATTAACAAAAGCAAGAGGAAAAAAGCAAACAGCAGCACCATAAGTCTTTTAAAAAAAAATTAAGGATGCTTCCAGAAACAATTTATTTGGGTATGCCCAAAAAATATTATGAAAAATCTCAAACATTAGGGATCATTAAAGAAAAAATGGCACAAAAATAAAGATATGCAGTAAAATTAGCATGCAGATAAGATACCACTATAAAAAGTGTGATTTTTAAAATTCTGACTCTCATTATTCTCATATAGTAATATCTGGGGTATAAAAACAACTACGGTTAATTGATAATGACAATCAATTAGTGCTTTCAAACTTTTACAACCTATAAAACAAAAAATAACACCTTGTCACCATTTTATTTTTTTAAATGTCTACAGAAAGCTACAAAAGAGAGTATGTTTACAGATCATAGAAAGCATTTAAATTATTCATGTTCCTTACCTTTACAGAAGATTAATTTCCAATATATTTAAATTAAAAACACAATGTCTAAATCTGGAATATCCTAGGAAATGAAAAAGGTTCTGATGTGTTGAGTGCTAATTAGAACAGTATGACAGCCAGCTCTCATCTCCCATTTTTAATTCTTAATTCCAACACAATTTTAAAGCGAGAGAAAAACAAATTTCTATCCTTCCAATCATCTCTTAGAAATTCTAAATAATATTTTCTATTTATTCAATTTGTAATTGTAGGTATTCATGGTGAAGATAACAGCAGACTTTCACAGCTACTTGTTTGTTTTCAAAGTAAAATAAAAATAATAAAAGCATTATTTTTTTATAGATTTTTGGATGCTTTATCTCCATTGCAGAGAAGGCAGAAATTTTTTAATTAAAAAAGTCAGCTAAAGTGGTTGTTTTTTTTTAAAGTATAATATCATTCTTTTTTAATTTAAGACGTTGTAAAATGTGATTAAATTAACCATTTAGTATTACCAGATTCTTTTTTTTTTTTAAAAAAAATTACTCAACCAAGAAGAACGCATGTACAGTATGCTTGACAGGAGAGAAAACTAGCAATATTGAATATCATTTAATTATTTTGGCTTTGTCCCACATTGATTTTTTAGAGATGATGGCATTCTATCATTTCAACAACAAGGTAAAGAGGCATTGTATTGCAAATGACTTAAAAAAAAAAAAACCCACTGATGTACAAAGATTATTTTAGTAAGTGTTTAGAAAAAACTGATGCATACAAGATATTCTGATGTATCCTTGACTGAAAAAGCAGCTATTACACAATATTTAATCATACATGCTTTTCTTTCTTTCTACTACCTTTTCCTCATCTGAATTATTAGCTGGTTTTGATCTACTCCATTGGTACAAAGAACTAAGTTGGTCAATCTTGAAAATGAATGAACTATTAATAAAAAGCTTCCTGAGATCAATCCAACAGCTGATGTCACAACTCTGATTTACCACATTTTTCACCAAAGAGCAACTTCACTACATATACAGGAATAAACTGAAAAGCAGCATCCATCCATTTGATTGGCAGCTATAAGAATGGTTCTTAAAGTGGGAGGACATCATTTCTAAAGGGAATCAAGATCCTATCTTCAATAAAGTACCCTATCCACTAAAGCAATGAAAACCTTTGACAGTTTTACTGATCTCAAGGTAAAGGAAATTGAGCCCATTAAGTGTCACACAAGACCCATAAATCTAGGGGATCCACATTGGAAATTTAATGGAGAATGAACAACAATGTCTTGGTTCTGATCGACTCAAAATTATCCCACAGTCAGATGGCTTCCTAGAAATTACAGATTGTTATGCAAAACATTTAGAAAAGACTTATAATTTTCCAAGTAAAATTTTCATTACAAAAAAACAAAACAAAACAACACGTGAAAGTAAACTGAGTGACATTTTAGCTAATTTTAAAACTACCTTACATAATTAGAACTGTAAGATTAAATCATTAACATTGCTGGGCACAGTAATACACAACAGTACAATGTGGAAAAGAACAATACAAATCTTGCCAGTGCACAAAAACTTGCTTTGTAACCAGTTTAAAGGAGGAAAAGAAAAGATTTTTAAAAATCAAATAAAGTGAATTAAACAATTTTTTTTTTTGCTAAAAATCTCTTTAAGAATGGTTTTCATTCCAAGCCAAGTACAGTTTACAGCACAATATTAAAAAAACAACTAATTTAATTTTCATTTTGTTTAAAGGAAATGATTCAAAAGAAACTACATGTAGAAAAATCAGAACAACTTTATATAGCAAATTACCACTCAAAATTCCAAGTTTCAAACAAAGTAGAAATTCTCTAATCTGATTATTTCAGCAGATTCTGTCCAATGCATCGTGTTTACTGCACATCTTTTCACTGGTTCTTACATTTCTCTTCAGATAATTTCCATTATTTCTGATAGCTTCACACAAATATAAAGTTCTGTCAGTAGCTAGAGAAATATGGCCATAACAACACATCATCAGAAAACCAAACAGGTCATCAACCTCTTCTGAAACAAGTGAAAAAGAACTGAATATTTTTCAAGAGTAACTTTTTTTGAGAGAGAGAGAGAGAGAAAAGAATAACTATACAATGAAATTTTATGATAAATGAAGTAATACAAATGTTGAACGTGTTTTTAATATTAAACTTTAAATACTGTGGCATAGTTGTTGCCTGGTATTATATAAAATCTATGCCTAGCAAAAGTTTCAATTTTATAACAACAAACAATGATGCTCAGTCACCATTTTCTGTTTAACTGCATGGAAAAAATTGGATTTGAGCATATTGATATTTAGATAAAAATGTTCGTTAAATGGCATTATTATTACACCTTTGATTTAAATTACTATAGCAATTGCATTGGGAGACTTTATTTTAGACACTTTCATGCAAGTAGCATTGAAGCTAATGTTGTTTAGCAAATTAAACTACAAAAAAAAAAAAAAAAATTATACACAGCAATACCTCAATGAAAATGTGTTCCTGGAGAAGAGTTTTCAGTAAATCAGCTTTCAATGGGATCACTATAATATATCTGATATGGAGATACAATTCTAAGTGTTATTTTTTCTCTGAGTGATACATGATGGCTTAATTTGGCTACCGGTACATGTAATACCCTGGAATATCATTTATTAAGTGCTGATTGGCTCTGAGTGCTCTAACATTCTGCTTGTCAATGGCTCTGCAAGTGTAAACAAAATGGCAGGTACACCCAGTTCATTTAAATTTGTAATTTTTTTTTTTTTTTACTTACTTTACAAATTTTTTAAAAAGCCAAGAGCTAAATAGCAAATCAGCTTTCAACAGGGTATGAACTCTTTTAAAACATATGTAGTCCTTTTGCCAAAGCAAAAGTAAAACCAGATTTTAGAGAGCAGTGGATGCTGAGAGTAAGTTAAAAGTTATTAATACTTACTTGAAGAAAAAAAGAAAAAAATAGCATTTTTTAAGTCCGAACATCAAATATTTATGCATAAGCGTGTGTAACTTTCATGTACACCAGTCTCCACAAGAGAGAAAACCCCTCTGCATAGACAACCTGGTGAGGGAGTACAGGGCCATGAGTGACAGATAAATCCCTTCAAGAACTTTTCATTTTTATATATAGAAGGAAACCCACACAACTGACTGGCGAAGATAAGTAGGAAGAAACTGGCAGCTGATTCAAGCAGACCCCCACTGCACCCTCAGCCCTGGCAGTCCAGTAGCCAACCTAACCAGTGAACCACCAACCACCCATTGTGAACACATTACACCTATAAAAATGCACAACTATCTAGCATTAGCAGAAAATCAACATTGACAGAGATACACATGCAGCCACTTCTGAAGTGAGGTAACAACAAAATAACAGGTGATTCAAAAGAAATAATTTTGACTGAACAGTTTCATAAATGTAAAGTATGAGTAACTATAATACTTGCATATGCATATATAATTAACTAAAAGAATATGTATAAAATGTTCAAATCCAATAGATGAAGTTGTATGTACTTCTCCCTAGCAAGAGTTTCCTACCTATAATTGTAAACTGAAGACTGAAATATTTATTCCAAACATACAGCTTCCTTCCTATTCACCTGTATATATTTTTTCCTCCAGGACTCTGTACTTTAGGCATAATATCTAAATTTTTCAAGTTTAAAGTTAGTGAGCCAGGTCTTAATTTTCTTCCGTTTTAAGTCACTGTTTTAAAAACTTATTTAAAGAGTGTCCTTTTTTTTTAATCACAATATCAGACAGAGGAAGAAGATTACATGTACAGTGGCAGAGAAAACTTTAACAATGATAGCAGCACAAGCATAAATTAACACACAAAATATTTAAGTAAAACACATTCCAGGTATGGGCTGCCAGAACTGTCCAGAGACTGTTTTGTGATTTTGAATTTACAAATCATGTTGCCTCAAAAAACCCTTTATTCTCTTGAAGAGTCAAAGAGTTGACTGACTTCAATTCATCAACAACAAAAAAAAAAAAACCTATTGGACTCCAAAAATAGAGATCGAAATGCTCTTCTGGTCTGACAAATCCTGACAATCAAAGGTAGAGGTAGGTCCATTATGGTATGGAGCCATTTCTCGCAAAAGAGGATTAGATCCTATTCACCATATCCAAGGAATAATAAAATGGTTTCTTTACCTAAGCATTTTGACCAATATACTAGAAACATATTCTCAGGGCTGCCTTTTCCAACATGGTGACAACCAGAAAAATTTGATCACCATCATCAAACAGTATCTCACGGATTATAAAGTTCAAATTCTAAAATAGCTGGCTCAAAGCCATAATTTGAATCCAATAGAGAAACTATCAAACAATATAGACAAAAAAGCTATTAAAATGAGAAAGCCCAGAAATGTGGATAATCTGTTCCAAATTATCCAGTTGATTTCTGTCGATACTTGCATAGACTGGTGCATTCATCTTGTGGACTACATAAATAAAAGCTGCATATCAAGCTGTAATCTGTCCATCTCATGTAATCTCTTTAAAAAAAAACAGGTTTTTGTGACAAAATTTTGAATGTTTGATTCATACTTAAAATGCTGTCATCATAAAATTCTGTCATAATGCAAGAAAAATGAGTGTATACAAAATATTTACTAACAGCTCAAATGTTTATTTTTACATTTTTGTGTCACTTTATGTTTGTATACTATTGTTTTGTCTACCACTGTACTTTATTTACTTAGAACACTATTTTACAATGTAACCTAAAATAACCCAGAAAACACTTTCAAGTTTCTTTAATCTAAGACATCATCTTAGCTCAAATTACAAATTGGAACTATCCTTCCCTTATTCCAGAGGCAATGATTATCTATGATGTTACAAAAAACCCATTAACTAGATGATGAAGCATAACTTATTTGGCCCGCCAGATGTATGCAACAGAGGTGCCAAACAGAAATTCTAGAGTTGTCTTCAAAAGTGTATACACAATTTTCAGATCTAATGTACAACTAGCAGCATACAGTAAACCAAAGAAAAACAGCAATAGACTGTGACACATTCATAAATGAAGACAGTTCAATTTTCACTGCTCTTCTAATAAGCAGTCTGTTGCAGCTTCTCACTGCATATTCCATTAAAGACTATTTCCCATTATAGGTCCAAAAAATTCATTTCTATTTACATTCCTGAGGAAATCTGTATATTTTAAATGAAAAAAAAAATAACAACTTCACTAGTAACAAAAAATCCAACAAAGCCAGGAGTTTTCAGTAAGTCTGTATTTTTCTCAAGTACAGATTTTCTTAATAAAGGAAATACAAGCTCCATGGGACAAATCCCAAACTATTGTAAAGAATTTTGTAGATTTAAAATGGAAACTAAAAAAATAAGTAAATAGATAAAATAAAAATCACATTTCTTTAAAAAAATTACCAATCAAACTGTTAAAATTGTAATTATTTTTTTTTGTAAAAGTTTGAGTTTTAGAAAGTCAACCAACAGCCCTGGAGGGAGTTACCAAGTTATCTATTAATAAAAGGTGAATTTATGTCTTTTTTTTTTTTTTAAATTGTAGTTATACAGTTACACAAGATTTAGAATGTGGATATGTTAATATTTAAAAATCTATGTACAGTTGTCCCCCAGTATTCGCGGGGGTTACGTTCCTAGAGCACCAACGAAGAGTGAAAAACCACGAATATTGGACGTAGTCCATAAAAATGCCTATAAACGTCAAAATATAACGTAAAATATAATAAAAAATATATATATAAGTAAATACAGTATATAATAATAATTTAATAAAAAATACAACACTCAACGAAACACTCAAGATAGCTACACGCGGTAAACTGGGATGATGCGGGGCTGCTGGGCTGCATCTGCCTGAGACAGCGCCTCGTGGGCAGCAGCCAATCAACAGCATGAAGAAATGAATAACGCTCTCGGATTGGCTACTTTCAAACCTCCAGCCAATAGTGTTTATTTTATATTGATATTTTGCTGAATTTACGTTAGTATTTATATTACAAAATTAGTAAATTATATTGTTATTAATAATTTAGCGTTAAAAAGCGTGAAAAAATATATATTGCCACGAAAAAAGCCATAAAATATCACGGAAGATATTTGCAATTTCGCGAATATGCGGGGGTTTCCCATGAACAATTATTAGTTAGGTTCTTAGGAAAATTCTGTGAATAACCAGGGCCGCAAATGCCGAACAGCAATTATGCGGGGGTTGACTGTATTTTTAATGTTAAAGTTGAAATCCTTGAATAAATTTCATTTCTGAAATGTAAAACCCTTTGTTATCAGATTTCTGTTTTAAAACTGCTAACGGAATATTTACTGATAGCGCGCTGTCAGGTGTTTTGCTAAAATGTTAAGAAAAGAAATCAAGGAACAAAACAGTTATATCAAAGCAAGGGAATGAAATATCACACAACACAATACTGCTAGTTTCAACAGTTGAAAACAAAATTTAAAAAAAAAACAAAAAAAAACAACAGAAATACAATATTAACTTTTGAAAAATTGTGTGTAAACCACTCACAAAATGCTCATATTTCAATAAGCCATTTCTTTATTTTTGAATGCAGTAAGTCATTTTCTTCAGATAAAAAATAGCACAGTCTTAAGTAGAAAAACAAAATACTCACTATATTAATCGCATACATGTTCCTTAAGTGTAGCTATACCTTGTAATTTTGACAAGAATTAGAAGGAACCAATAATGCTATGGCCAAAACAATAAATCTTACAATTACCTTGAGTGCAGCCAGCCAAAACTAACTGAAATGGAGATTGTCTCTGATAACTTGGCTGCAAGAGACTTGTTTTAGTTTTCCAATGACATTCTTATCCATTTTCACAATTTTAAAAAAATTTTTACAGATAGTTAATTGGAAAAACAAAGATAATAAAAAAACAATGATCTAGTTGTTTAACTACAGCTTCTTGTTGAGATGAATAATTTTAAATTACTTTTCTTTTACAAGTAAAAAAAAACACTATTCAGCATGATTCTGCTGCTTTTAGTATTTGCTTAGTTTTATTGTAAACAAAAAAAATTCTGTAAAAAGGATAATTAATCTTATGTCAAAAAGAAAATCAAGATGAAATACCATCAGTTTCCTGTAAGGGTAAGGTACTTCAGAAGTCCAAAATGTGTAATTGCAGGTTGATAAACAAACAATGAAAAACTGGAAACTTGGTTGGCTGAGTGCAAAGTGAGAGTTTTCTAGCAGTAAAGTTTCACTTTTATTCCTTTTTTTTAAAATTTACATTTAAAATTACTAAGTCTTCCCTACCAAATGGCGAGCAAACAATGAATCTGCAAAAGAATACATCAAATAATGCATTTTTAATTGTGTGTGCAAAATCAGAAATAAAGTTAGTAAATGTAAAATAAACCCTTTTGCCAGTCATCACAATTTACACTTCACTAATTAACATCCAAGATTTATTTTCCTAATCATGGAAATTGATCAAAAAAATGTGAATCTCTCCCCAAAATCAAGGATTTAAAGCAGACAAGTTTACTACTACTTATTTTCAATTCATAGATATTGATTTTTTTCCTAGTTTATGACAACACCACCCTTGCAAAATGCATATTAATTATGCATGACTAGATCACCATTTTTGACAATTTACCATCATTTATCAATACAGATTTATCCTTACCCATAGGTCCAATGGATAACATCCAGTTAATGACATTTATGGATCAGAGAGTAATAGCAAAAGCATCTCATACAGAATTGAAATTAATACAGCGCCTGATTAAGCTTAAAATCTAGCTATGCTGTCGGTCTGTCTGCAAAAAAAAAAAAAAAGGAAGAAGAATGATAACAAAGAGTATCAGCTCTGGATTATTCAGATTACTAAAGAGAAAATTCATAATGTATTAAGCAGCATGGGGAGGAAAAGGTGTAGGTAGAGAAAATGAGAAAATTAAATCATGGAAAAATTCTTTTCACAGTAAAAATTACTTACAAGGGAACATCTTGGCATCTTTGGTAGATATAAAAAGCAGATTACACAAATGGGTTTGCGCTTTTGCCAGAATGACAACTTGAAAAAAAAGAGAGAGAGAGAGAGAGAGATAAAACTGTGGCCACATTTACCCACAAAACATACCAGTCAAAAAAATTAAGCTAAAGAAAATGGACTTTGTCTGAACATCTGAAGTCGTCTTTTGGCATAATGCCAATAGAACCAAAGTTTCTAAATCACTACTACTTTTTAATGCAATGTAACCAAAATTAAAAATAAGCAAAAAATATCTCACCATCTAATGAGTTTATGACCCATGAGCAAACTTGAAAGCTGTTAGATTCTGTTGTTAAAAAGACTTTGTAGAGAAAAAGGCAGATGGATAAATAATCTAATTTCAGATGCTATTCTGGTATTTTTCCTTTCCTTATTATATGAGATCTGTCGAAAAAGTATCCGACTTTATTTTTTCCCGTGGGAAGCAATGAGGTTTGGGAGGCAAAAGAGTGCATAGTGGATCCGCATGCCTTCATGTGCATGCGTGGTTTTTGGCGGGCTTGCTGGATGCATCAGTCGCTGTCAGCAGCCATCTTGTGAGGTGCTGTACTACTTACTCATCGCATTTTCATTTCACCCGTGATGATGGAATGTGTGGAGCAACGATCTTGCATCAAGTTTTGCCAAAAGCTTGGAGATACCAAAGCAGAAACAATTTGCAAAATTCAACAGGCTTTTGGTGACAATGCCATGGGTGTTACCCAAACAAAAGAATGGTACAACAGGTTCAAAGATGGCTACACATCAGTGGAGAGTGACCAGCATTCCAGGAGGCCGTCAACAAGCCGCAATGCAGTTGTTATCAAGAGAGTGCGGACCTTTATAATGGAGGATCGTCATTTGTTGGTGCAGGAAATTGGTGATGAGGTTGGGATCAGTAAAGATTCTGCACATTCAATTTTAGAGGATTTGGACTTGCGCAGAGTGGCAGCAAAATTTGTGCCCAAGCTGCTTTTCAGGAACAACGAAAACTTCGTCTTGAGGTTGCGCAGGACCTGCTGGATACTGCCAACAGGGATCCTGAGTTCCAGAATACAGTGATGATAACTGGAGATGAGATGTGGGTGTATGGGTACGACCTGGAAACCAAAGCTCAGTCATCACAGTGGAAGCATCCAATGTCGCCAAGGCCCAAAAAAGTATGTCAGGTCCAGAGCAAAATCAAGGTGATGTTGACTGTTTTCTTCAACTACCGAGGCGTTGTACATCACGAATACACACCAGAAGGACAAACAGTTACAAAGGAGTACTATCAGGAAGTCTTCATGATGCAGTTTAGCGCAAGTGACCGCATCAGTGGGCCTCGCAAAACTAGCAGCTACATCATGACAATGCCCCGGCTCATTCGTCACAGCTGATCCAAGGTTTCTTGGCAAAGAAAAGCATTTCGCTCATTTGCCAGGCTTCCTACTCTCCACACATGGCTCCTTCTGACTTCTGGTTGTTCCAAAAAATGAAGATGGTACTGAAAGGCTCCCATTTTGAGAGCGAAGAGGAAATCATGCGGAATGCGACGGCGGAGCTGAGAGCCATTCTGGAAGAAGCATTCCAGATGTGCTTCGAACAGTGGAAGGATTGCTGGGCTAAGTGTGTGGAGGCACAAGGGGCCCACTTCGAAGGGGATTAGCAATTGAACCCCACCAAGTACGTAATTATTTTTTCCCAGCCTAAGGTCAGATACCTTTTCAACAGACCTCGTACTCTAGATTCCAGTAAGTACAATAGTTAAGAAAATGTCTACAATCTCCAACAATCATGGTTGTATACATTTCTAAAGTCTTACCATAGCAACCTTTCACCACAAGATAGCTTCAAGATATATACCCTAGGTTATTAATCATAGTGCTTTAAGTTTCCTTCAGTTGCATTTTTTTTTAAATTTGTATTCTGATGAATTGACAACATTCAAGAAATATTATTGAACTTTAATTTTTTCAGGAAGGAAATTCTTTTATTTTGACTTTTTCTTTCTTTCCTCAAAAATCAAAGAAACAACAAACACTTTCCATAAGTTTCAGTACAATATTTATAACCTTTGCAGTGAAAGGCATAAACTAAGTGAATCTGCTATACAAGGAAAAAACTTGGCTTTCCACCATATTCTGATCAAGTGAGAGTTGAACAGTATGTTATATCAAAGTAAAGCTGAAACAGTGTTTCAGCATTTCATTCCTCCATGAAAAGGTTTAAACCATTAATAAAGAAGATTTAAGCAAAAGCATTCACAAGTTACCTCTGCAGAGTCACAAGTGAACAATTAATTCAAGGAAAGTTTATAGTTTTCAAGACTGAGTAACCAGTAGCAGAGAAAAAGGATAAGAAATATTCTAAAATCTGATAAAAATAATAGTGCAGTTTCATTATTTGTTTGAAATAAATGTGTGAAGAAAAAACAAAAACAATTGTAATGTTTACTGCCATGATACAAACAGCCTACTTGTTAAAATTCATTGGAAACGCTCAAATTAAGGAAATACATTAATTAAAATAAGAAAAAGGAAATAAAATATTGTGCTTCCAATTACTGATCAGTGAAATGTGAATTTGGTCACATGCATAAAATGAAGCATCATTTATCAAACCAAATATATGGTTGAGGCTCTGTATTTTTAGAACTCATGAGATTGGTGGAAACAACTTTGAAAACCTTCATTAGGGAACCCAATGCACCTTCAGTAGATGTTTCAAAATCTTAAAGGGTGGGGTGGAGAACTTTCTCATAATTCGATGATATGATGCAGAATAGACAAACTATGATATATAGGTCTTCCACCATCAAAATTTTAAAGGGTTTCTCTAGATGTAGCTGGAAGGCTATTCATATTTACCTCATGGAATTCCTACTCATAATAAATTTCCACACATACAATGTTTATCTCGAAACTGCAAATTGTAATAATAAATTTGTGCTGATAATAATGCTAAACCTAAAAGAAAAAAATTATCTACAGCTAAAATATATAATTTTAATTTGAGAGACCAAGTTTAGAGTTATGTACCACTTTTTTAAAGATAAGTAAAGTGACAGAGTATGCTATTAATTCAACAATGAGTTATTAAAAAGTCTGGAAGCTTGATGAAAAAGCTATTTTACATAAACTGCTACCAGCCACTGAGAAAGAAAAAACAAACAGTGCCACCTAAAGCAATGGTAAACTTCACCTCACCTGCTATGCTATAAAATTTGATGACATGGTAATCTATCACTAAATAACTGCTAGTCAAATATTTATAATGTGTATGGAAATTTCCATAAAGACAGGTAGAAACTTCATTACTAATATAGGAAATTCTTCCTTGGATAAAAGTGCTATATGGATTAAATATGAACAGAGAGAGAGAGAATAAAACTGATTAGTATATTAAATGACACTAAATTCAGTATATTCCATCTTCAGTAAACAAGCACCAAACAAAAATTTCACAACAGGAAATCTCCCATAGCACATGTGTACCCAGTTTTCTCATATGTTTACAGTAAACAATGTTATCCAACCTCCAGATAACTGAATAGACCAGTTATCCAACTTTTCCAATGTAAGTCAAAAGTAGTTCATTTTCAGCTATCCAACCTCTGTAGTTTATGAGTTGGTCACCAGATGAGCTGTATCTGCTGTCTGCACATGCTCAGATCACTTCTTGTCAGATGGTTAGCCTCCTTTCCATAACCAAAATGGGATATTAATTGTAATCTTTACAATTTGTCTAATAATAGTTTAGCTAGTGCTTCAGCAAGCAATCCAGTGGTCATGCTATCAAAATCATTTAGACAAACATCACACTAGTGGAGAGAAACTTTTATTTATAAGTTCCTAATTAATGAATTTAAAATGTATGGGCAAAACTTTTAATTTAGGGGGGGTTTGCTAAAGAAACAATAACAAATATTTAGTAAGAAAATTGTAAAATAAATGGTAGTATTTGTTAATATTACAATCTTGTTTAAAAGTCAATAATAACTATTTTTCAAGTATTTGTGCGTTTGTTTGCTACTTGTTCACAGCCAAACTGTAGCACCAAATTTTACATGTAGGTACTACAGAATCTGGGCAAGGTTTTAAGCTACCGCATTGGCCTTGAAGGCTATTTTGAAGCCATCAAAGGCCATTTTTCAAAAGCCTTATAGATTACACTTAGCCATTTTGAATGAATTGAGTGAACTATCTCAAATTATAATGAAGGTGCCTCAGGATCAAAAGCAGGATCCAAGGATACCAGAGCCTGGCCTCATTCTCTTTTGAATTCAAGAGAATCCAGTTCCCCATAAAACTAAGTTTTGCTATGACCACCAATAAAGCAGAGAGCCAATAGTTGAAAGTTGTTGGCCTCAATTTGGATAGTCTCTGCTTTTCCCATGGACAACTGTATGCTGGGTGCTCAAGAGTTGGTCAAAACAAAATCTGTTTTGCTTTTCAACTTGAGGGAAAACTAAAAACATTGTGTATAAAGAAGCTCTTATGGAACAAAGTTAAATTTAAGCATACAGCTAATAGAATGTTAAGATCAGTAGCATAAATTCAATGTTCATTCAATAATTGTGTTTAAACAAATAAAATGTCTGTTTTTCAAATTGATATCATATTTTATATAAAAGTCATTTTTTCCTGTGCACACCTGGTACCCAGCTAGTTACACTTCCTGATTAAATCACAATCGCCAGATGATCCATAATCATCTACTATGTTGTGCAACGGTTGGATCACAACGGGCAGTTTTTGTGATTGCAGTAAAATCTGGAACTCAAAATGAATTTATTCATATCTACCCATTTATTATTTGAAGAAAATAGGCACTTATTTTGTGAAAAAATTTTATAATTTAATGCAGTTCATTTCATTGAGCTCCACTTTGGAATCTGTTTTTAACAGCACACACTTGGCAAGACAGCTGAATTTCTTCAGCAGGTCCTTGTCTCAATTCCTGGAGAAATTTGATGACAACAAATGTCTTTCCGTGCACTGATTGGAATGTTTGTTGTATAATAGGCAAATTTTACAGGAGTTCTGCAATCCATGTTCAACCTCACATGGACAAATCCTTGTAAAACATCTCCTAAAAAAAGGTAAATATAGTAATAATATACATACAAAGAGTAGCATTCATGAGAAAAATTAATGAAAATAATTTTTGTGAAAAGAAGATGCTTAACAAATGTTTCTTTCTAAAGTACTGTCAGTGTTTAATAAGTGTATGGAAAACTAAACTTTGAACCAGCTTAATGGTTGCATTAAAATAAATTTATATTGGTAAAAATACATCTCCAATTAAAGCTAAATAAATGTCTCAATATGTTTATCATCAGGTACACTAACTGACACGTATAATCGTGCTTTTCCAACACTTTGGCCAGCATTTTTAATGATTTATATGCCACAATAAGTTTTTTTTTTTAAAAAAATTTAATTTATACTTTTTCACATTTTTCTGCAACAAATCAAAGTTATGAGACAAGCAATGGACAGATGATGAGAACAATGAAGTACACTGCAATGCAATATCAAATATTTAGTGCTCTTATCATCCATAGGTATTAGGGATGTCAAATTATATATTAAAAATTCACACTTTATATACAACATTTCTACTTTTCATATGAGAGTTAAAAACACAAAATTAAATCTTTGTACATACCTTTGAATCTAGGGCCAACCATCTTTTCACAAAGGTTTCTTTCTCTCTCTTTTTTTTTTTTTTTGCCTCTCTGCAACTCCTTTAGTGTTGTGAAAGCTTTCATTCTCTTTCTCCAGGCTCCTTTGTCTCCTGACATACTGATAGATTTTAAATACATAACAGTTTTATAGAACATATGCAATATGGAGAGTTTCCTTGTACTCAGCATGAAAAGTTTCCACCCCTGTTCCTGAAGTAAACTTGACAATCATTAATCTTTTGATATCAAGCTTTATCCACTTCATTGAACAGTTCTGGGAATCTAGAGACATTTACACAAATCTCCCCACGTCTCCTTCCATGGTTTCCACACTTTCTGCTTGAAAAAATTTCAAGACTTTTCCAGAACCTTACAGTGAGCTTAAGAAAGTAAATAATATGCCTTCATCTAACAAAAACATCTTTCCATATAACAAAATAAAATAGATTAGTTAAACTAAAAAAATACTTAAATTTGATTGAGACATTTCTTTCATTTTTGAAAACTTTTGTTTATCCACCAGGTGGTGTTTCCATTATGATGGCAATCATTGTATACCAATGTTTAGCTAGGCATGTTTTTAGTATTCTGCTTAGCTGGCTAATGTATCTCACTATAAGATATATATGCAGCATCCACTGTATGAAGAAATACTTTCTAGATTAGATCCGTTATTCTATTCCTTTTTACCATCCGTATTACCTAGCATTTTTCGTATTTTCATGAAAATTAAGAGCCTGTGATCATCCCAATGCCTTTGCTCACAAGTAAGTAAAGTTTATCAGAAATTGATAAAAATGAGGCAACCAGCAGCAGATGCATAATATTTACATCATGTTTTAAAATATAGCGTTCAAAAGTAAGAGTAAATAATGATAAATCCCTTTAAACTTTACTACATTTGCTTAATAAAAGTCTAAATACATTTTCTACATAGTTACATTTGATTATAACAATGACCTTGACAACAACCTTGACTCATGTTACCTTTTAACCTTCATTGCAATTTTCATCGATAATTTTCAAAACAGCAAGTTTGTAAAATATTTTAATAAAATTAAACTATATTAACATTAGAATAATACAGTATTCATAGCCTGAAGAAAACAGCAAGTTAAAAAACCAAAGACAAAAAAAAACAAAAAAACCTTAAACAAAGATGGTGTTCAACAATAAAGTGGTGAGTTATTATAACATAGATTTTTGCTATTTAAATTTAAGGTTGGAAGAAATTCAACAAATGATTGTAAGCACATTGTTTGTATGCAACTGTCTGCTGGCAGCGACACATGCTGTGTTTTTTGTGTGTTCTTTCAAGGATATGAATATTATGGCAAAAGAGCTGAAAGTTGAAATGAAAATGTCTCCAAAATGTGTGACCTTACAAGGAGTACCCCCCCAATCTGACTGTAACAGTAAAATATTATAATTTATATTACATGCAGTTGTTTGCAGTAATATATTAAGTTCTGTTTTCAATTATGTTTAGAATTTAAAATTGCAAGAGAACTAAAATTAAACAAACAAGCATCAGTGAAGCAAGTCACTTATTTTTTATGCATTTTTTTCCTTGGTTTATAAATTATTTTTATATTGAAGGTAAGGACTTATCCAGGCCTGAGAGAAACCATTTCTTTCCCAGACTTTTCTCAGATTGGTTCCCACAGATATGTGAAACATTCACTGTATAACATTTAACAATTTTCTTTAATGTTTCCCTTTGTTCTTTGATCAATATAAATAATCTTACCTAAAACTTTCTTTACAAATCATTCACTGACCAAACAAAAATAATCACATATCAAAAGCACATATATTTTACATGGAAAAATGGACTATGTACATATGCTACAAAGCAGGAAATCACAGTGACTTATGAGAAATGAAATTAATTAAAGCCCTGTAAATATTCTGTATACATACAGACTTGTTATTTATACCTGAATGCGAATTGACTTTCTATTTCTCAGATGACTTTTTGAAGTTTTCGCTTACTTAAAAAAAAAATAAGCACACACACACACACACTTCAGTGGTTTGGTTTGCAATTGTTAGTCTGTTATAAATTAATTAATTAGTTTATGCCAAAATCAAAAGTTTTATAGAGTATAAGTCAAACAGTTTGCCATAATACATCTCATATTTCCACCCTTATACACCTAGTGATTACTTCATTTATATAGTTACAATTGTGATTTATGATGATTGATGAAAAAGTGAAATCTGCCCAAACTCATTAAAATATAGCTTTCTAAAAAAAAAAATCTATAAACCTTGTGAATGAATTCCCAAGAGCTAACTATCTCTGGAAATAAACTATCCTGCAATTTGTACAATATCAAATGACTTAATTATTCCTGACTGGTAGGTTGACACAAATTCTGGTCAACAGCTGTGTTTGAGAATTTATAACAAACCTATTTATTATCTGTAAGTTAAAATTTTCTGGTACTTCAATCCACTGATCCATACAGACAGATATTAAAATAAAGTCTATGAAAACTAGATAAATGTCAATGATTCACAGGTCTATGACTGTCCAAAAATTATATCTGCCCAACAAATATTGCATGCTCAAGAGGCTGATATCCACACTTTGTACCCTAATATCAACTAACAAAATGAACTTTATTTGCCCTACTATGTGCTCTTAAACAACAGACAGAGATGCTACTTCCTTCTGAATAAATTTTAGCAATGTATTTCTGTAGTCATATATAGTGTACCAATAATCAAAACCACTGTTTTTCTATGACAATATATATTTCATTAGCCAGTTTTATTAGCCTGCTTTACTCATTGGAATGTTTTAAAGGTCAACATGAATTAAATCTCACTGTGAAAATATTACAAGCAAAAGCCTTTCTCGTTATGTTTATAAAAGTTTATTTAATAAAGTCACCATGCTTGGAAGCCATTTTAACAGTGTTATAGATCACTGCAAAAAATGTAAACATACCTATAGATAGATGCCTAATGAAAGTGTATTAATATTGAAAATTAATTTAAAACTGCCTCAGAATAAGTGTGTACTAGATCACACTAAGATGATTGCACAAGAATACATAGTTCTACATAATGAGGATACAATGTATTAGTTTAATAAGTTTCTGTTGGCAATCATGAAATTACAAACAAAAAGTAGAGTTCTGCATAATATAGTCCATTTTGACAGAGCTGATATATTTCAACATTAAAAAGACTTTCCCCTGCTTGGTTAACTCTTTCCCTTGCAAGACCACATCCTCTCTGCTCATTTTTAAGAATTAATACCTAGCAGATATGACAATCACTAATGCTACTCTAAACGTATTTTCACAAAAATATTGGAGTCAGCAAGAACACATGTGAAAGCAGTTGATATTCATTACAGCATCTGTACTTGACAGGGGTTAAAGAAAGGATAATGGAAAAACAATTTGTTGTACTTTTTTAAAATTTTTTTTAGAGTTGTAAGGTTTATCGAAACTAATATGTAAGTGTAATTTATTTTCAGTACTTCATTAGACCAACCAAAAATGATCTTTTTTTTTTTTTTTGGCAAAAAGCCTGTTGACAGTGGGACAAGAAAAAAATAAGCAATTAAAGGGAAACACACAAAACAAGACAACCAGAGAGACAGAGAGAGACTAAACTATTCAAATGCCACCCAGATACACACAAACACACAAAACACTTGCTACTGCTGCTATGGTAACCATAATACTGATCACTGTTCTATCTTGCCACCCAATTGTCTGTGGAGAGGCAAGGAAAGCTAATATTTGAGACATAAATATTCAAGATACCTTGGACATTAAGTTTCAATGTGTCATTTAAAACTAAATATAAAACTTGCACCCTGACTCAAACTAAAAAAAATATGTTATAAGCCACAATAATTTCAAATATTCCAATCATAAACAATAATAGTGGTTATCTTTGGCAATGTATTTGTAGCTGGTTCACATAGCTGGTGCAAACTTTGAACAGCCTGACTATTAAGAAGTTAGAAACACCAAGAGCACCAGTCCCCCCCCCCATCCCTCTCTGTCTTTCTTAATTTAAACCAGTGCTACAAGATATATACTAATCAATAAGTACATAAACTATTGAGCATTAGAAAAAAATCTAAATTCCAGTAACACTGCAAGCTAAGCATGAAATCCTGAAATATTTAACTTAATGATTACAGTGGGAAGAGAATAAATGAAACCTTTACGCTGAAGAATCTAAGGGAAAACTAAAAAAAACTTAATTTAAAAAAAAAAAAAATCCAAAATGAGGTTTGTTTGGTTTAGTTCTCCAATAAGCAAACAGTCAGTCAGTTATAAATTAATTTTATTTCATCAAAAGTAGATTTCAAGTATTAAAAAAGACAAAATGGAAAATGCTTTAGCTTATTCGTAATCATCATTTCCAATTTCATAAGCTACATCTGCTCAGATCGATCTGTAAACTATTCATCAGTCAGAATTAGAAATGTCACTTCAGCTTGTGAACCACCATCTGTTGGCTGATAACCTAACCAGTCAGCGCTTTATCAGCAACACAGAAGTCTGCATAACTCAGTGCCAGGTCTGTCATATCATGCCTACCGTTTTTAAACATAGGTGCAGCAAGATAGATTTTCATCTTTTCAGCTGTTCACACCAAGAGAAAAAAAAACATGGAGATGGCCCTTAAGGAATTTTTCAGTACAATTTCAAATGTTATTGTTGGAAAAAAAAAAAAAAATTAACATCAGTTATTTTTAATGGTTTGTTTCACACTAAATTAAAAGGTAGCTTATTTAGGACAGGTGTCTGGTGATAAAATTTGAATCATTTCATGTAACCAAAAAAATGTACCGGCTATTTGTTACCTTACTTTCATAATGAATCTACCAACCATCTAGAGTTTAAGCAAAGTCAACATCAGTGTTAACATCTAGAAAAACTAATGTTCAAGAGACTGATTAATACAGTCTTTGATGATGGTGAAGCATCAAACTTACACCATTCCTTTTCCCTAATGAGCTGATTAAAGAGTTGATAATCACAGGTGGTAAAATTACAAAGTAGTAGAAGGTCTGTCATCTCCAACAAGTATCATGTCATGTCAAGTTTCAAAAAGTCCAGATCAAATAAATCCTCAAATATAATATTCTTCTTCTTTGGATTTAAAAAAACAACTTTCTAATAACAAAAAAATAGAAATGTAATAAAATGTATTCATATGAATAGAATAAATGATAAAGATCATTAGACTAAAGATGTATTACAACCTCATAAAATTCTGCAATGATTACAAGCTATGGCATAGCCCCTTCCTCCCTCTATAGTCTATGCCTTAAGCTGCTTTACTCATTCTCACTTATGTACCACAACTGAGGTTTACTTTAATAACTTTATTTTTCTTTTCCTTCTGCATTTAAAAAATGGTGGTTTGTATTCTCTTTCATGGCTTTGACCAACAAAAATGTACACACAAACACACACACTTAGACTTGAACAGAGTTGCCCTATAAAAATGTTGCAGTGTGTTTTACACAGAAACAACATAGGTGCTTTGTATAAGAGCAAACATTAAATTCAACTACTTCACACAAAGGGCATTGAGAGCAACAGCCTAAAACATATTTGCTAAGTTTCATTTAGGCATTCAAGCAGTTTACCAATTTATTCAAACACAAATAACAAGCATTAAGTTAAACTTTGAATTTAAAAAGGAAGATGATTAACATTTCGATGTACACAAGACATACAATACATTACCTAGAGGTACTTTGCTTGCCAAACTTATTAGATACCCTGCTACTCTGCCAAAATTGCTTATTCCACTTAAACAGTCAATTTCCATTAAACAATAAGGAGGTTGTTGTTTTCCCCGATCACTCAAAATTTCATTTTGGATCACTGCTCATTTTCCCCAGGACCACCACATGACTATGCGCACAAAGTTTATCCCAAAGTGTCACAACATGGCACTATGCCATATTACTTTGAAGCAGTGCCACACACATACTGAGAAAGCAATTTAAATATCATCCTGATAAATTTTTTTTCGCTCCAAAATGCAGCTTCCCATTAAGAAATCCATTTAAACTAGACTCACAAAATCTACAGTAATAACCATCCATCATTTTGAATTGCTCCATAATGCAGTGCAAGCCTCACTGCATCACATTTTTATCCAATCAAAATGATCAATTTATGTTGCAACATGTAGTTGAGAAGCTTTGCACTTGTTCAGCTATTTACAGAGTTCATTAGTGATCATTCACAATGCCTTTAAAATGGATTTTTCATAATTTTCAAAGGAAACCCATAATAGAAAGAAATCAGTCTCTTGCTGTTGGTCAAACATCAATTGATTCGTCATCAACATCCAAATCCACTTATCTGACTCCAACTGGATCAGATTGAAAGCAAAAACACGGATACTCAATCTTAGAAAAAATTTTTATAAATTATGTTAATAAGTATATCATACTTATGAAAGTTTGGCAGCACTCTGGCAAAATTATGTGGAGAGAACCCTATATGTACATATAAGAGGATGACTATTGGCCACTTACCTTTGCAATCCTAAAATCTGGATGCATCATCTAGTAAGTTATCTCACATACAGTGGATCAACTGCAGTGATTCAGGAAATTAAATGATTCAACTGTTCATTTTGATGACGGAAGTTTTCCAATATTAATTACATCTTCACTTAAAGATATCATGTACAGGGACAAGATTAAATATCAATCAGTATAATAAGAAACAATACATTAATTTGTTTAATTATTATTAATGGGTATGAGATTTTAACAAAGCAAATACATTATTATACTGTTGTCACATTTAGCCAGAAGTTTTTAATCAGATATACACATCTTTCTTTAATGATTCCCATCTCTCTTGCTCATATATACATACAGAAATTTCCTCACATAACAAGAATAAACTTTGTTTATAAATTAGGCTGAGATCCTTGGTACAATATTTTATTACTCCTGATTAGGATACCTGATGGGGTTATTTCTGGAAGCAATTTCAAATGACATCTGCATAAAATGGAGCATATCAAATCAAAATGGAAAACTTCCAGATTACTGAATGCATTCTATATAAGTACAGCAGTCATTTTGCATTTCAGCAAGATTAGAAATGAGAGAAAAACAAGCTGGGTATAAAAGAAAATTATTCCAGTCCTGTTTTAATAGAAATATCATCCTTTTGAAAAAACTCATTCATCATCAGAAATAGTTAATTCAAGATTTTAACAAATAATTCTCTAGCAGACAGTTATGCTAGTCTTAAATGCATTCCTGCAACCATTACTGTACACACTTATTGGAAGATGAGGCAAGAGACCCCTAATTATAAATAATTTTTCTAAATTACAAGATTTAAATAAGGAAAGGTAATCAGGTAACTAGTTATTTTTCGCCAAGGCTCAAGAGACAAATACTCTATAAACACAAATATGCCAAGAGTTAAAATAAAAAATCCAACATAACTATCAAAAATATTCAGACAAAGTTTTAAGTTGTGTGTGCCTTGTAATTTAAAATGTTTATAGATAAAATATGAAAGGAGAGTCAGGGTATGTATTTACTTTGGCTAGACTTTAGTTACTGTTTCTAAAAAAGAAAATTAAGTCCCATAATGAAACCTCCAAGGAATGTAAAACAGAAGTTAAAAACTCTCAAATAATAATAATAATACAACAAAAGACTGTTGACAGTGTTTCCCTTTACCAAAACAAGTCAGTTTTATCTTAAAACATCAAAGATAAGTAGTCAGCTTGATTAAGAACAGATGCTTAAATTAAAAACATAATAATTCCATTCTCTTTAGTAAATAAGAATAACCCTCTGTGTAAACCTCAGATTCATTTCTATTTATGGAAAACAATCAAAACAGGTAATTTTTTACTCATCATCACAAAATATAAAGAGTAAGGCAGCACCTCACCTTCACCAGGTCAATTAACTATAGCATACATATATACCTTCAATTTCATTTTAAAGAATTAACTTATTTTTTTAGTTAGTTATTAACTTAATCATTCATCATATCCTCTGGAGCATAAGCCGAAGAGGCCAACTCAGCACAAAGAGTGGGCTTATATTTCAGAAAGCTCCCACATGAAAAAGGTCAGTTTAATGGCAGACAACAAAGAATTACAATAAGCAAGCATAAACTAAATTTAGGAATAACTCTGTAAATAATTCTGGGACAACCAAACTTGATGTATATCATCTTGCCTTTAAATATCATCTGTAGTTTGAAAACATCTACCAGATTTTTCTCTCACCGAAATGCTGGTGTCTGCTAACTGAATTACTGAGAATCGCAAGTGAATATTTTACTATCCATTGCTTTTATATTTGTGATGTTTACTTTTTTTTTTTTTTGGAAAAAGACAGTCAGACACTTAATCCTATCTCAGTATTGGCTGATTTCCTCTGACCTACCCCCTAGTCACTTCATAATCAGATTCTCAGTAAGAGCTGCTACAAATAAAATCATGGAAATCATACTAACTTTTCGGAACCAAAATACACACGTGCAAAGAAAATACTATAAACTAATTTTTTTTTACAGATATCATTTTTTAAATTATTTATGCAACATTAAGACAACCTGCAATAAGAGCTCATCATTTATTTTAAAAAAGCAAGGTCATGACTGAAAATCACCACATTCTATTTTTAAAAAATGCTCATTTTCAAACAACTGTTTTGTTTATCCCTCCAAATAATGCACCAGTTTTTACCTTACTTATATCTGTTTCTCAGCCTAGAGTACTGGTTAGTTAGTAGTTGTGTTAAACTGGCTGTATATTTAATCAGCACATGTAATGGAAAACAAGCAAGTTGAAGTGATACAGATTTTTGTCACAAAACGTTATATTAATGAGGAAGATATTGTATGCTGACCATGTCTCTCAACCTATGCTGAGTAATACAAATTTGAAGAGCAATTGGATACAGATGCACACTAGGTGGTATACATACTTGTTCCCATATTATTATATGAATATACATCACAAAAATAAGTGGATGCAATTTTTTCTATCCAATCATGGCTGGATGAATATTTAATAAAAGCAGAGACAAAAAAAATTCCAACAGAACTATTTAGAAAATACAATTAGCAATTTGCTTGTTTGTTTGTTTTTAAAACTGTATTCCTCCTAAATTTAATTTGGCAGCCATTTAACATTAAATTTTGGGGTACAAATACAGGGGTGAGATGGACTTAATTGCAACTTATGAAAAGAGACAATGCCATAGTGGGAACTAAACTCCAAATGCAGGTTGAGAATCCCTTATCCAAAATTATTGGGGCCTGAATGTGTTTCGAATTCCTGAATTTTGTGGATTTTTGAATATAGATATACTGGCATAATTTGGTAGCAAACTCACTGGAGAGTGGGGACTGGGCACAAGTTCATTTACAACATCATAACTGCATGTGGATACATGTAGCCTACAGGCAGTTTATGCAGTATTTTAAGATCATTTTGTGCATGAAACTATAAGAAAAAGATGTACATTTAACTATCAGAAAGGTAAGCTATCACCACGGTAGGTCTACCAGTACCATAAGGATATTTTCAGGCCTTTTCGACATTTACAAAGTATATTCACACCAACAACAAAGCACAAAAATTACGGTGAGTAATGTGCATATGTCAAGCATGTCGGGGCCCGCGCACTGCCCAGGAACATTCCCAGAATCTTCTGGAATTTTCCACTGAAAATGCTCCAAAAATATTTTCGATTTTTTAGCTTTTCAGTTTTCGGAATTTTGGATAAGGGATTCTCGTCGACCTGTATTTGTTTGCGAAAGTCATTATTTCAGTTTTGTCTTACGGCTATAAATTGAAAAATTTGACCCGCGCTCAGATTGCTATACACCAGCCTGCGTTGATTCTTTTCAGTGGAATGTGATATTATAGTATTATCATATTAACTAATTTAACTTGTTTTTAAGATTTTGATAGTGAAGGAAAGCTGTAAATAAGGTATTATAATCTAGCATGGTTAATAAAATGTCTAACATTAAAAAAAAAGTTAGTTAAGCAATAAAAAATGTGCTGAAATCAATGCAAAGTGTAAGAAAAAATTATATACGGCCAAAAGCATATTTAGGACTGATCAATGAACCAGACAAATTCAAAGCAACAGGATAATTGTGCTCCACTGAAAAAAAAAAAAAAAATGGTGTCCTAGAAAGCCAACCAAACACGAAGATTGCATTTTCAAATGTATTTCTACATCAGGTAGGTTCGAAACATCACCAAACTAATGCTGAGATATAGAAACATGAAATGTGTGACTAAGAGGAAAAAGGTTAACAGAAGCAGGTCTGCTGCTGAGAAACCACATGTATCGCCCGCCTGCCAATATAGGAAATGTCTAAACTTTGCAATGAAACAAAAATACAGTCAAATAAATAGAATAATATGTTGCAGATGATTGAAACCAAAACAGAATTATTCTGATATGGAGATGTTTTATAGCAATGGTGGAAGATATTGAAGACATTATTAAACGATATAAGAAACAACAAAAGCACCATGCAATGCCTAGTGGTAATTGTTTATTCAGTCCTGGCTTGAAATTTGAAATGTCAATGACCCAAAACACCTGCTAAATTAAATAGGACCTATCTATAGTGAAAAGCAATGGCCAGTAACTTTAGAATTCTGGTGTTAACCCAAATGAATATTTATGGGAACACCTTAAGACCCAAGCTGACAAAAAAACAACAACAACAACCAACAATGAGATACTTTTTGAACATTGTGGAAAAGAAATTAAAAGAAATCTCCAGAGAAACCTTCCAAAAAAGCTAGCAGAGATGCCAGATAGATGTGCTCTAGCTATTGTTGGTCTAAGCAAATAATGAATAAATGTGGAATGGCATGACTTCAAGTAGTTCATTCCTTAAAGGCACATCTGGGAAATATTATCAACAAACATGTTGAACTCTGACTGTAGATAAACAATCCTGGATTTCATCAGTGCTACAAGTTGATGATTTAGAACTCATTTAAAGTTACTGATGGTATTAACAAACAACAATTATTATAGTAGTGCTCTCTCCCACTCCACTCCAACAAAATCTGGGAAGCATCATTCTAACTGCATAACAATTTCCCCAAGATTGCACAAGAAATTATTTTTAAAAGAGGTGTTCTTGTTACCAGATTCAGATTTGGACTTTCTAAAAGGCAATGATTTCCACCTGAGAATTGATAGGGAACAGGGATGAAAGCCTTAGCAATCAAAACTGAAGAATTTTTCCATAAAAAGGTCTCTAAAACACCTTTTCTTTATTAGGTAGTATTTCAGATTTAAACAATGAACCTTACCACAAGCACACTTATAGATGATATTATTCCTGAATGCTGCTATAGGTAATATTGTCATGCTATGCTAATATGATAATGTGTTGTGTAGGATGCCAGTTTTATCTTCAAATGCGGTAACATGAATATAAAAACACGGATATAGGATTAAGATCTTGCAAAAGGGGTTTACATATCAGTAGCCTAGGAAACCCCTAAACCAGTGGGTCGCGGAACCCTGGAAGTTTCGATTTTTCCAGAAAAAAGTATACAAAAATTACCCTGCATCCAATATGCCAGTATTACTGATGGGAGGCTGAGCGCCGAAGGTGTAAGGCTTGTCTCCCACAGCAGGCACTCCCAGTTGCGTCACAGGCCTCCGCGGTAACGCACTTGCATCACTGGGCCCCCACGGCTTCCTGCCACTCTGCCACCCTCATAGAAACACGGACAATACACGGCCGCAAATTTCCAAGCTGGCTGCCCAGACGCAAGAACAAGCATCACATTAGGTCACTAAATTTTGAGAAAGGAAGATGTGTTGAAGGATGTGTAAAATGATTTTTTCCTGGTGAATTTCTCTCAAAACTGTCAATATATTCAAATAAAACTCTTATTTGTGATTTTTTTGCTAAATTTATTCTTTGATTTTTTTTCAATTATGGAAGTATACAGGGGGTCACAGGTCTTTTGAGTATTAGAAAAAGGTCCACAAGTACAAAAAAGGTTGGGAACCACTGCCCTAAACAGTATAATATCATATCAAAGTTGCACCAGTGAACATGAAAATTAATTAGATATCATAACTGAATAAATAATTAGCAGCTTATAAATGTAAGAAATTTTTCTTTTTTTGCAGATAATGGTGATAAATCCAACAAATATCTCATACCATTATGAAAATTCCTAATCATCATCAGTGCCACCTTTTCTTCAAGCAATAAGTATTCATAAAAAGCACTTCAGTACTTTTAACCTTAGCATGTTATCTTACAAATTATTCATCATAAAAGATTCCAATTCTGGACTTCAAGAGGCATTATGGATGTAACTTTGAATAGTTTCTTTCATATGAAAGTGGAATGCAAGATTTGGTAAATCAAATGTTTAAGATTAGAAAGGAAATATTTCAAAAACAGAATTTCTTCCAGTTGTGCATTTAACCAGAAACTGGCTGATTTTAAGCTGGTCATGAATAATTTTTTAAAAAAAAACAAAGTAATGCAATATCTTTTCTTCTTTCTTTCTCACCATTTTTTTCCCTCCTAGCCATGGCTACTGGATGCTTTGAGAAAGTATCAAAGATACATATAGCTATATAAATAAGTTTTCAATCTTTCTCAGTAATGCATAACAATGGTTCGAATTTTTCCACAGGAATAGTATACCTAAGTCCGAGTATTTGCTTAAGGTTTATTCAACTTCATCAAAGTAGAATTTGCAGTTACTTTAGAAACTTTATTTTTTTGTTGCTGATAAAGAATTGGTAAAATAAATATACATAGTTACACGGAAATATTAATAAATCATCAAAAGTTGATAGAGAATGATGCTATTCATG
The DNA here is from genome assembly GCA_018389105.1 of Nautilus pompilius. Classification (NCBI taxonomy): domain Eukaryota; kingdom Metazoa; phylum Mollusca; class Cephalopoda; order Nautilida; family Nautilidae; genus Nautilus; species Nautilus pompilius. The sequence continues at coordinate 2,259,765 of JACATO010000337.1, forward strand.
TTATTCTTCTGACAGATCTAACTACCTGGAATAATTTTGTTAATGCATTCAACTTTAAATGTTGAGTATACTTTGAGTGACTTATCAAAAAGTCAAACTAGATTCTGACACCATATCGTAATACATTACAGTAGTAGCTTTCTTTATTATATTTCCTACTAGTCAAACATGCAAATTCATCTGGTTTTCTTTTCACTGTGGAATAAATTCTGCAACTAAGAAGGTGTGCCATTTAAATTTGTTACAATCTCTTAAATGATGGCCTAAATCATTAAAAAATAATTTTCCTATATAAATTTGTGTCTAATCCAGAAAGATTTTTTTTTGTTGTTTCATTTAGCTAAAAAATAAACTGTAAACTAAATAAAAGGGTTAAATGGGCTGCAGACAATATTTACATCTAAATTTCCTCTGGTGATGAAGAGGCTGGCAAATAGAATTAGCCAAAGATTTTCATTACTGTTGGCAGCTGAACATGAAAAACAGCAGATTGGGTTCATCGATCACCTTGCCTTCTGACACAGTTATGGACAACAAAGATTTGCTTTATTTAAAGATTAACAAAAAAAGGAGTTTTTCAGAGATCTGTTCATTATTTTTACAACTAATTTAAAAAGTATACTATGCAGAGTTTTAAATAAACAATGTATCATAGTTTGTTTGTTTTTAAAACTACTGTATCTTTTCATGCCAACTCAGCATAGTTTTATGGCAGCGTTTGAGATGGTTAGAACTGAAGCAGATATCTTCAGGATTATCACTCTTGGTGATCACATACAAAAGTTAATTCTGAATGCATCCATGGCTAAATTTGATCAGTACCAACCAAAAAATATATACATATATACAACTTGTATTTATGATTCCATAGGAAGCATAATGAATGCTCAGATGAAAACCATCATTTATTAATTAAGTTCATAAGATCAAATTGTTCTTTCACTCCTGCCACCTGATACTAAAAAAAATCTGTGTTGGGTGCCCTTTCAGCAGAGCTGCAGAGATATGCAGCACATCAATACAGATTGTCTTTGAAAGACTTTCAACTTCCAGAAATTTTACTGCCAGATTTGAAATATAATCATTTTAAAAAGCAAATCAATTCATGTGCTAATACATTCATAAACCTGCATCTTATTCCAAGCTAACATATTCTAACAAATGTGAAACTGAACATAGAAATCTTCTGTTTCATGTGCTGAATCAAAATCATAAAAACAAATTAGAAAGTATGTTGCCCTGAAATCTGCTTATCAAAATCATGAAAATAGTCCAATGACAATTTTATTGCTCTTATGCAAGAACCAATTTAATTTTACTTTTTTAGTTACTACAGAAATGGGGCAAGTAAAGAATGAGCAATAAAGCTTTAATGAAAACTAAATACTACATCTATAAAGTCAATAAACAACACATACCTCTCCTTCAAAAAATTAACTTAACATAAAAGCAGTTGAACCACAATAACATTTTGCATAGTAGTAAATCATATGAATTTCAATATTCTAAGTTGTTATCCACATGGTCAAACAAGGATTACAGACGGAGTATTTGACAGTTATTTTGTTGCAGTCCCATCTTTTAATCCCTGCTCCATGTTTACAGATGCATTGACCCATGCTTATTTCAAAGGGTTACACCTGTACCTAAATATCATAAAGCTAATATTTCTAGACACAGTGTCCCCCTTCAATCCCCAATTGCCATTTTTTGAGTGTAGATTTTGAAAGAATGAGTAAAAATTACTTAGAATTCCAAGTTTTAGTAATATATCCTTTAATTCACATGTATGCACAATAGACTATTTTTAGATGGCTATAAGTTTGAACCCATTGAGTACCAAACTTGCCAACTCTCCTGATAATGGGAGGGAGTCTCCCGAATTAGGAACTTTAACCTGATCTACTGATCGAGTTTAAAAATTGGCCATTTCTACCAATTTTAGGCATGTACATCAATTTTTTTCTGGAAATCTACCAACTTGCGTAACTATAATTAACTTTATTCAAAATTTCCTGGTAAACATCAGTCAAGCATTTGCTCTCTATAGCAAAGTTGAGTAAACATGTGATTAATACTGTAAAGTGGACTTCACTTTCTTCCTGGTCAATGGAAAATAATTATACAAATAAGACGACCAATCGTACTTATTGTTCTTAACCAAGCGTGATTGTTCATGCAATTACTCACAATTGCTTCTATGGCAACAGAAAAGATTTAACTCTTATTTTCTGTCAAGATCAACTACTATCAACATCATGAACATCACACAACCAAAGGCGAAGAGAAAATGCTACATGAGCACATTCCAGACGTCTTGGGAAACAGAATTTCATTTGGTGGCCAAATTTACTTCATAAAAAGATGCATTTTCCAAGGTAGGCCTATTTTATTTTACACTCGATGTATTAAATGCTTTAATTCTGAGACTGATTATGTTGTAACCATAATTAACTGTTTTATTTAAACTAAATTTTTTTAGAAGGCCCAGCCTAGGGGAACCCCTGCCAAAATTTTTAATTCTTCATTGTTTAGTAAGATTAAAGTTCGTATATTTTTTATTGTGTTATTCCAGATTTGCAACAGAACTTTTACCATTAGTCATGGTGGCAAGAATGACCTGGAGCAGCATAGCCAGACAACATTGCACATTACCGCCCAGAATGCAAAGACAACCAGCCCCTCAGTTTCATCATTTTTTGGGAACCCAGCAACAGATGACAAGGTTATCAGAGCTGAAGTTCTATTCAGCAAATTCATCACAGAGCACAACATAGCCTTCAACGTTGCTAACCATTTTACCAAGATTTGTAAGATGATGTTTCCTGACTCCAAGATAGCTCAGAAGTTTCACTGCAGTCATACGACAGCACAGGTGGGCAAGAGATCATTAACTCCAACCTTGCACAATGAAGTTGTGGATTACTGTAGGAAGGAACCATTTTCCCATGGATGTGATGAGAGTAACACCACCAACTCAAAGAAGACCCTTGCCATTCTTGAGAGAGATTTTACTGATAGAGCAGCTACTAGATTCCTTGCCAGTCCCATTTTCAACATTGGAACAGGAGAAAAAATTTTTCAGCATATTCAGGTGGTTTTCCTCATCTATGATATTCCCTGGACTAACCTTGTTTCTTTTATGTTGGACAATTGTAGCATGATGAGTATTAGGAATAATTCTGTAGTTAGTAGGATTAGAGATGTTTGCCCAGATGTTTTTGACTTGGGAATGTGTCTAATTTAGCCAACCTTTGTGTACTTACTGGCGTCAAGTGTCTACCACTGCCTGTAGAAGATCTCTTGATTGATGTGTTTTAATCACTTCCGCAGGTCTAAGAGAAAGGAACAGTACCAACAGTTTCTTGACTTTACCGAGACAGAACCACTAAAAACCTGGATCACTGTTCAACAAAATGGTTGAGCTTACAGAGGGCAGTTCAACAACTATTACAACACTGGCCAGCCCTTCGTTCTTATTTCTTACCCCATGACGATTCAGAGACACCTAGGGGACTGAAGAGGATAGCAAGCAAATCATGAGATGCACCTATACTCCTGCTTCCTCAACTACATCCTCCCCTTTCTAGTCAACTTAAACACCATGTTTCAGGAAGATGATTCCAGGATTGATATGTTGGGTGGTGCCATCTGAGATCTACTGAGGAAGTTGCTTGGGAAGTTCATCAACACCAGGATTATCCACAGTATAGAATACACCACTACTGTGCCTTTAAAAGATCCCACACAGTACCCAGGTGATGATTTCTTGGCTGTTGGTATGCTTGCCAAGAGCTACATAGCATTTGGTGAAGATGAACTGGAACCATCCATGATGAACAGATTCTTTAAGGTGATCAAATGTTTCTATACTGCTGTTGTTGACAAGATGCTGGCCAATACCTCTGACCTGGGAGAAACCACTGGCCACAAACTTCTTTTTCAAAGAAGATGACCACAACACTGGATGTATAGAGTAAATGCAAACAATGTGCTGGCTAGCAGCCATTCATAAAATGTAAAGAACACCACAGAGGTCAAAGGTCAACAGCAGCCTACTACAGAATTCCACTACAAAGAAGGATGTCAACTAACATTGATTTTCTTTTTCAGTTTTAGTGAAATAGAAAGGAAACGCTACGCCAAGAGAAAGCACTTGGGTAAATCTTACCTCTCCACCCATTGGGTGGAGTTGGGTAGCCGGCTCCTCTCAAATAGGAAAAAACATTACACTTTCACAGGCATAGATAAGCTTCATACAAATAGCTATGGCGGCCAAACATGGAACCGATCTAGCTACACCTCTCACACATGCAATTTTACAAAACAGATAGAACTTTCTAGTTTTACCAAATAAAGTTAAGCGCACCACAAAAAAAAAGTTCCCCTCTAAGGATCCTGTGGTGAACTCTCTTGGTTTCCTTCTGCCAGAACAGAGAATAGACATATCATTGATCTGTGTCAGAGATTCCCTTCTATCATTCCAGTAGATGACCATCAGGCTATAGAGGAGGAAGTTAGAGACTTTCAGCTTTGCAATGATAGTAATCTTCCACCAGCAGATACCTTTGATGTATTCTGAGCAGATGTCAGGAAGATGAAAGACCCCATTACCAAACAGAAGAGATTCCCCTATCTGGGTAGATTGGCTAGGGTCATGTGTTCCAATCACAACAGTAATGCAGAGTAGTGTGAATGAGTCTTCTCCATGGTCAGAAAGATTCAGACTGACCAGAGATTCCTACTGGACATACCAACATTAGAGGCTTTGTTAAGAAGCAAAATCAACATAGATGAGCAGTGTTTCCAATTTAAGCCTTCTGGAACAGTGCTAAAGAGTGCCTGTAGGGAGTATAAGAGAGATTTAGACTTTTTGAAGAGGAGTTTTGCAAATGCCACTCAGAGAGATTAGTGACACTATTTTGAGAGAACTGCAAATAGTAGTTAAGTGGTCATTAATGACAATGTATGTGCTATTTTCAATAGTAGCTATCTCTCTTTTTCATTTGTGATTTTTACAGTAAATTATTTTCAAATATGCTCTGTATTTGTGACTGAAACGTAATGATATAGTTTATTAAATGGTGTCTGTCAATACAATAAAATTTGATATAACTGTTTTATATGTAGTTCATTTAATATTTCCAATCAACATAGGAAATTGAACAACCTATTTAGCAATTGAAAACAATATTTAAAGATGATGTATGAGGTCTTCAGAAATGAAAACAAATACATATTTAAACTAATTCAACATGTATGAGTAAAACCATAAAAAGGACAGCTAAAGAAATTACTCCCTCACTGATATTATAAATGTATATATTATATATATATATATATATATATGTACATTTGGTGCCTCAGCCCTGTTTTCTGGAAGTAAAAAAACAACACTGTGTTAAGATTAAGTCTGAAATTTACAAAAATGAAAATATGATGATATCTTGAGACCTGCAGAATTGAAAACAAATGACAAAATCAATGCAGGGGTATTTGCAGATTAATGGGCTTTAAACTAGTTTTGCTTGTAAATTGCTTGATTTGCTGCAGGTCACAAAATCTCCCCCATGAGAATTCTGAAAAGTTGGCAAGTATGGAGTACCGGAAGTTATAACTTTTCTGAAAGTCATGCCGTTAAAGCTTTATAAAAATTAGGTGGTGAGGTGGCATGGAATGACACTACTATTTTACTAGGGCTCATTTGCTATGTACTCTATAGTGTATCAATGCTTCACACGGGAACTTTTAGCAGTATAGCTGGTTTTCAGTTTTTAGGTGTGTCGTTTTTATTAAAGATAAAATAAATCCAAAAGATGCTGCTGGCCTTATTGTAGAATGCATATAAACTACTTATGTTAACGAAGATCAGAGCTGTGATATCCCAATCTGTCCAGGAAAGTGACATTGCAGACACCAGCCAAATGCATTTTCTTTACTTTATAATCTTTTCACTAAATGCTTTTCAGATTTCATTTCAACATTCATTTAAAATAAATTCAAGAATATTTTATTGAAGCACTTCTGATGCACCATCTAGATATTCAAAAGAATTAAACAAGGGTACTCTATGCATGCTGTATAAAAATAATTAAAAACCAAAGAGAACTGTTCTTGAATTATTCATAATCATCAAGTAAATAATAAATAACATTTTCTTAAATTTTATTAAAGATGTTTACAAATTACTGTTCTTTTTGTGACTAATCAACAATGTAAATAAAAAAATTCAACTACTGGATAAGACCTTGGATAGAATAACTAGGTGATGTTATACTAATTCTATAATTTTGCAGAGCTTTTACAGTAATAAAGCATGTTTTCACTAATGATTAAATACTAATGCAGAAAGTCTGTTATTGTATTCTTAAAAAAATATGGAAAAATATTTTTTGAGAAGTATTATTGTAAGTCACTTATCTTTGTACTTTACTGACATCACCAGCCATATCACCTGTTGCATATTCAGTCGTCATGTATGCAAAATAGCAAAGTTTTCCAGATGTGCATGCACAATGTAAAGTCATACCATCAAAAACCACTTTCATAGTCCTGGTATTAGCTCCAGATGTATATGCTTAGTTAAACGTTGTCAGTAGCACAGAATTTTCCACACGCACATCAAACAACAGTACTGTTCTATGACAATTCATCTTCTGTTGCAAAGAGTTAATGATTGACAGAGTTTATGGCCACAAATGACAGGTAAAGGAAGTGTAATGACATGGAGATAAATGTCTCACAACTACTACATTGACCAGATACACAGATGAAATGCCATAGTGCAATGTTGTCTACTCCATGTTTTCCCTTAGTGGGATACTTGCACAAATCAACATTCAACTCTCTGCACATTGCCAACATCAAGATACATCATAGTTATCTCATTTCCTAAACCTGAGGCCATCAAACATCCTTGAAATAGAATGAATTTAATTACCATGTCACACTGCCAATCAGTATCTCAAACGCAACAGGAACTACTATAGGCCTTACAAGAAAAGTGGAGGAATATATCACAACAGGTTCCATGAAACATAACCACCTCTATGAGTCATAGGTATCAACCTGTGACTGATTATCATGTTATACAAGAGATACTAGAACCACCCTGGATTTCTCTGGCACTGCCATGATAATTTAAAATGTAGTTAATTAGCAATTCACAATACATATTGTAGCATCTATACAAATTCAAAAAGGCAGGTGCTAGTAGTATATTTATTATGATCTTTAACATCCATGATGCATAAATTATTTGAAAGTATATTTGTACTTTTCAAAATTTTCCAGTAATTCAATCTTTGTTAAACAAGCAAGTATTAACACAATGTGGGTGTATACCTTCGATATGCAGCATCACTATAATAACAGAAAATCCATGTTCAGCAATGATTTAAATATATTGCAAAACCACTTACAAAATGTTTGCACCCACCAACGCTATATTTTTTTTTTTATTTGTTTAATATATTAAAAGTAAAAGTCAAGTAAATGATCCCATTTCATCAAAGCACCAGCTTCTGAAGGTCTGTAGAAAAGTTGGTATTCTCAATGTAAGTAGTTGTATTATACCTAGGCCAGATTTTTAGATTGGCAAGAGTTCCACACCAAATCTGAAATCCACGGTCACTATGAGCAATTCATATATGATGGCAGCATTCCCATGACAGACAACAAGAATAAATTTATTATGAATTTCATTAGAAGTCAATAACAGAAGCATAGCGTAAATTAAAACAGCAGTAAATCTAAGTCTATTGTCTGACTGGTCGGGACAGTTTCTCCATTCTTTGCCATCTCATTTCTCCTAATAGCAAATGCGTTTGTAACAGGAAATAAGTCACTAAAACATAATTGAGATCTGGCAGCTACAGCACATGCTAACTCTTTTGTCAATGGAGATATATTGATTATGCTATAGACACATTATACCAAAGCTACAAATGTTTTTAAAGAAATGAGAGAGCAATGTAAATGTAAAACAGTATAATGCAGTATAAAAATTTGTTCTCATTTTATGTTCATAGATATTGTTTAATGCTATGATCTGTCAGATGCATGAATAACTCACAGAGGGCCACTATAAAATATTTTCAAAGACCCCAATGTAATTTTTTTCAGCTGCTTCACCGCCCCCCCCCATGAATAAATACATCCATCATTCAATGAAGTGACAGTTAGCTATGTCACTGATACTATCAAGTGACTAAACAGACAGGGATTATGGGCTGGTTTTTGTTCTAGTTTCAAAGAAAAACCAATAAACTTCTTTTAGCATTTTATACTGCAGGTGTAATTAAGGATAAGGCAAACAATTTCCTTTTTATGTCTATAAATGAAAAGAATATTTAACATTACTTTAAATCACCAGTAAATAATGCTATAAAAATTTTAAAATGATAGTTCTAACTCGTTTCTTCTTTTTACACACTCAGCCACACATTCTCTCTACTGGAAATTATGAGAAAAGAGGAAGACTGTGTATAAAATGCAAACAACACATGGAAGAATCACATCTCACATATACAAATAAAATGTTTCATAATAGAGTCATGTGCTGATATAATACACTGTAATTGGTTACCATGTAAACAACCACACCAGCAGGACAAATGAAAATATAAGCAGTGATAGCATTGCAGTGTAGTGAGTGCATGGAAAATACTGTGACTCCTTGGAAGATATCACATGACAAACATAGAGAAATCATTCTGAGCTAGTGAAGGCTACTTCACGCTTCAGTTGAACTTTGAAAATGAAACAAAACTCTTGACAAAAAACAAGGTCGAGGAAAAAAAAACACAAAAGTGATGTTAAGTACCTTAGGATACGTTCTGTACATGACAGACAAAAGGCAGCAGAAGTCTTGCGAATGACAACTGCAAGTACAGGTGTAAACATTTCTTCAAGAACAGTAAGATAAATATTAGCATGAGGTCATCTCAATGAATGTGTAGTTGGCCAAAAACATTTTTTGGGGGAAGAGCGGAAACCAATGGTGAGGATGAAATGGGTAGCAGAAATAAAATAGTGGGATGGCTGAGTCAAATTTAGCATATAGTATTTACAAATGAGTCCAAGTTTGAATCTATGGCAATAATCAATCACAGTCTGTTCAAAGCTGGACCAAGATGCAGTATAACAGTCAGTATACAACAGATACAGTGAAACATGAAACATGGGGTAGATTAATAAAATTGTAGGGTGGATGCATTAGCCAAGGGTATCAAAAGATTTGCATAAAATTATAGGCAGGTTTTCATCCATCATACCATTTCTTCAAGATGATATCTCATTATAGCCAATGTGGTGAAAAACTATCTGGAAAGTGAAGAGGCTGATAGAACACACACAAAGATGCTTTGGCCTGCACAAAGTCCTCATATGAACATCAATGAGGCTATGTAGGGTTATATAGCTACTAAGAAAGCCAATGGAAACCAAACACCTTGGATGAACTGTAGAAAGTGCTACAAGATATTTGAAACTATACTGTATATTTTCTGCAGAATGCATTGTATAAGCACTGTATACCTTCTAGTTGAAATTATTCATTATTTGCGCATATCTTGTGTGTTTCCATATATATGCATAGTTGTACCTCACTATAGCAAACAATGCTTATAACAATCTTAGTGAGTGGCTGGAGATGTCATTGGTGTACTGAATTCTTCCCTGAGCAATCGCTATAAAAGAACACCCTTTATATACAATCTAGTTTGTATCAGATGCATAGACCTATCAGAGTACATATTCATGTGCTAACGGGTTTAACAATAGCAACCACTGGTAAGAGACTATTTTCTCTCTCCTGGTAAAGCCTGTAAATTGTGGAGAATTTCAAACAAAAAGAAAAAATCAGCATAAATTTGTAAAAAAATGTGGCCTCACCAACAGTACTGTTGCAAAGCTATGAGTCAACATGAAGGAAATTAAGACATCGTGCAGACATCGAGATACCTATTGTAAGGAAGATGCTCCATGCACCAAACCACAAGGATTTAGAACAAAGTTTATTCTGCTGGTTTTAAATATTAAGAGATAGAAACATTCCACTTTCTGGCAATCTGATGCACATTAAAGCCAACAAATTTACAACTTTGTCAGAAATCAATGATTTCAGGTGCTTGAATGGATGGCTTAAGTGCTTCAAACAGCATCATGATCTTAAATCATTTGTTGGGGAAAAGAATAGTATACAAATGTTTCAAAGAATGACAAGTATAATTGTAGTCTCCCTTTAGCAATTTACCAAAAACTTATGGTAATCACCCTGATATAGTGAACTTTTCTTCCATTCCTATGGTGATTTGCTATATCACTGTACACACAACTTTTTTAAATGTGTGTTTGAAATATTAATATAAATGTTTAATTTGTACAGATAAAAAAAAAGTAAAGTCATTTTACTGGTTGATATACACCCTCTAAGCAACTAGAATTTTGACTGTTTCAATTTTAAATTCTTTCATCTGAGAGAGGCCAATATGAAGATAGCAATATGAACATTTTGCTTTTTTTTCCTGCTAAAACTGCATGAAAAAAAATGTAATTTACTTGTCTTGAGATTTTTATGACCATATAATCATAAGAAATGAAGAGATGAGGCCAATTAATACTGTTAAATTTATGTTACAACTGAAATTTCCAAGCAAAAGAAATTCCAGTTTAATAAGTTAGTTAACTGAAAGCAGTTAGAATTCCTACTTTCAGGTATCTAAACCACAAACTCAATTTCAAACTATTTAAATCTCAGCCAGTGACTTTTTCTGCCCCCAATCACTTCCTCCAAATTGACAAGTCTAACTCCAGATATCTATATGAATTTACTTGCAATCACATTGTAGTTTTTATTACAGATTTAAGAAAGAAAACAGTTGTTGGCCAGGGATGTTCAGCATGATTATTGCTCTACCAGCTATAGAGAAAAGCTGTAAAGGGAAGTTAACTAAACACTATTTAACAATAAACTGCGTGTCAAACAAAACCAAAATATTGTAGACCGATGTTTTTATTAGTATTATTCATGACTTAGTAAATAAAGGCATAAATCTGATTTATTTATTTTTAGTTTTAATAAAAGATAACATTTAAAAGATGTCAAGTAAATTAATTAAACCAGAGGTATATGGAGTTATGAAAGCATCTAGCCAATATTCTATAGCTTGAGAAAAGTCCATTAAGCAACAAATACTACTCAAATTGAATTAATTATTAATATTTGTGTTTCTCAAACCCAAGCCATGCAAGTAGAACCTGTTTGCACTGATGTGGTGAACAAATAAGGGCAGAAGAATTGGCAGTTCTAACCATGATTTTTTTAGGTTGAAAGACATTGTGGACAGAAAGAAACTTTCTCAGTTAAAACTTCAGAGATTAAATATAAATTAAAGGTTTAATGATTAAAAAAATAATAAACAGTAATATATTTATATGTAAATAAAGTTAATTACCAGTGGTAGTTATGTTAATAGTAATAGACATTTGTTCTCTAAGCAGGCTTCATTTCACTTATTTTATAGCACATCACATTAAAAACTAAATATTAAAAGAATACAACAACAAATGAAAGCTTTCAGAGTTTTAATTTAAACTATTGAGCTTTTATTAGAATATGATCAGTTTTCCTTTGTTTGAGAAAGTTTATATTTGAGTAAAAGATTGTATAATTACAGTTTTTTTTTTGCTACTGGATTATGAAACACTCATCCATGGTTATTCCTTAGCATGATAATTTCATTCAATTGGCAATAAATTTCCAAAAATATTAACATAGTTATAACAAGTTAATATTAATTTTATGAAATTTTCAACTCCTTTTCTGTCATTTGAAAAAGAAATTTGGAGTGACCCAAATGTACTATTAAGACTGCATTGATACACATGCTCACGTGCACACACCATTGTATGCTACATTTCTCAGGTTTGACAGCATCAATCAATTTCTGTAACGTTATCTGAGTAATGAGAAAGAGAAATCGCTATAATTGAAAAAAAAAGATGCATAACAGAATAGTTTAGCCATTATTTAAGACTCACATAATTTGATTATCAACTGAACAGTTTGGTTTCATAGAAAAATTCACTTTGAGTATATTAATGAAAAAGTTCCAAGGTTTCTGATAGAGTGTATCAGCATTATTACTCAATTAGTTTTCATAACTATTAATTGATTATTAATGACACATGTACACATAAGTAATTCTGCTCTCCTATCAGATATGTGAAAATGACAGAGGCAAAGGGACATACAGACAAGAATCACTAGAACAGCATGGAAGGCAGTTCTAAATCATTCTTCAATGTTAAAAAAATCTCCAAGACTTTCAGAGAAACAAGTACAAGGATCATATTTTAAACTTTAAATAGGTATCTGTTGTCATTATTTCTTTAGCATAATATTAATATCCACTTGTGCTTTTGACTGCCCAATCTAAGTTGAGAGATATCAAAGCAGAGTATACAAAACAACATTTTTAAAATACATGTTATGCAAGTTGGAGAACTACAAAACAGTACATTCAATTTTTTTAATTCAAGAACAAACAAACACGCTTTTAAATTTATAGGATGTTTTCCATGATAATTTCTGGAAACCTTAACAAGTGGAAACCTAAATAAAAATTGCTTAATTAAGTTTCTACATAATAAAAAGAGCTTACAAGACAGACTGTTGTGGAGACAAACAGTACATCCTTAAGCTTTGAAGACTTTGATTCATGATCATGGGTCTTTTTAAACAAACTGGTATGTTCAGAAACCTCGGTAATCTCAAACATACAGACTGGTGCACAGAAAAAATCTTTAACACGTAACAATTTGGTAAAATTTTTCTTTCTTTTTCTGTTAGTAATGACAACTTTTAATTTAAAAAGTTTCATTACATGATTTAAAAATAAATACTGCTATAGAGCTCCTATAACTTGAGAGACCCCAAAGTCTATAATCCTTGAGCATGAAAAATAGCATTCCTTCAAAGTGGTTCATTTTGTTAAAATACATGCTGGTACCAGCCTCTCTTGCCCATGTCTTCAAACAATTCTAGGCTTTCATCTGTTTCATCCAAAGTCGTCAAAACTATTTCAACAGATGGCAGTTGAAGAAGTCCATGGAAGATAAGACTTGCTAGGTCATGGACAGAAACACAGCAGACACAATGCCAAGTAATCCCTATAAGCCTAAGAGTACTACATCAGTTTTTTAATATAAACTTTATCCAAACAACGAGAGGACCTCCTCCAACAGCATCATAGAAGCCTTTAGACCGGACCTCATATATGAAACTTAAGACACATATCTTAAACATTCAGAAATATATAAATTAAGATAAATTAATAGGTTTTTATTTTAAAAGAAAGTCTTAAAATATTAAGTGATCAAATTATTCCATGTAGTTAAGGGAACATTAAAGAATCACAAATCTTACAGTATGTGCACACTTGATAGGATTTCTTATAAAGACTTTTAAGATCAAACTGAGTATGAATAATGTTCAAGATAAACACATGACTGCCTAGTTTTACTTAACAGGTTCAAAAATTTACTTGTAGTCAAAAGATCTAAATGAAAACTTGCAAAAATTAAGTTTTTATTCTTAATATTCCATACAAATGCATAGAATCCATTTTCTGTCACTATCAATGGATACAAATCTGCTGTTTTATCTCAGATGACATCACAGGATTTTGCAAAAACCTGAAATCTGCTAGATTAGAATTTTTACATAAGCATAATTACATCAATTTCATCATTAATTCAGATTTACCAAACTGAGTTTCATAAGCAGTGCTTAAATGTAGTTTATTTGATTTCTATTCATAATTACTTATGAAATAAAATTCTTCCACCTTATCTGAACCATATCCTCTATCTTAAATAAGGAGACAAAAATTCCTATGAATTTCAGCTAATATAAAATCTGCCCCTTCCTGCTAGTGATTGAAGCAAAGACTCTAATATTGGATAATAGATGAACTCATTCTTAAAGTAGATAGAATCTTTTTTTTCCTTTCCTAAGAACAGAAACAAGACAGACAAGTATGGATGGTATTCCAATTACAAGGTCCACTACTGCCTGCATAGAAAAAGGCAAAACAAAGTTCCACAAGTACCCAGAAGAATGCCATGTAAAACTAATCAGAAAGAGAGAGAAATCACAACACTAGACAGGCACCATACATAACCCCAACTCACCAGGGACTAAACTACAGGCACCACCATAGTGATCAATCACACACACAAACCTTTTTCTTTTTAGGTTTACACAATTATTTTACACTTTGTAAACATTTTTACTTCTTCCTTCTAATCTAACAATTACTGAAAATTCTCTCTCCAGAAATTCCTCAGATCAGAGGCACTTGCAAATAGACAGTATGTAGTGCATTTCATGAATAACTTCCCAATCCACTTTAGGATAAACTTCTTAGCAAATGCATGCATAATGATATCACACATTAATCCCTGAGCAGCAAGTACAATCGATACAATCTCAACTTTGAAAACACTTTATCACTACAATCAGGCCCAATGATGGGAGGGGCAGGAGAGCCATTTGGCCTCTGCCTTAGGGGGCCCCTCAATGTTTTCACTTCTTTATCTCATGTTGTATATTTTATGTATATGTTTATATTAAACTCATCAAATAAGTTTATTTTGTTTTATCTATCTGCAAAGTACATGAAAGTCATACCAGCTTTTTAATATTTTAAATTATCAAATAAACCCCATGAAGTGGAGCTAGCGAGAGACGGAGAAAACATTTAAAACAAACATAGCGCCATCTTCCTTTGTAAACATGTACCTAGCTAAACAAAAGTAAGTAATAAATATGTTTCAACAAATACCTAAGCAAACACAAAAATTACAACTAAACGGTGAAAAGGCCTCACTTATCCTCTCAAAGGGCCTGGCTACAATTTTACATTTCTGATTAGTATGAAAAATTTGGTGGTAGTTAACTTATGTAAAGCTGTGCGTTTGATAAATTTATTAAAACATGTACAATTCTAAAAAATACTTAGAGGAAGAAAGAAAGATAAAAAAAACTTTATTCTGACTGGACTATAGCATTGAATCTCAGCAACATAAAAAGGGAGTCAGCCAATTCAAAAATGTTAATCCACATAAGAATGGTAAGTTGTCCATTATGTTTGTTTACAAAACAGTAGTTTAGTTTCAATAATCTTTACCCATCACTATCATTAGGGTTAGTCCTAAAAGAACAGTTCTGAAGTGCAATAGTGTTAATTTTGGTCTGTAAAAGTAGCCCAAATATAACCTGTTGGTTACTTTTCATTTTTTCAATCACTCTGGCCAACTGTATTGCATTGCACAACTGGGCACCTGGCCAAACAGGTTCTGTATTTAGTTCAGTCAATACTAATAAGGTACTGGGAAATGCTTAGACAAACTCGCTACTATAATCTGCAAAGTAATCCATACTCATAGTTGGATTCTAACATATTCTCTCCTTGTGGAAAGTTCAGGTAATTATAGGTTAATAAACTAAACATGTCTCATCGGAGAGAGAAACAATTCAAAAATAAAAACAGGCATATCACAGCTGTTGTTTTGTATTTAAGTAAATAATAATAGTATTTTAGCTATAAAATAAATCTAACCATTCTGCCTATTCCAAATGCTTGTTGCATCTAAAGTTGAAAACAAATAAATAATAACTAGTACAGGCTAACTGGCAATAGACATTAAAAAGTCAAAAGTGTAATCTGGGTGCTTCATTTCTTAACCTGTAAGACTTGTACCAACTGTAATGCCTTCCTTTCTCCTTGTATTAAGTATACTGAGGGTCAGACATTAAAACAGATAGCATTAATTTTTATAGAGCTGTGTTATTTGGTTAGGTCTGTCTGCCTGCCTCCCTCCCTCCCTTCCTGTTTAAAGAATTCTGAATGACACCTCTAATTAGAACCCCATTAATGAGATTTACCTTGACAAAACTAACTACTGTATATTAATTAACTGACTAGATAAATTTCTCCTAATAACAGTCCACTTGATAAAGCACTAAGGAAATGACGAGCCTATGACTGCACTTAGAACAAACTGAAAGTGCCAAATATTATTTCAGCAAATAAAGATAACCAGTTTTGATTGTGAATATTGCTGTTAAGGGAATGTAGCTTTAACAATGGATCATATCAATACTTAGCATTTCTGTTTGAAGAATCTACCATTAGATGGTCAATATTAGTGTTTGCAGAATTCAGATTTTTCATTAATCTCCAGAAATTGCTACAGTAAATCTTTGCCCCAAATGCTAAAAACAATTAGGATTTTGGCACTCTCCCAGATTTGACAAATGGAATTACAATTTTAAACAAGAAGCTTTAGAAAATTTTAATCTTTTGAGAACACTTAGCCTGGGGCAGAACATGCACATTAATCCAGCTCACATTTTGATCAGAACCTAAATGTATGAAAATGAATCTGCAAAAATATCAAGCTACAACAGCAACAACAAATGAAAATGAAACAGAATTACAAAGGTATCTCAACCTATTTTCATTTGGCACACAATGTCCATCTTATAAACTGTTCTAATCTTTCCAGTAAGCATCAGTTGAGAGAGAGAGAGAGGAGATGGAGAGAGAGAGAGAGAGAGAGAGAACTGTTGGTAAAAACATATTTTAACCTGAAAAAAAAAAAAAGATCAGGCAGAGATGGTTAAAAGAAAAAAAAATTGCATCACTAAGTATCCATTCACTGAAATTTTTAAAAAGCTCTACTAAAAGTAGTTACTGCTGAGAAATCCATCAGAGGTGGGTTGGAGATACTACAATTGCAATAGTATTTGCAGTTTTAAAAAGTAAAGAAAGAAATGTGCCCCTGTTTATTTTTAGAGTCAGTAGTCATAGCATTGCATTTGGGAAAGCAGGATTTTTAGAGTTGGCTAACCACAATTCAAGAACTTTTCAAAGACCATAAAATTAGGAGGCTATCATAATACATAAATCTCAAAAAAACCTAAACTAACTTTTAGAAATCCATACTTGATCATAAGCATAATCACTGTAATTAAAACATTAGATACTTTTAGGGTATTAAACTATCCCAATTAACTTACACATTATATCTTGTATTAAAGCCCAGTTCTTTTCACTAGATAAAAGGAAATTAGCAGAGATTTCTTTAAATGTGCAGATGTTAAACTTATTTCAACAGGCCCAGTGTATCTTTTATCAATTTGCATTATTGTTTCTTTCTATAGAAAATATTTTTAGTCTTCATTAAAATTATTATAATTCTTTTATACTGGAAGATTGTAGACTCCAAGTCTGACCAGAGAATGAACTAGCCTTATAGCTAACTGTCTCCTTTAAATTCTCTGACCCAGTAAAACTCAGGTTGGCTCACCACCCACTTTTGATCAGAGACTCATTTATTTGGCATTATACAAATCTAATTTTCTTTAACTGGTCTACTATTTTGCTGTTACTACATTCATTTTTGTTCCCCACATCTAAAAATGAAGAGTTGTAAAAAGGACTTCTGATAAGCTAGTTAATAAATCAGTTGAGGTTAGAGTGTGCTGGGTACTTTTTTGCTAGCCATTGTTTCCTGACATACACCCATCTTCCCTACCCAGCTAGTGTTCAAGTCTTGGCCCATATAACAACAGCTATGATTGTTCTGATAGCTTTGTTAGCATAGAAAGAATAACTGTCATGTGATCACAAGCAAGTGAAATTAATTAACCTTACAGAAAGTTGCATGTCAGGGCCTCCCATCACAATTACCTTGGCATGGAAGGAGACCATAGGTATGCACTAGATAACTATTTACTTCACAACTGTTTATTTCATTTCAATTGGTTGTTTTAATGATAAGATTTCCCAATTTTATTCTGGAGAATGAATAGAAAAGTGTAAAATATCTTTTTCAGAGTCCACACATCCTCTTCCACACTTTTAAGGTGGAATATCATAAAAAAGAGTGCATAAAAATTATCTTAAAATAAGGTGTTCATAGAATTTTAAAATTCTCTAGAAATTTATTTAAATATATCACACTCTCTTTCCTTCTCCCTCCTTTGAGAATGTTTTAGTATTTAAAACTCCAGAATTTTTTGAAAATTCCTTTACACCAGCCACTGATTGATTTCATCAGTTAATGCAGAGGGCAAAGAAAGGTATTCTATTGAGAATACTACTGGAACTCAGATTTGAACAATTATGGATCACATCTTGGATTGGCTGTGACTTATTAAATCTGTTTATGATATTTATAGATTTTTCTGGTAATCAGAAAGCAATGACAAGAAACTGTGATAAATTAAAACTTTGCCCCAGATTTAATATCTGTGAATTCATATTTAGCAACAATTTAAGTTGTATGCATCATTGGAATAGAGATTCAAATGATAAGAGACATTGACAATGACTGCCTTGAATGGGACATAAAAGCTCTTGTCCATTTCACATCAACAAACAAAATCTTGCAATTCATCTTTTAAATGAATAAGGAAGGTATGAAACATAAGTTTGAACTAGGATACAAAATAAAAAAAGATCATAATTTAGTAGATATTAAAACATTATATCTAATCCTTAAGTAAACTCCTCACATATTTAAACTTCTGAAATAACTTAATGAAGTTTTCAACTTTGATTAAAATAAGCAATTCAGAGAATAATAGCGAGCTAGCAACCATCTTGATCGGTCATAACACTACATCAAATAAAAACCTATGTAAAAACTAATGCTATAATGTTAATGGTCTCCTCTGCTTATTTTTCATCCTACGCTTCCCGGTTTTAGGGGGGGTACCTATTTCAGTTTTACTGGACTATTTATCTAATTACTTTGAAATTAGCTTCTCACCAGTTAGCAAATTGATTCGTTCTTTTAGTCACTGCTGTAATCTGAATAATTCAATTAAAAGCCATTTTCATACACCCAGCACCATTAATAGATATGGTGTGCAAGGCCAGTATTGTTGAATTAGTGGACTCGAAGCACTACTATTTAAAAGACTAAAAATGTTATTTTGTGCTATTCAAAATTCAATAAAATTGATAAATTTTGTAAAAACTTTATCCCTTTATAAAAATAAATAATCTTTACAGCATTGTTTATTGCAATATAAAATATACGGTTTACCAACTTTTATACATAAGTTTAATAAATAATTATACAATTTTTATTGTTTTTCTAAAAATCTACAACCGCATTCTTTGATCAGAAAGAAGTTGCATATTTACTTAAATACCCAAACAAAGAATTAATAAACTAATTTTCACAAATTGTGTTATAGACAACTATACAACATGATCAAATGGATCTTGGTAAAAATAAAATACAGAATCCTCTGCAGAGACCTGCTCATAGCATCTGTGAAATGGAGTTCTCTGCTTCATGAGCTGGTCAGAAATAGTTCAAACACATTCATGGATGGCATTGCAAAAGTTCTTAAATCAACCAATCTCTCTCTCTCTCTCTCTCCTGGAAGACTGTTTATTTCACACAAAAACACAGCATTATGAGTATCATCCTAATTTTCTAACTACTGATTTATCATCCAGTTAAAACAGAAATTTTTTGTAAAGTTCATTTCTAGAAAATTGTAATGTTAAGCTGCTGGGTTTTTTTTCCTTTTTGTCCGAATGCAGTATAAAGTATCAGTAACTCTTCTGGATCAGACAACCATTTTAAACTATGTCAGCCAAACCAACACTTTAAAAGAAATAATTTTAAGTTATTTTCAAAATGTAGTCATCAGACAAATTTACGATTTTAAAGTAAGTTGGAAATTCTGATGAGAGTTTTATTTTAACTTTAGTTTTGCTAGGAAAAAATGGCAGCCACAATAGATACTAAATATTCTGCTTTGAAATCTCTGGTTGCTTTCATTCTATTTGTGTGAATTTTCCTACTCATTTTCAAAATGCATCTTATTATTGTCTCTTATTCACCATCACTTACTGGCAGCTACAAATTCCATCAATTATGAATCACAGAAGATGACTAAATATGTTAAATAAAGTGCAGATGGTCAACTCTTCTAATTCGATGTCCTCTAGGTAACATGATACATTTTCCCTATTAATAATTACTCACTCAAATTTAAATAGCTTTTCCCACTGCACTGAAAAATGGACACAGTGCAATCAGTAGTAGGTGTGTGCAACAGCAGAAATGCGTCATTCTCTGATGCTGATAAGTTACAAGTTTATTCTTCCAATCTACAATGGACTTAACTTAAAAAAAAAAAAAAAAGATATACAAAATGGTAGTCTGGATGATCTATGGATGCAATGATTTAACACAATTCAAAAAGAAAATTAATACTGTTTATTGTTACCAGGATTAAAATGCCACCATAAATTTAAGAAACAGAAAACTGCAAAATCTACCATGAAATGTAGTAATATTTCCACAGAATTAAAATTTTCCTTATGCTACTTAAACTCCTGCACCAGAGTCATAGACAATGCCAAAAAAGGGACAAGTCTAGGATTTGTATTACTAAGAAGTTGTAACTACAATTTCACAGTACATTCAGTTTGACCTTCTGAGAAAGTGTGGTTGTTCAGATTTTCCATCATCACTGATTCAGTCTTATGGGTATATCAGGTACTTGTTTGCTAATCGTGGCCTCAAACAGATACTTTAATGAAACCATATAGCTATGAGTAATTTCAGACTTCACAATAACCAAGTAAAGAAAATCTAGTATTATCCAGTAGACAAACGTTAAAATGAAACCCAGCTAGATACGATTAGGGCAATTCTATTTTCAGCTAGGTTTAATTTGAATGCCCTCAGTATATGACTTTATTGATGTAATTTAAATTAAAATCTTTATTATTTCTTGACAATATGCTGCTGATTCCATGTTCAATAGTTAGAATAGTAGGTACTGCTATAGATAGAAGATAGCTAATAAAGTTTAAAAAAAAAACATACATAACATTTTCTTTTAAATATCACTGCTTTATTTCCTTATTAAATCCCCCTAAAGGTATTTAAACACTAGATTTGGTGGGCTACACAAGCAACACATTCTGGAGACAATTCAGGGATGAACACTATGAGAATTAACTTACTGCTAGTCCAGGCCAATAAACTCCTGTCTTTACTTTTCTGCTGGTACTACTGTCCACAGAACCATAGCCATAGTTATACTTTCAGCGAACTGTGAAAACTCTTGATTTCTGCAGTTTCTTTGATGCATCGATATTGTTTCTCCATTCAGGTGCACTATCATCACAAAAAAGAGAGCTAAATCTGGTCATAACTGTCCATAATTTATTCCCCATCTCTATTAATAATGCATTACACTTTCCAGAGAAAAATCCATGTTGTTAGGATTTACAGCAACTGCTCAATTAATTTACATTAACTAGATGTTTATTTTGCAATTATTTATGCTTATGATATGGCTAAATTCAGCTGTTTTGTTTTTTTCTTTACAATAATATATATATATACACTTTACCAAATCTGCTCTGATCATATTATTTAACAACAAAAGATGAATATTACATCTAATACAATTACAATTTACTTTCAGTCTTTAACCTTTACCAACAGTGTGATCAAATTTCCTCCAGTATGTCAAGGTTAAGAATGCACATGAATATATGGCTCCCTGAATTCCATATAAGCATGTGCTGAATGCTGTCATTTTTCAATGGTGGTTGATACAAAATAGCATAGCAGCAACAGTGAGGGCCACAAAACTTGCCAGAGGGTTTGATATTCTGGACAGTGGAGTAACTAAACACAGTAGATGAGTTTAGTGTAGGCCAGATCATCATTTCTAAAGCCTAGACTTGGGATCTATCTTTTGGTATAGTTTCCAGACAACATTGTGGTTGCTAATCCAAGTCAAGAAAGCATAAACAGAATTGCTTTTGATTTTGTATGAGAAAAAAACGATTTCCAATCCAAATTGCAACAGGTATCAATGTCTCAACAAAAAAGTGTTTGTCAATTTGGGGCTTATGATATAGTCAAGACAACCCTATATTTGTATACACTAATCATGTGCCATTGCATTAAATGGCAGAACTGAGCTATAGATTACATATAGCAGACTATGAGGGACTAGACCACTGTATTTTGCATGGATTTAGAGATTGATGTGCCAAAGTATGGAGGCCAGGAGAGAGATTTAAAGATGGCAACAACAATGCTTAACATGATCACTGGAGAGATTAGCTTGGATGAACCTTCCTGTTTTACAGAATGGCACCTTGACAGATTTAAAGTACAGGGATGACGCTTACATAAGGCTATAAACACTGGTGCTACTGAAGATAACTTCATTCTTATGGAGTCAATCAGTACCTGAAGCAAGAGACAATCATCTATATGAAGTGGCCAGCTCATTCTCCAGACCTTAAGCCAATAGAACATATTTAACATGCTTCAGGCTACCACTGCAAGACTGTGTTACCACAAAGCTTGCAGGAACTTGATGATGCCCTTGTAATGAAATAAGATGATCTGGTCCAGATCACCATACAAAGATTTATCAGTAGCATGAGACCAATGTCAAACCACCATTCATGCTAGAGCCTGTCTCACAAGATATACTAAATTTCTAAACAGGAATTTTCACTCTTTGTTTCAGTAACTAAAAATCTGTTTTTAAAAGGTGCCTCTATTGACACATTATGACATGTCAACATTAAAGCCGCCTTCAAGTATACCTTATACACATTCCAACTCTGCTTTCCTTAATAGTTACTAACAGAATAATGGTATCAATGTTGCATCCCTTGATCCTTAGCTGTTTTTTTTTAGCAATATAAACTAAGGCCTTTCAAATTTTAAGACAATAAAAAAAATTTTTTAAGTTTTAGTGAAAGTAGAGGGAGAAATCTGCCTAGAACATTAATGTAAGTGCCCTAAAAGCTTACAGATTACAAATAGCAAAATGATTATCTTAAGCTAAGAGCAAAGGCACAAGATACTAGACGTTGTTAGAGGATGTAACTAATTGTAAAACAATTTTTTCCAGCAAGGCAATAACTGATCAACTGGTCTATAATATAAAATGACAAAAAATAAACTTGTGATCCGATAGAAATGCTCTCTACATTTTCATGCATACCTCTCCAGGTGAAAACATAATGCAATCAGCTATTAAATTTTATGCTCTAAAATATTCCTTTGGAAAGATCCATTAAACTGTTCTTTACAATTGACTTTGCTGACTGTTTATTAGAAACAAGATGATGTTTTTCCTGCACAATTATTGATGTGTGTATTCAAAACGATTAATAAGTGCATAGACAATTCTTTGCCAAGACTTCCGCTAATGCAAATTTAACTTGTCTCCTGGGTAAATGTAAAATGTAGTAGCATTAATCCATTAATAAGAGGATAAAGATAGTAAGGTAAGAGAAAATCACTTCCAAATAATTACATTACAAGATTCTTTTTAGCTATAATTAATTTTGCCAAAACTTGAAGACAAGATTATATATTATGCAGTACCTATATAATAAACTTTTAAAATAAAAGTTTATGATGTCAGTTATTTTTTAGAAACCATATCACTAAACATAACTCATATTTGATCACAAATACCATAATGTTCTATTTTTCTCTCCTGATTGTCAGTTGTTGCTAGCTATAACCTTTCCAGCTCAGTGACATTGCTGATGAGCACATGATCCTAAGTCAGATGGACAGACTCACCTACAACGTGGACAACTGCAGGTTTGGTTGGATCTAGGTGCTCTTTACTAGTCTCTCTGTTTAAAATAGCTCTTCAAATTGCTTTATCCTTGCTAAAAGAGCAGCCATCAAACCAACTCTATCCAAAGCAATGAATTCTCACTCTCCAGTGAAGATACTTCAGAGTTTCATGGAGGATTTCAACCCATCTTTAAAGCGCTTGAACTGTCCACCTGGTGCATACTTTCCTAAAGAAAAGTCTCTTCAGTAACCCATTTTCCTTCATCCTTACCAGATGGCCAGATCAGCATAGTTTCATCTTAACAAGTGCCTCATTTCCAAGAAGTCTGGACTGCCTCCTCTTATCTGTTAACCCCAATGATTGATAGTCATTTCTTTAAAAAATTTTGCAACCTCTCAAAAGACCTACTTCCCTTCCATTATTACATAAATAAATACAATATCTTGTCAACCCTAAATCTGTGAATTTGTAGAACTGTCAAAATAACCAATCAAACTCCAAGACTGGCTATGACAAGCAATGATAGCTTGGAAAATCCAGTAAGTATCTCTATAAACTCTTGATTAAAATGCACCAGATTTACAAATTCTAATTTTAAAAAATATTATAATTTTAAAAAAGTGCAATTTGTCTTAAGAAATAGAGTATTTATTCACCAGTAAGTTTAAATTGTTCACTAGTAATTCTATGTTAACAACTTTTTAAAAAATTTAAATCTCTCTTTTCATCTCCTACCTAAAAAAGAAATAGAAGTTAACAGTCGAGAATTAAAATCCCCATCAGACAAACGTGATCTGAAGGTAACTGTAACCATTGTTCTCCATCCTAATTACATGTAAGCATTTTGCTTGAATACTGGAAACCAAAAACTCACTTCAGTTATCACAGCATAGAAAGCTCCACTTTCATGTTTGTTCTAACATAAGAAAGGTAAACACTTTCCAAAAGCCCATCCCTTTCACCCTTCAATTATCTACTAATCATTATTTCTTTCTGATTCAGTATTTAGAAAAAGGATACCGAGAAGTTAAATAACGTTAAACACCTAAAAATCTATATCGATCCAAGATTTGTAGTTATCACCAATCAATACTGTACCTGCTGTGTAGGTTCACATTATTTAGCTGAGGAAATTGAATAAAGGGATTCTAACGTAGTTAAGACTGTCGGCCCAAAAACTGACTTGTAGACACTTGGGAGTAGAATCCTTTTACCCTGTCAAACAATTGTAAATACTTCTGAGAAGAAAGGAAGTGCTATCATTTGTTGTCCCCATCCCATTTGAAGAATTCTTAAATCAGTATTTACAAAGTTTGGCATTAATTGCAGATTAAATTGGAGTAAGCCACTGAACAATCATCTAGTCAACACAAGATCTTTTTTGAGCTAGAACTTGTATGCAGAGCTGGTGTATCAATCTCTGTCAGCACCATGTAATTTGTAAAGGATTTGCATCTGTAACTGCCAGTTTTAAATTAAGAGTAATGCCCAATTAGATATGTAGGTATGAATTAAGGCAGATTTGTAGAGGGGGATCTGTTTGTTTGTTGCATGAAAATCAGAATGATCTGTAACAGTTTCTACATTCATAAATGCCAATATCTGCTCAACAATTCAGCACCCTTTTGACAGGTTTATAGCATTGGTGAGAAATTCTAAAACACACCAGAGACTACTAGAAAGTTGTGGAATTTTACAGACTTCCAATGAAGATCACTACCAAATGGCATTAATTCGATATGTTGTACCACTAAAATCCAAGTAGTGCTGTTTTATTACACAAGATTTAAATTTAGAGAAAACAGCAATGTGTGTAGCTATTATAGTGTTGTTGTTTTGTTTTTCCTTTTAATTTAAATTGACATCTCCTAATATACTGCTCGGCGTAATTACTGTTCTGTAGAATTAAAGCCCTTATTATGAAAAAAATATATATATATATACAAATATGAATGTTGTGTTATACTTGGTAATTTCCCCGTTGTCAATCAAGCTGTCTATCTTAACCTGGCTCTTTATTAAGAAAAAGCATGATGAAACAATACATTATTTATATTACCATAATATAACAAAGCAATTACTCAAAAATGTGCTGAATAATACTGATTAAATCATTCACAGATCTCACAAACAGTTGGTCTAACTATACTTCACTAAACACCAAAATCTAGACTGACTTTTTTCCCCAGACACACAGTAAAATGGCATCCTTCTGTATAGTGTCTCAATATTATGGAAAAAAAAAAACAGTACAAACAAAATTGAAGCAATCTGCAAGATGTGATTTAGATTTGATTTTCCTGTCTTCACAACTACAATTAACTGTACAAACAATACCTTAGAATAGTTTGTCTACAACAGACACATACCTGTAATATAAGTGATTATTTCTTCAAGTTATTGTTTTTTTTCCCTTCATCAAATACTTTTTTTTTTAAAATTTCCTTTAAAAAAACTAAGAAAGGGCTATGTTTTAAAAGAAACCTTTTCTTCTCATATTTCTATGAACCATCTAGCTACTTTATATACCTATTTCCTCTTTAACCCTTATCACTTCTTTTTTCATCCTTTTAAGAGATTTATCCAAAGAATTATTTTAGGAATAAATTAGCTAAGATAATAAAAAAAATAGAGACTTTTTTGTTTTGTTTCTTTTTCAACTAATTGACTAAAGAGTAAACAGGGAGATCATGTCCATTATAAAAGTTAAGATTTGCCCTTGTTTAGCTTAATCATTTCAGCAAACAAAAGTTAAGAGAAATTATTCAGATCAGATTTTTAAACCACCCCACCCCCCCCCAACACAACTCAGAGTTCAGGGGTCCATTACCTCCAAAGTGTTCATTTACATCAGATCATTTTTGTCACTAAAAGTAACATTTTTATGCAGATGTGGTACTTAAATATTAACTAAGTTATCAAAACAGGCATGTGAAAATGGCAAACACATGCAAGCACTGGTTGCAGTAAGAAAATGTTTGCACAGAAGTTCATATCCCATCAATAAATAGTTTTTACTGTCAAAAATTTTAGCTGGGTGCAGTAGATAACTAGACAGGAATTGTGTTCAGTCTACCTTGGCCTTACACGCAATGAGTTAAGGTTGATCCACTTTCAAGAATAAGAGAGGTAGTCTCATGTGAAGAAGAGTTTAATAAGTTCAAGAATAGGTGTTCTGAACTCATAAGAGCCCGGTATATTATGTTCTCAAAAAAATAATTTAGAAATCAGTAATAAGGGCCCTCATTTAGTTATGTTCTTTCTTACACAGCATACATACAATGGAATTTCTTCAATTCAATATTCAGTTTACAAAAAAAATACATTTATTTAATGATAAAGATATTAAGTTTTGAATTTGCCTTAAAAATTAATCAATAATAAACAGGTGTATGTGGTCTGATCCAATGCTAGTGTTGACCTGTTCACCACATAATTCCTTATCTTCCCCATACCTTATCATCTCAACATGTATCTGTCTGTCTGTCTCCTAAAGGTGATAAATTACATACCTAGAACAAGTTAGACAAACATGCCATTGATCAACTTCTTTAGATGCCCTAGGATAAAGATAAAGACTATCAACACTTCCTCATCTTACAAAAGCACAATCACTTATGACAAGCTTCCATATATATGCAAGGTAAATGTAAATGCAACAAAGGCTTTCTAAAAATAAAGCAAGCAATTTGTATTCTTTTTTTAATTCTGGCATATCATGAAGAGAGTAGATCACTCCTAACAATCAAGCAGGCAAGTATACCAGATTTATCTAACTCAAAGTTGCTTGTCTCTTTTTCCAAAGAATTCATCTTCCTCTACTTAAACTGTATTTTATCCATACTACAAATCATTTAGAATTTGCATGTTTTCATTATTATTAAATAGCATGTTTATATTATGAAGTTATTACACAAGCAGTCAACTAAATCCACAACTTACACATAAAATATTAATATTTCATCAGTCATAATGCAAAACTAATATTTTTACAAGTGTCATCATTTAAATTCAATCTGCTTGGCCCACCCAGTCTGTTAATGACAGTCACAGTACACAGCTAGAAAAAAAGTGTTCACATTAAATGTGTGTACATTAGCAACAAATAAAATGAAGAGTCAATATTATCATCAATGGAAAATGATGGCTAAGTTAGTGTTTACAGTATTTTATTTTAATAGTTGAACAGCTCCAGTATAAAAAAAAGAAAACACATTAGATTTTAATTAACATTTTGTAGGGAGGAGACTTCAAATATATTAGATTAGGCAGTTAAGTACCAGACTAGCCCTTGACCTCCCATAACAGCTAGGAAACTATCTTCTTTCAAGGAAACTGTACCAACAAAAAAGCTCTTTCAAAAACTGTTAAACCATACATACAAACTTCTACTTGCTAGCAGAACCCATAACATAAACCATTGGGGCCAGGTGGAACCATATGGGTACTAAGCACCCAGAAATTAAGGCCAATATAAATATATCCCATTTCTGGCTTCAGCAGATCTGAAATGAAGTAATGCCTCACCAGAATATAACAGACTTATCTGGCACCCTGCCCCGTGAAATAGTAAAGTTCTGATAGTTAGAAATACTCCTCTACTGTTTATGTCCAAGGGACAAACAAGTGATTTATTCACACACAGACAAAAAAACTTGATACTTCCAAAATAATTTTGGCCCACACTGAGTATACTCTCTACCAGAACTATTCTAATTAGTCTGCCACTGGCTAGATTCAAACTGATGTACAGTTCAGCCAGTAAAAACTTAAAATGATTAATTTTAGAAAAGCAGAGTAAAGAAAACATTATTTACTCATAAAATGCTTTAAAATAAAATTTTAAACAAAGAAA
Source organism: Nautilus pompilius (assembly GCA_018389105.1). Taxonomy (NCBI): domain Eukaryota; kingdom Metazoa; phylum Mollusca; class Cephalopoda; order Nautilida; family Nautilidae; genus Nautilus; species Nautilus pompilius. The sequence goes on from JACATO010000337.1 coordinate 2,288,297, forward strand.
AGAATTTTAATTATAAAAATTATCCCCATAACCTTCCTTTTATTTTCATTGCTTTATAAATGGTGAATGCACTCACACAACCAAAAGACATTTAAATCCAGTCTGATCACAAGTTGATTTTTTAACCACTAAAATACCTGTTGCATAATGTCATAATTATAAGATACAACTTTTTAAAAAATAGTAAACATTATTAGATTACTTTTTATACACTATTTTCCTTCACTTCACGTGTCTCATAACTCTTAGGTCGTTGGGGGCACCTTGAGGTATGTTTCTAGAGCATTTTACAACCTGGCAGAGCCCAATTAATGGTTGCTTTGTTTCTTAAAGTTGTAATGCCATTATTTGGTTATAATCTACACCAGACACCATTAATGAACCATAAAACAGTATAATCATTTGTGACTTGTGTTATGACAAACACAATTATGTATAGCCAATATTTTGTTCACTTCTACAAGTTTAGCTTTAGAGCGTTATCAGATGTTACGAGTTTCTTTTATTTTTAATGTATTCTTGAATAAATTAAAAGATAAGCAGATCTCAGTATGTCTGTCTATGTAAGTTTATATAAAAAAGTGTAAATTATATTATTTCCATACCACTAAGATCATACTACATTTTCAGAAATCCTGCTGTTTTAAAAGTACAACACTATTCCTAGGATCTGCTCAAACTGAAAATGAAATCATCCACACATCAAGTGTATCATACAAATTTTGTTAATTAGTCAGCTTTGCTCTTTGATTCCTGTTGCACATTCCATAAAAATTTTTTATTTTATTTCACTTTCATGTTTAACCAAACAATCACTGAAGATTAAAATTAAGAATATTTTATCTGCATACAGTAGATTGCAAATTATTCAGTTTGTTCTCCCCTATTTCATTCAATTCTTATGTCTATATCATTAAGGCCAATACAAAATTGTTGAAAATCTTTATATATATATATATATATATATATATATATATATATTGTTGAAATACTCAGTGAATTGTAACTTATATTTGAGAATAAAAATGCACAATTATAATATTAATCTTGGAGACAGCAACAAAGCCATGACTATACATATAATATTCATGATCCTTTCTAAGACTGTACTTACCTAATAATTTCTATATCTAGTGTAGAGTGGATAAGACAATTTTTTTTTTTACTAAGCCTTAAATTATAAAAATTCAAATACTGTTTTAAAAATAATGCTATCTATACATTGCATAAAGACACTGTATTTATCCTGTCCTATTACAACATGGCATCTCCAATCCACAATTTTATGACCATACTGCTATCATGACATGTGACTTCATATAATTTTTTAAAATTCTTCTTGCTGTCATTCTCGCCCATTCTGGATGTCTATGCTGCGATCACACTTGTTTCACAACTTTTTCTCAGATGTAGCTAATGTTAAGTCTCGCATCAAATCATCACGTATGCCTCACCTCATCATCTTAGATTTTGACGAAACTTCTACTAAATGTGCGTTGTCCTCTCAAAGGCAGGTTTTTAAATTGCAGCTCCTAACTCTCACTAGTTCCAAAAAATACAGGGCCTCATCCATAAAGTATTTGAATTGAAAATGCTTCATTATATGCACGTGACCAAGTTCATCTTTCATTGGTCAACAGTTGCAAGCACAAGAAGGCTGTTACCAAGAAACTTTAGTTCCCAGGACATTTTATATAATTTTGAAAAATCAAATCAGAAATGGCCTATGATTTTTATTTTTGTTACAAATTATACACAAAGTTGGCATCATGTCACTCAAGCCAAAAACATTTAAGTGGAGTGGGACAATTTCTCAAAATTTGATTTGATGCAGAATTACCCATTATTAATATAGAAATGTCTAATCATATAAAATGGGTTAATGAAACAGTTTTATGGTCAAGCTGTTAATGTCTCAACGAAGTCCTACAAATTCAGCTTCAATCAGTAGATTGGTCAAAAAATGGTAAATGAAATCTGAGATTGTTCAATGTCTTAGTTTTAAATGTTTGAACAACACCTTACTTAAAAATGATGCAGAAAAACATCTCTCTATTGGATAGTGATTATGTAAGACTTGTATATTGTCAAATAATGCACCAAGCTTTGCACATTTATGTCTTCTATTATGCACTAAAAATCCTTCTTGGTTATGCACAAACTTCAAATGTAGATGATAGTATGAGTAATTTACTTGTATAATCAGTCAAATATGGGCAACTGTATCTCATATTTATGAATATGTATACTGCTGGTCTAAGTCTCGATATCAATATTTGTATATCTAAGTTAGTCTATATATGAATACACAAATATCATGAATGAAAACCTACCAGTACTTCTAAACAAATGCAATTTTACTTTTTCATATTTCGAGGCAAATCCAACAAATAAAATCCCTTTCTGACTATTGAGACGTTCAGATGAGTTCACTGTTTGTTGTTTTGTTAGTCCAGTTGTTGTTGCTGCTGCTTGAAGGGAAGGGAGATAATTTGAATAATGTAAACAAGCCCTTAAACTTAGTCTGGCTTTTTTCCTCCTTCTCCCTCTCTCTCTCTAAACAATTGTCAAAAATACATCACAACTGAGGCAGTGGAAAAGCTGTTTTTCAAGTGCTGCTATATGCCTTCTTTTAACGGTTGAAGGGTCCACATAAGTTTGAAAGTAAAACTAATAATCCATCTAAGTATTTATTTATGTAACTTTAAAAATAAAACAGCTTCTGGATTTCGGGGAATTGGTTGTACAAGACAACAACAGACAGACAGACAAGTCTACATAGTCCACCACTCACCGCCATTTTCTTTTTGTTGTTGTTGTTGTTTTTAGTTCGCTTAACCAAGACAAAGTTAGGGGTTAGTAGTTTCAGAACTTTTGGCTTCGTGTCGGCTGGCAGGGGCTTCACTACTTAAAAGTGGTGCCGGGTAACGACGAATAACCCTTTTCTATAGGCTCGCGAGAGGCGCATAGTTGTTACTGTTTGTTAGCGCAAACATTCTGCCGACTGGAAGTACGTTTACTTATACAGGGCGGTGGTGGGGGTTCTATAAACGGGTCGTCAGGCCACAGCTGTAGCCTGCCCCGTACTACAACAACAACAACAACGAGAAGCCGGTCTGTCTGGTCTTTAAAAGAAGACAAACGACAGAGAGCTCGAGGGGAGCCGAGTCCGACTCAGCAGAAATACGAAACGTGCATAAGACCCTCACCACCAACAGGTTTTCGATTCGCCGCCGCCATCTGGAGGTAAATTATTATCACCTGTCGAGAATGATTCTCTGTTCTATTTTGGTTTGGTTTGGGGGAGCGAGAGAGAGGGGGGGGCACATATTATCTGTGTGTGTTTGTTTGTTTGTTGGCTGGGTTAGGGTGAAGCCGCTGTAGTCTCTCAGACAGTCGGCTCGATTAAGTCGGTGGCTGCACCGCCACAGATCTAGACTTAGTTACTACATAAGCAGAAACTGAAATATATATATATATTGCCATTTAATCGTACATCCGCCAAATATTTTAAAAAATAGAGAGAGAGAGAGAGGGGGGGGGGGGGTTGGGGCAGGCAGTCTTTACTGGGGAGGAGTTGTGGAGAACGCATCATGTGGGTAGTAGTAGCCCTGGTTGGGCGGATAAAATAAAATACAATGGGCGCGAGAGTTCGAGTTAATAAAAGTCTTCCATCGTCGCCTTTTCAACTAAAAAAAAACACAGTTGGGGTGGGGTGGGAAACGGCCCAAGTCCATTGTCGACTGCGGCTGGCGCGGGCGAAATAATCGAAGAAAAGTCGGCACCGACCGGGACTCACCTTCCATCACTCGCAGCCCGAACAGCCCGTCCAAGTTTATATGCCGGTAGTTTAACCTGTAGTAGTTCACAAGCTTCTCCAGGGCGCTCACCACGCTTTCCAGCGATGTTTTCGGAGAGCCGCATTCCAGCATCGAGAACAAAGTGGCACAAATGAGAAGATACTGCCCCGTGGACGCCGCCATCTTAGCAGCATCTCACAGTAGTAGTCCGCGCGGTGTCGCCACCGCCTACTCCTCGACCGACGGACGGACGGACCCCCTCTCCTCCTGAATTCGCGTATGGTCCTTAGCCAAATAACTTTTAAAATAAAGAAAGCCACCCCACACCTTGATATGAGGGAGGGGGCTAGAAATGTCAAAGTGCCGAAGTAGAACTCGGCGTGCTTTGTTAACAGACAAGGAAGTTTGAAAACTGGTCCTCCCTACTAGCTACAACAGAAGACTGGTTGTGCCCACTGCATGCATAGCTATTTCAGTTTATCTGGGTTTTATTTTTGTATTTGTTTCCTCTTCTTCCATAAAACAGCATCTAGAGAGAGTAAGTTGTGGTGTAAATCACAGTTACCCGGACAGGTGAACCCAACGTCGGGGGTGGGAATAAATATCTAAAATATCTGGTGACAATCTAAATTGGAAACAGGTTCGTCGTTCCTGGGGGGGGGGGGCCTTTGTCTGCCTCTTCTTTGAAATAAAATGATGACCAGTTTTAAAAACCTGTTAAACGGGAAATGAAACTCTGCCTTGTTTGCTTGTGCCTTCTGGAGATCTCAAACAACTACATTATCCAGCTTCCTCTCCACAGAAGGCCTCGGAGATGACAATTATATGTCCCAGTTTTCCAGAGCTGCAGATGATGCACACAAGCTAGCCCAAACACGCCATGCCATGAAACCAGATAGGAGGGAAGTCCTGTTGTTATTATTATTATTATTATTATTATTATTATTATTATTATTATTGCAGTCTGTTGTTTCGTTTCCACACACACACACACACACCCACCCACCCACCATCACCACCACCCAGGACTTCTCCTGAACAGAGGAGCTGCAAATAAGGGGAGCCAGGCCAAATTAAGTTATTGCACTTATAAAGCTGCCTGACACATGTAAAACAAAACAAAAAAAATCTCACCAGAACTACACAAATCTGGGTTATTTTACATGCTTTTCAAACATAAAGCTTGCAGAAAGGAGAAAGGAAAAAGGGGTTAAGTCAACTAACAGCAAATGCCCTTTAAAAAAAAATTATTATTATTATTGTAAATAGTGGATTTTGGTGAAGACAGATTATACAGATTGTTATTATATTAAACGTATGTTTCTCACACGCACAGCCTGCGGTAGTAGTGACAATACTCCTATAGACCATTTTCAAGATGCAGTAAATCTGCTGTCACATCATACAAAGTATCTCTTTATGAATTTAAGTTCATTCAACTTGAAAATTTATGAAATTTTTGCTTAAATGTTCGTGCTTTAGGTTGTCTGTAAACTTAATGAGTTTCATAAAAATCCAAAATGTTTATGAATTCACAGTGAATCTAAAGTCTGTTTATTTGAACATGTATTTTGTCCTTGCTCGGTCATAATTTTTTATAAAAGTGTTTTTCGACAATGATATTTTTATTATAACGAATATTATAATGTGGGTTTAAATTGTGACTTACACGTTTGAAAGAAATTAATAAAAACAGCATTTTTTGGATTGGAATTACTAAATTCAAAACAGAATCAAATAATTGTGATAGTCCAGCTACAGCAGTATCAAGAATTACATTAACTGTTTCACTGCTAAGTTTTTCTCCATGATGTTACTTTAGCAGTAAACCAATCAAAAACACTCTTTTATCAAGTTTTGGTATGGGTCGAGTTATGTTATGCAATAGAAAATTGTTGTTAACGAGTCAAAGTTTTACAACAAGTCTGATGGGCGATAATGTTTGGCCTGCTGCAGTTTTCAATGATTTTTATCTTGGCCTGCAGCAGTGAAACGGTTAATATTTGAAACTTTTAATGAAACTAGTAAGGGAGACGATTCAGAATACTAGAAGTATTTTAAAATTAAAACCATCTGTCATCTCAGAAACTATGCATAACTATTAACTGAAGTTTTAAACATGCTACAACAGGTACATGTTATATCTGTTTATATTTTATATGTAAGTATTTTGGAAGAATTTTAATGCTGTCTTGAAAGTCATGTCAGTTCATACTAGTTCTAGGTCAAAAGGCAAATACAAATCATTAGTCTACAGCCTGATATTCACTTTTATAAAAGTTCAAAGTTTTAAAAAAATATTACAAATATTTATGATTCAGTTTCAATGCTAGAATTACTAATTGAATTATCAATGCATTACTATCTTGAGTTTTGGATCTTTTGAAATGAGAGTAAAACATGTAGCACATGCTTTGTGCAGCTATTCAATACACTATCTTGTAACTTCCATGTTCTTTGAAGAAAATCTTTCAAATATCTCTACCCGATTCACTAAAATACATATACTAAAATCTCTTAGTCATCAGGAAATGTCTTCATTCCATCTATGTAAAACAATGCACAACCAAAATAATGAAGGATAATAAAAAATACTGGTTGCTATTCATTGTAAATTATTTCAAAAGAAAATGTTATATATTTCTTGGTAAATATTTATCATAAATATGGAGTTATTGATTATTTACTGCTATTTCTATTCAGCATGTAAATCTGACCAACATACATACACAATTCAGTTGGCAATCATTTGACAAGTAGCTCTAAATATAATATTTGTATTGTATTTTTTATATTACAGGAGAAAAAAATGTATTAAGAAATATTGTTTTGATCATTTCAAATGCAAAGAAAGGATCTAAATCATATTTTTAATAGATATAAATATGCTTATGGCCCATTTTATATGGTGTTTGCCTTTTTTCATTTAATGTACTATTTAGATAAATCTTAAGCAATATAATTTTCATTAAAGGGAAACAGATGTTGCATTAAAATTGCTTAGAGCATCATAGTGGTAAGCCACTGCTAAAATAAATTCTTTTTTTGTTGTTATTTTAGCTACTAAGCTATCCATAGTTATATTTCAGCTTTAATACATTCATTTGATAAGTGCACCCATTGTACAATTACTTTTAAATTTCTAGGTCCAGTATGGATTAATTTATTATGTGGTTTATATTATATGAACTTGTATAAACTATTTACTTTTCAGTGATATGCTATGCTTATCACAGGGGCATATTGAAAATTCTAGCAAATTTTTCTATTATAAAAAATGGCTATGTGCTTAATACAATGACACAGCTGTTATCGATTTTTTCATCAATATTTCTGACCACAAAGATAACGAAACTGGCTTGGAGTGAATATAATGTTTTAACACATTTCCTATCACAACATTTCTATGACTAAATACTTAGTTTCCTAGGTATTTGAGAATCAAATAAACCAATATCCATAACAAAAAAAAAGATGTTATATCAATGGCTAAACACTAAATATTTCCCATATTTTTTGTTGAAAAATAATTCCAGTAATAAATACCATTTCTGATATGTTCCACTAATCATGGATTAATTTAATGTCAAAATACTAATTCAAAAAGGAGAAAAAAATCTCCTAGTGATGGCATACAGTATCAGATTATGCATTATTTTAAATCTCTGAACCTAATCATAGAAGTAATTTTATTGATTTCCAGTTTACTTCAGTATCCTTCTGTAGGAGGCTATTGATTTAAAATTACCTGTTATAGTTATACTGTGTCACGACAGCTTTCTGTTCTCTTGCCATCCATACAGACTCCAGTAGTTTTGAAATTATTTTTCTCATCAGTTATTAGCCGCAATTTTGTTGATGTCGTTTACTTTAACATCCTTAAAGTTAATTGCAATCATCTTTTAATCGTTTTGAGCACTGTGTAAGCCAATAATGTTTTTATGCATTGTAGAAAATTATTATTAGTATAATTATAATAGTATTATGGCATTTCAGCCAGTACTGTTTGGTGATCTTCAGGGTATTGATATGATGACCAATATTATTTTAATAATTGAGCAAACAAAAGACAGTCAATTTTTAAAATGAAGGTGCCGTCACGTGTTTTCCATTTTTATTATTTTTTCTATGGTATGATATCAGTCAGAAGATAGTTTATTAATAAACAGACTTAGTTTATTTCATAACTAGAAGTGTTTGTTCCTCCTAATAAGTTATCTCCTACAGCATTGTTTTCAACAAAATTTCACTAAATTTGCCTTTTTTATTTAACACTCCGAACATGTTCAAGCAATGCCGTGGTTTTCTTGTCAAGAGGATCAGAAACAACACAGTGTGCGTCAGAGTTGTGCACACTGCTACTGTCAAAGTCCTCTGTGAACCAGCTGGGCAAGATGCTGTCTGTGCTGGATGGCTGCACAAATCCGATGACACTACTTTTTTTCCTACTTCAGAAGAGCTCTGGAACACACAAGGTTAGTCTCCCCTGATTTCAGTATATAAAAAAAATATTTAATTATTTCATATATGCATTGCATAATATAGGATAAGTAATTTCACTATAGAAGTCAAATCATAAATATTAGTGATATGTGTTAAGAATTGTGTGGACATTCAACAAAAGTGCATATCACATGGTTAAATGGCACCTTTTATTCAGATCTACAATTAATATAAACGATTAATTGTAGCATTAAAATGTAAGAATTTTAAATAATAGTCTCATATGTTAAAATAGTTGTTGAGTTCACAGATTCATCTGAATTATAGTAAACTAATATTTTCAAGAATGAATTACACTAAACTACTAAATTCTGGAATTTGGAAAATGCATCAAAAATAGTAGTATCTATTAAAAAAAAGGAGTGTTCTATTATGAGTTTTTAAGCTACAAACTTTGATTTTTAATGTACTAATATAAATACACTTATTATTTTTATTATTGTTGAACACCGGTTGTTTTTGTTTCTTAAGTTTGAACTAATATTCTCAGTGGCAGATGGGGGCAATCAAATACTATTTTAACTATTTACGCGCCGATAGATAGAGTAAGGTTTGCGCTACTCTGGTTTCACACAATCTTGAAGCTTCTGTAAATTATTGTCTTGAATTTAAGTAAAACTGAAAGAAAAAAAAATGAATGACTTCAGAAACTATACAATGTTCCATCTTTTCACAACTATCGCAGTCAACTTATCACCATTCAGCCCAATGCTTAAATATAATGCACAAGTTGATAAAGCACCATACTGATCCACGACATGATGTCATAGAGCAATATGCACATTTTATCACTATAAAGAACCTATGCACAAGAAATTGATTGTGAACCTGCTTGACAAAAGTTGTATGGCATCTTCATTACATTTAGCTGTAATAGGAATTTTAATTTACTGAAATCCCCTAACAATTAATGAAAATTGGTGAAATTATTAGAAAAAAAATTAAGCTATAAACTAAAATAAAATTGTTTATTAACATCAGTGCTCTTTTAATTCTTTCAAAAAATGTTTTACTAAAAGAACAACCAAAAGCATGTTAATTTAAGAGAACTTTAGCCATTCCTGTATAAAGCCAAGCTGATGGCTTTGTTTGTTTTTGTTGAGTTTAAGGATGACACTGATTTCTTTTCCAAAAAATCTTTTTATTTCTGTTACTGCACAGGTTTCGTGGATGCAGCTGTCTTGGCTCTCCCACTTATCCTCTGTTTCTCTCCAGAAGAACATCAATCAGAGATTTCCAAAGTACTCATCAGAAACAATATTGACAGGCTTTGCATATTGAGAGCTGTAGGATTTGTGGGAAATTGCAGTTGATTATCTTTTTTTCCTAATTCTTTTTTCTTCAGATTTTAATCTATGCATTTTTAGACACTACTATAGATAGCTGCAGTCTTCATGAGTCATGTAATATTTTTCACTGCCCCCTCACTGAATAAAGATCATTTGCATATATCATATGACAGAAGTAAAAAAGGATTTTGTTCAGTTTCAATCTGGCAATAACTGACTTGCAGGAACTTCGATGCAATTATAAGAGCGTGTCTCTGCTTTTCTGTTATACCCTTATGCATTGAAGTTATGACAGCAAAAACAAATAGTGAAACAAGTTTTACCTTAAAAGGTATTTTTACCTCTTAGCTACTGAACCATCGATTTTTGTTTTAATTCCAGTCTTTGAACTGTGACAGTAGAAATATAATTTAATAGAATTTTAGATGATGATACAGATGGCATTGACTTGACCTCCTATCGAAGTTATTTAATTTGCATTTCAAAATTCTACCATTTACATTATTTCAGTTTATATCTATAGACAAGAAATAGCTAAAATAATGGTGTTTGATTTTGTTTAAATACAATAAATAGCTATAAATAGGGTGTATTTCCTCAGTTTAGATTTATTTATAGTAAATACACAAATAAAGTGACTTCCTGTATTTTTTTACTATTTTATTTTAAGATAATACATTGTCTTTACTATCATTTAGATTTACATACAATAAATTATTTTCTACTTTAAGTTTAGATTCGTATGCAATAAAAAGCTGAAATATATTCCTTTCTTCCCTGAATTCAGATTTACATCCAAGAAGCAGATGTTAATAATACATTGTCTTCTACTTTCAATTTCAGGAAAACAGCAGCTAAGGCTCAAACCCCAAAATTCAATGTTTCCAAATAAAGAATTAATCTATGAAATACATAAATTTCCTTCTATTTTTGCAAGGTTTGTTTTTTTTACCTTTGAAATTATTTCTAATTTTGTTTGAAGCTGATCTCTTTGGCCTCAGACTGTTATCACCACTTCTTTTAACATTAAAACCACTATTTGTGCATTATTTTTAAAAGCTAATCCCATCTTGTAATGATTTTAAAAGAATACTATTCAGGCAAAATTTGCCCTATACTGGTGGCCATAGTTGTGGACTCCAGCAAGCAAAGGATTTCAATAAAAAGTCTTATGTGCAGCAAAGTTTGAAAATAAACATTTTTTTAAAATATGTATGGATTTTCTAGCCTATTTATAACTATACTCATTAATAAATTGATTTATTTTTTTAAAATATGAGATATTTCATTGCTGTGCCTACAATTAACCTCCAGCCTCATTCACACTGTCTTTTAATTATAAAATATGCATTCTATATTGATATTTTACTATTATTAGGTGATGCACCAGATTACCATAAAGTTACTTCTTGCAGTTGGTTCCTTGTAACTACCAAACTGTAACATATGTTAATAGAAGTAAGTGTGCATATGCAGTTGGTCATAGGTAATGCATTTCTAAAGTTTGTAGATTTTGCTATTGGTGGGAGCAGGTAGTGATATCATGCTGAAATAATGATACCAGATTTAAAATTATTTCTGAAATCATTGTGTAACTGCAAAAGAAAACAGTAAAAAAACTGAGTTACCAAACACTAATTAATATTTTCTTAACTGTTCTTATCTTCTATGGAAGCAGCTTTAGTGTCTTTTGCACATCACCTTCCATACAGTTCATTGAGGTAGGTCAGGGGACCTTGCAGCTTGATAGGTGCTGCATTTGCACACAGATTTCTGATGATACTTGTCCACTTTCTGCAACAACATTCACCAGTGTAGGTGAACATCCAGATTATGGTGTATTGGCTGTCGATCCTGTCTTCTCAAATTCAGAGATACAGTTGTGCAAGGCCCCTGACAAACTCACACACACATCAAGATGAAAGGCACATAAAGCTGCTCCTACATTGCATTCATTGCTAAGGAACTCCATGAGTACTGTATGATCTTGGAGGAGAAATTCGGCTTACAGGCAAAACAAGACATTTTACTTCTCTGTAAACTTATATACCAAGGAAAAATTGTCAGGTGTCATCACACAGAAGAAGCGATTACCACCCTCTCCCCAATGGCAAAACCTTCAAACTCTGAGAATGCACTTTCCATTACCCTTTTCGGGAAAATTTTACCCTATCCTAAATATTTTTGGTAAATAAATTCAGAAATTTAAGGATCTCAAAAATCTTTATTTATTTAAAATTTACTTGGCGCTACTGTGAATATCGACTTGGTTACATGAAAGAGTAAAATATCCAATCAATCCTGAAACTTTTATCATCAATTAGTTGCTACTAATATATAACTTACAAATTTAAAATGCAAAGGCGAACTTTAAGAGTAACAGATTATAATAAATAATAACACTTGGGCATATGTTTATACTACAACTACTAAATGATGCATTGTGAATAATATACCATATTTGTCTGGCATTGTCAGTTTGTCATTTGAATAAAACAATTGTTTAAAGAAGCTTATTGATGCGCATTTCACATAATTACCGAGTATTTGAGAAATTTTTTTATGTTTTCCACTCCCTGGAAAAAATTTAGCTACTCTACTGCCTTCTCCGTATGCACACTTCCATAAGCAAGTATGCAGGAAGTAACTTTTTGGTCATAGGTTAGTATAATTTAAACTAAAAACAGAAATTAGATTTTAACAATAACAAAAGAAAGCAAAAAAAATATTTGTGAAGCTGTTGTCCAGCTTACAATGTGGTCAGGCAGACACGGTTACAAATAAACTGCTCTCAAATATTTAATATACGATTATTTGAAAATTTTAAACATGTTTATCTCCCCTTTCTCACTTAAAGTGGAGGAAAATAGTTAAAAAGAAATCTCTTAAATATGGTGTGGTTATTAGGTTTGGTTCATGTTTACAGTACCTTTAACCTTTAACCCCTTGAAGACAGACACTTTTGGAAATAGTAAACAAACTGATTGCTGACATTTATTTCCCAGGATGTTACTTTATTCAAAGGCCATTGCTGATTTGTCCACGCTATTTATAGGGAACTGTTCAGAAAGGCTCTTTTATGAGGCTGATGGATTTAGTGTCATCTTTTTCATTTACTAACATTGGGCTGATAGATTGGCCCTATTGTCTCCAGAGGGTTAATCATATTTGTTGATGTCATTGCCACAGTTCACAAAAGTAGTGGTGGAGTGCCATCAGTGGCTGTTTCTATGCACAACTTCAGTATAGTATACGCATATATGGTTTGATTAGTACTTCTCTTTCTTACCTTACAGATCCATTATAGTATTTTAAATAATTGTCAGCATTTCATCTAAACAGCTTTCTTTTAAAGCACTTTTTAGTTTAGGATCTAGCAATTAAGGAAGCTGATTGACAGCTGGAATTCTATGCTCACTTGAATAGAAACTGCCACGCAGACATCACAGCATCCAATGGGACATTGGAGTGTTGTAGGATCCATTGTTTGGCTGCAGACTTAACCAGCTCACTTCAGAAGTATTTCACTCTTTGTCCGCCAGAGATGAAATCATGTTGGACTAGTTCCTAGGAAAACTGATCAGCATTTTTTTTTACATGCAATATCTGCAGGCAGACAGCCTTTCTTTGCTTTCTAGCGAAACTGGTGATTTCCATTGTAAACTTTGCTATTTTTCGATTCGGGACTGATTCTGCACACTTATGGCTCATCACCTGTTTCAAATTCTGAAGAAAGCTCGGCTCATTTATAGCTGTTTTAATAACATGCCTACTTTTCTTTTTGTTCACCTGTGAGGACAAATTTGGCAGAGACTTGACGTTTCCAAGTCCTGCATGACAATTGCCTGACAAGTACTATATGAAATGCCAAGCTCATCATCTAATTCGAAGATAGTAATGTATCTGACTTCATGCGGCAAAGTTCAATACATTTAACAATCACTTCGTTTTGGGATATTGATGGCTAGCCAGAATGAATTTCAACTTTCCCAATAACTACTATCGTAGCAGCAGCCAAAATGTCATCTTTGAGAAAAAGAGAATGCAATGTCCGCGTAAACTTGTTTAATCCTACCATGTAATTCTGTAGCCATCTTTTCCAGATAAACCAAAATCTAACATGCACATACACTTTACACCTGCAGAGGTGAAATCTGCCACATGGTGTGTACAGCCCCCTACTAAATATGCTACCAATATGTCACTCAGGAGCAATGATACAATACTTATGTGTATATTGCATTATCATATCCTAGTTTACACCATAGCTTCTAGTAAATGATTATGTCATGAACAGAAGTCTGACAACTTTGTGATCATACCTTGTATATGTTATTAGCTAATGTCCCATGGCATCAGATATATATATATATATATATATCATTAAACAAAATCTTTTTTCCCCACTTTCCAAGATTACATATCTTTATCATGGTCATGAAATTAGGGATCATGGGCTTAACTACTGAGTGAACTTCACAAATACTTCTCAGCATGGAAGACCATGAGTAAAATTCCCTACTAAAATTCTTCAATTTCAGATGTGGAAGGAAACTGGAGAAAGCCAATGTGGATGGCTAGCAAAGAAGAGCAAAAAGAAACCATGCCAGAGGGATAAATAAAAAAGATCGAGTCCTGATTAACTTGGACCCTCAACCTTAACAGTCCAGTGGTCTTACCACCAGACCAAAACATTATCATATACTATATGTGAAAGAAAAATGCTGATAAGTTTCACCGAGCCCTGGTGACTACTTCTAAAACAACACAATCCATTGCAATCACCTAAGCATGTCTGTAACCAAAGATGGTCTTCCATAATAAAAAATATAGTAATAGCATATGTAAAGAAATCTTCAATTTGGTTTTGGTATCTTGTTAACAGAAAGATGGTGTATAATCTGAGCACACCTGTGATAGATATTAAAATGTCTCTCTCTCTGCCGGCTTCCATGACACATTTTTTGTTGTTGTTTTTTTTTTTTTTGTCAGACAACTGGAAGCATGCAGCTGTTGCTTTTATTGTTTGATACCGGAAAATAATTCATCTACCATTATGTAATGACCTGAGCTTCCTTAGTGTCCCTTAAACTACGGCAACTAACATTAAAATGTTGGGTGCTCTGATTGTAGCAAGACTTCATAAACATCTATAGCTTTGCAACATTTTTGTTTTTGTTTTTTTTTTTTCTATTCTGAAATGAGGAATAAACAGAGGTGCTGATGCCGCGCCAGCTGCAGTAGAGCGTTAGTTATTGGATTACAACTTGGAATTGACTGGGTGTTTTTTTTTTAGATGTCTTCATTATTGAGCAGAAGGTGCGCATTGTCTGCTACACACAAGAACTCTGAATGGAACCGCGCAGATGAGATATAAATTAGAACGTGTACAGCAAAGGACTTCCTGTGCTGTCATCCAATTAAATGTGGTAGCCTGGAAACCTCGAATGGTTTGAGCCAGTCTGACAGCAACATCATCCGATAAAATAGAAAATTCAGAAAACTGAATGTAAATGGTAAAAACTATACATGGTTTTGATTCAGTAAGACTGGTGAGCAGATATGCAAATTTTGGTTTTAAAGTGGATTCTCTGAAAAATCAGTTATATTTCAGCTGTATTTTACATAGCTTGGAGCACTTCAGTCATAATCAAATTGCACTTAAGGTACTGTTAAACAAGGTTTTATATCTCCAAGTCATTTATTTTAGCTATAAAAAAAAAAAAACTATCTTTGAAGAATTAACCAAAAGACATATTACTTTTTTTTTAATATCTAGAGTGGTAAATATTGGCAAATCAGTTAATATATTTTTTAAAAAAAAAAAAACACAGGTACTCTTTGCTCTGAATAATGTACCCTTTTGACCGTCAATACTAAATAACTCACTATTTGTAGCAAACATCTCTCGTATTAACAGAGCATCGGACCCTGGAAGTTAAAACAGTCATCCACATGCAGAGTTCACTATTGTTGTTTCCGTAGGGCCAACATTTCTCTATCTACATAAATTTGTAACTAAATTTATTTTCTGTTTTTTTAATTGTACAGAAAAGCAGTTTTTTTCTTTCTGTCTAGATGTGTGAGGGGCCATTTCCATAAGAGCCCCTCTGGTCCATCCTGGAGTCACACAATAAAGATGTTAAATAATTGCTCTAAAAAGGAATAGTGACCATGGCTAAAGCATTAATAGATGTTATGCTTTTCATGTACAGTGAACTAAGCTGGGTAGAAACCCCATAAATGTTTGAAAGATTCTGAAAATTATTAATGGTTTGAAGTTCCACAATTTTATAGTTTTCATAGTGCATTTTGATACTTGAAATTAAAAGTTTTCAAAAATTAAGCAATATTTTTAGCCAGGAATAACAAAAGAAAATTACTCCTTTTAATGAGAAGCTTACTCAGTAAAGACGTTTCTATTGAAAGCATCTGTCATGTTCAACTTTTTTTTACCTGTGACCATGTAGGAAGCTATAACAAAATATTAGAGACTTAGTTGCAATATTTCAGATAATCCCATAATTACTTTTATTTCAGTTGAATGCTATGGCTGGCCATTCTAGAGACATCCATTGCTGATGCAGTTTCCATTTAGAACCTATACATTGCATCCATGTTGTACCATTATATGGGTGACTGTTTTAAGACATTATTGAAATGCTGCAGTAAGACCCTATGAAGGAAGGATAGCATTTTTTTCATTGTTTCTTATCCCTATCTTATTGGTATTCAATAGTTAGTTTTCAATCTTTATAAATAATCAGCAGCATATTTACATGGCATCAGTTCTACTGTGAACAGGTAAATGCATTCCCAGAACAAGATGATTCCAACATTACTGTTGTCCGGAGATACTGAACTTGTGTAATCTTTTCAAAAATTTTTTCTCCCACCAAGACCACACTAAAAGGATTTAAAGTTCCTAACTCCCTGCCTAACACTCAGAATGGTGAGAATGAAATTATGTTCATTTCATACCATTTTACAGATGCTAAATCTAATAATTTGAGGTATTAAAGAGTTCAAATTTAAAAATTATTGGCAAAATTAATTGTGCCTCCCATTTGCTAAACAATCAATAAGATAAATATTTATTTATTTGTTTTTTTTTAAGCAGTTTAAAAATAATGATTTATATATGCAATGCTTCTTAACCTTCTGGAGACAAGACAACAGGGGCAATCCATCAACCCATAAAAAGAGCCTCGCTGAATGGTTCCCTATAAATAATATGGGCCAATTAGCAATGGCCTTTGAATAAAGCAACATCTTGGTAAATTCATGATAGCAGTCAGTTTCTCCCCTAGCTAAAAACTCCCAACAAAAGTGCCCATCTCCAAAGGGTTTAAAATAAATGTAAAAAGAAAATTATCTTAAAAGGAATGTAAATGTAGCTAAGAAAGTATACAGATTAATTCTGACAAATTTCTGTAAGAAAGCACTTTAGAAACCCCTACGTAAATAGTGACTCAGCACTCAGTTAATGAGTAATTTATCTTTATGGGTAAAATCTAAGTTAGTCTCTTATACTTTAAAACAATCGGAACTTCAAGAATTGCATGTCTACTAATAATTTTATTTTGTAAGTGCTAAAGAAAAACTTACAGACTAATAGGTCATTTGTGTCCTGATCAGTAACCAAGCAGATCATTCACACAGCCATATAGTCAATAATTACTTTCATTTTTAGAAACTGAAATAATTTATTTAACCATGTAACAGAGTACTGTCAGTGTAGTTATTATTATTTTTTTCTAGAATGTTTAGAATCAAATTATGGACCCCATTTATTTTTGGATTAGTGTTTGGCAGTTAGCAAGTGTATGTCTATTGCCTTTGTTGCAAACGTTATTTTTCCTAATAATTTCTATTTTAACTAATGACAATAAACAGCGAAAACCTACAGAAAACAAAATCTGTCACAAAAGTACTGCATTTTAATAAATGCAAAAAAAAATACTTTTAAAAAAAGAATAGTTTGGAATAATTTGATATGAATTCAATAATCTTTATATCAAACCCTAAAACCTCAATTAGTCAAGCTAGTTATCTCACTTTTTTAATTTCAACTACTGGAGTATTTAATAGTCAACAAAGATTATGCTCATCAGTTGTAACCATCATACAGAATAGTGAGAATAGTATATGACTGAACAACAAAATAAAATTTTGAAGACTTGTTCAATCCTTGATGTCTACTTACCAAACACATTATATCTGAATGAGCCATCTCACCTAAAAAATTAATCTGAACTTCAGATAAATAGACAATGATTCAAACATTACTTTGTAAAATTCTCTTTAAATGAACTGTATTCGCATATTAACAAGGATAGATAACCCATGAAATTATACATTTTATTCTAGTGTTTATGCACAGTGACCTCCCTTTTCCTTGATTATACAAACAAAATCTCATGCATTTGAAGAGGCTTGTCCCTTCCATTTTACACCAGTAGAGACCATGTGTGCGCGCACACGCACACACACACGTTCTCTCTCTCTCCCTCCACCCCTAGATGTGACTGTAGAGAATATAGAGTTTTTCAAGTAAATTTTGAGTTCTGCTAACAAACTGTTCTGGGAATTCTTGCATCACCATCATCAGAGTTACTGTTTTGGTGCACAAAGATTTTAATTTGTATTAATTTTTTCAGCAGCTGTTTCTAGTTTTTGGACAGTATAACGGGCTAGAACTGGTCTTAAAACCACAATCTCTTGTTGCCAATTTTTTTTTTAAATCAATACATTCTAATTTCTCAAAAAAAAAACGATTTTCTAAAGAGTTGCAGTTCAGGAAATAATTTCACAGCTAAAATTTTAACCTTTTAACTTTGAGAAGCTCTGGAATCCCCTCCCCACCAACCTCAAGAAAAAAACCACGTCTTCATAATTTTGGAGTTACAGTTTGTTTTTCCTCCCTCTTTCTTTTTAGACGGAGAAAAACCGACATGGTGAGAGAGAGAGAGAGGAATCCCTGCTTTGTAGATATTAAACTGCAGCATATTAAAGTAATCATATTTTCATTCTAAATTTAACTTCTGTACATGAGACTTTCATAATCATTATCTTTCATAAATTTTCAGATTATTTTCATTTGAGAGCGAGAATTGTTGGCTGGCTTTCCATCTTACTGCATTTTTTATTTGTGAGTGATAAGTTATGAGGTTAGAAGGATTCAACTTTTGTACTAGTTTCTACTGCATCTCATTCCCCTAATCTAAACAAGAACTAGTAACCTTACTTGCCTCAACCGAAGTCCTTTCAGACTGCAAGTACGTTCACTAAGTTACTCAAGCCATGAATCTTTGAGAAAAACAGATGGCACAGTAATAATAACGTAAAAGTTGTCCTGTCTTTGTTCAAGTATGAAAGGGAATTATTTTAATAACCTCAATTTCAAAGCCATATTTTTAATGCATTTGAGCCACATATACATAAAAGTCAATTTTAAAAAAATCTGCACATTTAGCTTATATAGGAGTGTTAAAATTTCTTCAGTAACTTTGAAATACAAACCAGTTTTTGCCATCAGTCCAAAACATAAAACCTCAACACTAAGTGGAATAACAAAAATACATACATACATCAACACAATTATCTCACATGTTTATGCAAATGCGAAATAAACAGCACAGACATGGAGGTAGCATCATTAAATATAACAGACAGAACACTTTTAGAGGAAGCTGCAGAACAGATTTCAAATTACTCATTAACAACAATGCCAGTATTTCTAATTAGCCATTCATTAACTATCACTGAAAAGAAAATAATTTAGAAGCCAATAATTAATGATATTTGAAGACAAAAAAAAAACACAATCTGGTGATGGTTGAAGCTAAATTTCAGTTAGCAATAGTTTGCCTATTCATAACATGTCTAAAACATCAGAAAGATAAATGTTTAATTTTCCTACTAATGACCATTAACTTCTCCAATTTTAAAAGTTAATAAACACAGGAAATGCTTTTTCTAGTTTAAACATATTAATCAAAGAGAAAACCATTATTAGGATTAGACTGAGGTCTCACATGACCAAGCTATTTAATTTAACACTGAACAATATTATCATTATTTAAACATGATAAAGTTTCTCACTTTAAAGATGATACGTCATTCGGATTAGTTAAATATTATAGCCTTTAGTTAAAAAAAAAACCAAAAAACTTTAAATTGAGCAATTTCTAAGAAAAATTCATTAGAGATGTCAATGAAGTTTCTAAAAATTGTAAAAAGTCTAATTATAATTCAATCTTTTTAAAGACAAATTTTCATTTCTTATTTATAATTTTTGGTAGGTTAACTCTCTCCAAACCCATTAGCATCAACTGACTGAATTTTACTGAATTATTTTAATGAGACTTCAAAGATGTGAACAGAAAAAGAAAAGTAAATTCTAAATTGTTTTCTGCCATTTTAAAGTAAATGGACTGCATCACACTTCATCCTGATTACATTTACCTGTCATGGATGCAGGAATGGCTTGCTTATATTTTAAAACCTTTTCTAAATTTTCAAATTGCAGTTTTCTACAGCAAAGTATTATGGTAAGCCTGTAATAAAATCTAAAAGATAAGGCCCCAACATTTGATTTGTGCTTGGCAACTGCCCTCATAGATGCAGCTTTAAATCAGTTTGTTTCTTAAATGTTAAAAAAACTAGAAATCCAAACCCTTGGCACGGTTTAGCATTCACTCTTACTAAATGTTTGAGAAACTTCCAAACAAAAAAATAAAAATAAATAAAGGATTTTCAAGATAGAACTTCTCCATACATATGGAAGTGCAGACTCTAGCCATTGTGGAGATTTGTATGGATTGTATAAAAATTTCCAAAGTGTGAAACTAAATATCAGATAAAATGAGATAGTTGTGTCCAGAATCCAACCTGTACAGAGCATCCCTTAAAAACAGAACTTCTGAAAGCCAAAAATCACATTAAGTTAAATCATTCAGTTATACATTTGTTTTAGAAAAATCATCTTTTCTGCTTTCATGTAAGGACATTTCTGGAAACGTTCTTAACATTTTTCATTAAGGAAAAAAACCCAGAAAACTCTACAACATTTGGAAGTATTACTACAAAAACCCCGTAAGTTATTTGCTCTGTTAGTCATATGACAAACAATCTCATTTCACCAGTGACTAAAGTTGTGTTTTGATACCACTGTCAAACAACCAATCAATTGATGATTGAGATTCACTGTATAACTAATTTAAACAATACTTTAATCGCGCAAAATATTTTGCCTTAGATATTCTATACCCTGAATCAAACAGAAAATAGAAATATGGAATAACTATTAAGTTGGAGAACTCCATTAAGTATATACTGCTAAGAATTGACAATAATCATTCATAACCAAGCAAAAGGCGTTTGTTCTATGCCCACTCATCAATGCCGAATTTAGCTCATGTCCACAGCTATGCTGGTCACGTGACTACAAGTTGTATAGCAGATACATTTCCAATTATAATAAAATATTACATACTCTTTGCACATTAATGGATACTGGAGTACTACATAATCATTCTTGTATAGTCAGATTATGAATTAACAGGATATTTTTTTTAGAAAAGTGCCAGGTTTTGGTAATGTTTCATATTTCAAACATTCTGTAAACAACAAACGTCAGCTAGTTTCACTGACAATCTTTCCTTGCTGTAGAAAATAAAAACAATATCTCATCTATTAATCTTGTGTGTAGATGTCTGATTTAAGATTTTCCTGTAATCACTTATTTTGATAATTCCTTTAATAACTGACCAGGATAAAGACAGTCATTGTTTGTTTCATTTACAAATGGAAGATACCCAAAAGTTCATGTAAAGTTTCTCCAATATTTGACTACTACAAGTAGATAGAGCCCAACAGTACCATTTATATGGCTTATTGCACACTTCCATTATCTATTTATACAGTAACTACACAATAAATTAAAATCATACATGGTTATATTATCATACAGTAACTTGTTTCTCAATGCTACATATTACACAATGTCTGACATACGACAACAGTAGTTCTGGCTACATCTGCTTTATGCATTCCAAGGCTTAAAAAAAGATTATAAAACAAAAGTTGTAAATCATAATACTAAAGGTCTAATTCATTCTGATCAATGTGATAGTGTGTAATATAAGCTTTTAAATAAAGCCTTTTTTTTTTGCTATAAAATTTGAATATACAAAAAACGCTTTATTTTAAAAACAAACAACAACAACATTTGATATAATGATTAAAGCAGTGATTTTTGTTTTTTCTACTGTGTTTTACAGTTATAAAACAACACTATTAGCTTCACAGGATAAAGGTTTTTTTTAAAAAATGTATCTGAAACAAAAATACATAGCTGTTCTTTTGGCTGTATGTCCAGTCATTACTGTTGTCTAGGCCCCAAAAGTTAAAATATTAATTCTTTTCATGTCTCAATAATGTGGAGAGATAATTTAGCTTAAACATGTGAGAAGTTAAAAGTCGGTTATTACTATAAATTATCATTACACACTAGCAATTCAATGTCATCGTTATATTTATTAAAATGTGTTTTTTTTTAATTTTAAACCCAGTCATGCCACACTGCATAAGTACTCATTAAAATCACTGATATAATTTTATTTCTTCCTCTTTTAAGACACACACAAATGTCAAACATTTTATAATGTTTCAGATGCCTTTTCTTTGAATAGGCACTGATGAATTATTCCTAAAATCAATTAAGGGGGAGATAATTTATCTCGATTTATTGGAGACTTTTTTCATTCAATATTTTCCACAATAACTACACAATTATTTTTAAAGAACTTATGTGCAAAAATGAATACAATCATTTTTTAAAAAAAATTTTTTACTTAAATTTTAAAATGCTAAAGTATTTGCATAAGATGCCTTGTTTTAGATAAGCAGTTATTCCCAAACTATGGGTCACAAGCAGGGACAGGGTTGTGGAGCTGGCCAGCATCACGATTATTATCTTGTAACATTTGATTCTTTGACTGTTGTTGATACATATCCTATTAGCTGCAGTATACTCCAAACACAAACCTCACAAGATGGTTATTTTGTGGCTTAGAATGCAAAATTTGCATTATTTCAGTTTTTTTCCAAAATATTCTGAGGGGAATTCTCCCCTGGACCCTCCATCAACGAGCAGGGTGCACACCTGTAGCTTGCACAAACGGTGCTGAAAGTTGGGGGATTTGCAAAAAAATTGTTACTATCCTAATGGGGTCTCACTTAGAAAAGACTGGTAACTGTAGAACTAGAGTGAGAAATTGGCCTATTGTATGTTATTTTTATTATACTACTGACTATTTGGATGTTTGGAAATTGTCACACTTTCCTCTCTATAAAAACCTTTAGAATAGTAAAAAAAGAAAAGAAAATTCAGAAACCAACTGAGATAATTAATTACATTTTTTTTTTGTGTCATTCATAAAAATATCTTATAATTTGAATATTACCAACATTAGTCTAATATCACCACTAAAAGAAAATAAAATTACCATCTTAGTTTGTAACATGTTTCACCAGTTTACCATTAGATTTTACAATTTGCAGAATTAATTTTGTTTTTCTTACAAAATCTCCAGCAATCTAATTACAGTACCTGTAAAACTAAAGATCTGAGCCATCTTTGGACACCCTAACAACAGAAATGACCAATCCTTAAATAACTTGCAGATCCCTTTTAGGAGTGTAGGCTAAACAAGCAGGAGCCTATAAATGCAACCATTATTCCTCAAATCCAATTGGACAAACAGTTTATATATCAAAAAAATAACATGGTTTAATTTCTCAAATGATTTCTAAAATTTATAAAGTTGCATTTATTTTAAACAATGATATGAAAGAAATTAATATTTACCAAGTCAAATAAAAACAAAGTGCAAATACTAGACTGACAGGTTTCAGAAATGGCAATGAGTCTAAAGAAAATAAACATCAGTAGTTCTCCTTCCTGCCAGCATTTCACAGACAGACCATGTCCACATTCCACTGTTAGTGGCCCTATTTGTAATATGTCTGATATTTGCCTAAAAGGTTGTTTATCTCCATAGTCGTTTCCTCATCCTGAAAAACAAGAACAGACTGTTCAAAATTGAGCTAACTCCAACATATCCGATCCATCGCTTAATATTTTAAAATATTGTTTGAAAAAATACATATATCAAAATTTTCACTTGATGTATTGCTTTGTTTTCATTGAGGATGGAGCTAAATTGTCAAACCTGTTTTCCTTATTGGTTTTTACATGTACAGGTAAGGTGAAAGTCATTTCAGAGTTAAAAGAATAAAGGAGAGACTTTCTGAGACTAGTTTTGTGAAAACAAAAATTATTTTACGTACACAGGTGCAAAAGGTGCTCAAGCAAAATATTTTTTGCACAGCTCAACATGGACATTTGTCGGGAGACCAGACAGCGTCCATTGCTTCCGAAGTCTGTTGAATTGGGGGGTCCATTAAATTGAGGTTTTACTGTATTTTAACCATTAAAAATCCTATTACTACTCCTTAATAAAAATTTTTTAACAAAATGAAATCAGTAGGCTATTACTGTTTAGCAGTGCTGAATGAATAGTTACAGTAGTAAATGTATTCAGAATGTAACCACTCAGACATTACAAACCCTTTAGACTGTCGGGAAGTCAGAAATTTCTAGAAATGTCAATAGAATGAAAGTTGTATACGTGTTAACTAATTTTCAACACCCTGCCCAACAAAAAAAATTCCCCTAAATTAGAAATATCAATATAAGGTGGCAATGTAGATTAGAGAAGGGCAGGTTTTAAAGATTATCTAGAAGCCCTTTTACCAAAAAAAAAAAAAAAAGCACATCTACTTTTTTTTTTTTTTTTAAATTTGGTCTCTGGTTCCACTGCATGGTTTTGCAGAAATTTTTAGGCAGACATTATGCAATTAGTAAAAGTGACATTTCCTACAGCAATACTTACATCTATATCACTGCTTTTCAGTTTCTTAGCTTTGTGTAACCATTTCACAGCTTCTGTATAATGTTTCAATTCTATGTGACACTAAAAGCAAACAAACAACTCAGCTCAAAATAAGGATAAAAACTTTTTATTCAACCTGTTAAAGAAACTTGCTATCTAAACCAATGAGAAAGATCAACAGAACCATTTATTTCCTTTTTTAAAAAAATTCTCAGCACTGGCAAATCAATAGGTAACTAAAATGTTTCAAAATAAATTCTGAAAATGAAAAAAATTTCTTGGTTTTCTCATTGGAAATACAAGATAGGATACATTAAACATTGTTTAGTAATACATTTATTGATGCTAATATTCAAAAGAATTAGTTACTGTAGCAAAATCAATCTAACAACTCACAAATGTGTGGTACCAGCTGGAATACCTGGCACTGCACAGGAAAAAAGTGTCTTTTTATAGTAATGGTTGTAAATCAATTTGTTTAAACACAATCATTGAATGGACATTGAATTTATGCTACTGATCTTAACATTCTATAGGCTGTATGCTTAAATTTAACTTTGTTCCATAAGAGCCTCTTTATACACAATGTTTTTAGTTTTCTCTGAGGGTGAAAAGCAAAACAGATTTTTGTTTTGGCCAACTCCTGAGTATCCAACATACAGTTGTCCATGGGAAAAGCAGGGACTCTCCAAATTGAGGCCAACAACTTTCAATGATTGGCTCTGTGCTTTATTGATGGTCAAAGCAAAGCTTAGTGGGAACTGCATTTTCTTGAATTCAAAAGGGAATGAGGCTGGGCTCTGGTTTCCTTGGATCCTGCCTTTGATCTTGAGGTCCATTATAATTTGAGGCAGCCATTTTGAATGAATTTAGTGAACTAAGTGTAATCTATAAGGCTTTTGAAAAGCAGCCCTTTGATGTCTTCTAAATGGCCTTCAAGGCCATTATGTGGTAGCTCAAAACCTTATCCAGATTCTGAAGTATCTACACTCAAAATATGGGGATTCTAGGTGCTACAGTTCAGCTGCAAAGACTGCACAAACACTTGAAAACATATATTAGATAAGTGAAGTTTTGGTTTTTTTTTGTTTTTTTTTAATATTAACTCTTAAGTTAAATAGCTTGTGATTGGTAATTTTAAACTAATCAAAAATCCAGTTTCTAACCTATGCTGTAGCTAATGTATATTGCTTTTTACAACATCCAGAAAATTAACATTATTAAAATAAAATGTAACTTGTTTAAAATTTGGATGCAATAAAAAAAAAGTCAATAGTATATATAATACATGAAAAAAAATTTTTTTTTAAAAATTGTTCACAGAATTATTCCAAAAAATTGACAGATACTGTAGCTCCCCCACCAAAGCATTAACTAGCTTCAGTGGCTGGTAGAACTCAAATCTACAAAAACGCTTAACTTACACAAGTAAATATCAATTCAAATAATATTTTCAGTCTGCCTAACCACTACATGGTGTAGAGATGGTTGACGCTCTTCTGTTAGAAATAGCAGAGGCTGCAAGGCAGAGAGATGAACCTCATTACATGTATCTAAATGAAACAATGACATTTTCAAAAGGGATTTGCTATTTTCAATGTATTTTTACCATATTAATTCATAATATAAAATTTATTAACATTAAGAATAGTTTACTTTATAATTAAAAGGATACTTACTTTTGCTATATGTAGAATATTCTCTTTCCATACAGAAGGTCTTAATTGTTCTGCCTGGGAAGAAAAATAAATATTCCATTTTTCAACTTAATTACAATACCACATTCACTAACTGAAAAATAGCAGAACAGTTTTTAAAAGAACATTGTTGTGCACTTCATCCAGTACAAGTAAACCTAGCCATATGTTTTTCATGAGTACTTAGATTTTCCACTGATGCTGTTTTTTCATGGGAGGTAATAATGTAAATTCTTAAAATTTTACAAAAAAAAACTAAAGTTCAATAAAAAGGTTACACAGAGTTTTACCACTCATTTCTATCTAGAATATGGGAACAAAGTAATTTTTACCTCCATGAAATGTTTGAGAGCCTCCTCAGCAGTGGATGTTGGCAGGTTACTGCTAAATAAGGATTCTGCAAGCTTTCTCTCTATCCAAGTCATCATGTATACCTAAAGTGAAGAAAAGAACAATACATACAGTAAAGACAGTATTGAGTAAAAACTAGAAAGACTTGTTGATTTTTAAATAACCATATGCTTTCATCTTGCTTCCAAAGAAAACCTCTATACAACTTGAATCTGCCGTGAAAAAGTCTAACACTGCTTGCCAAAGTTTTGGGTAAGAGATCGAAAGAAACCACAACCTGGGTGCTTTCAACAATCAGAACATATCAATCAAATTCAAAAAATAATATTCTGAATATTCTAGACATATTCAGATTTAGTCCAGCTAATCAGAATGATATTTTTTTTTCTTCAATTGCTATAAAAACAGCTTTTATTGAAAACTGCACCATCACAGTAGAATTTGAATTTTCTAAAAACAGTGCGAAGTACATAATTGACTTTTTGCATAGGTCAATTTGTTTTTTGGAGATATCTTTTTCCACTCTGGAAACTTAATTATAATTGAATCATATATACAAAGTATGTAGTGCTAAATCATTTTTCTGTAAATATTAGAAAAAATTAAACAAAAAAGTTTTTATTTCACTATGTTTTTTTTTTTTTTTAAACTAAAGAAAACTGTACATTGTTATACATAAATATGAACACCAAATTCACTGAAGCCCATCAAACTTCTTTTTGTTTGGCTTTATTTTTGAAGTATGGGAAAATAATTCAGTTGCTAACAATTTAAAATTAAATAAAATTATTATAATTTATCATTACAGGAAATTAATTACTTGCTCATTGGATATGGTAAATTTTAAAAAAAATAATTTATTAAAGTTACTGCAAATAAAGGGGAGATAACTCATCTTTAGTTTCATTATATCCCTTCGTCAACTAGCCACTACTATGAAATCACTATGCTGATGGAAGTTAATGTTGAACGTTTTGTAGTAGCTTTTTTTCAGAATTATTTATGTTACCATTGAATTTTCTGAACACTGGAAAAATTTTTGCTGAGTTTATGCTAAAAGTTCCGTGTTTCACATGAAGTACTTTATATATTGCATGGGTGTATAAAACAAAAATTATCAGGCAACATATTTATGGTGTACAAGTTATTTCTACAAATGCTAAATTTAGTTACTGAAGCATGATGTTACTGTGTTCATTGATCATGTTTTTTTTTAAAATAATTAACTTTTAGCTCTTGCTATGCTTTTGTATAACTGGTAATGGGCCCCATTATTGATGATTACTACTTTGTTTGACAGATCAAAATGGTACATAAAGATGAAATTCCATATATATAACAAAGCTATCCATAAAACTTGTTATTCCCAATGAAAACCTCTGTTGAAAGTTGTAGTTATACAACAGGGTAGTGTGTGAACAACCATTTATAGATTGAAGTTCAATTAGCTTAGCCATGAATCTAAAGGCCCAAAGAGAAAAACCACAAAACAGGAAGATAGGTTGCTGGTCTGAAAGTTTGGAAAAAAATATTTTCTTGACAGGCAACCAATTAACTGCTGACCATAATTCTTCTTCAGCATCTTATCCTCTACTGCCAAAATATAGTTTAAAAAGGTTTGATTGATTATCCAATTTGCTGTTATAGAGTCCTTGCTGAGTTATGTTAAGAAAGATAAAGCAATTGCCTGGGCCAAACAACATCAAAACTACCCTTAGAGCAAACTTGTAGACGAATGAGAGCAAGCATGAAATATTGCGACAGTATGCTAGAAGAAAGACTGGAGAAAAATACAAGAGACAAGAGCTGTGTTTGTACTACAATTAAGCACAGTAGAGAATATAAAAGTATGGGGTTTGTTGCTGATTATTTAGATAGCAATTTGATGAAAATTGATATTCTGTAATGCTATGCAATTCCATCAGATCATCATTTGATTTATAGTGCAAAAAGCTAATGATTCAAACCACAATACAAAGGTCAATAAAAATACATTGATTTAAAAGAAAATTAGAAAGATTTCTTAAAAACTATGACCCCCTGGGAGGAAAGGAGGTTTACTTATATCATGCAGTAGTTATTCACATAAAAAATAGGTATTTTAACAAAATAAGCATGAAGTGATAGTCATAATTATTGGTTTTGTTTTGATACATGGCTCATTTTTTTTCATTTTTTTTTCTGGAATAATGGATGTTCCTTAGCAATAAAGTGTTTAAAAGGCAGATAAATTTTTCTAGGATGTGATCATAATTTTTTAATACCAGTGTATATAATTTATACGTATATTGGCTGTCTACATCTTTCTGATACAATAAAACAAAGTAGGATAATATACAATATATTAAGTACTCTATATGAAAATGCTGTAATTGTGTATCTATTTACAGTATGCTCAAAATATTTATTTTAAGGGCAAAATAAAAAGTAATTTCATTCTTCTCTTCACGAATTTTTCTGTAGTTAATGATCAGTTTTTAAAAATTACTTTAGTGGCAGCTAGTTACTGAGAAAGTGATTATGCCTGAGCTGGAATTCGGTCAATCCATCTATTCTTTCAGAGTTCCAAGATGGGAAAATCTATTTATTTTTCTAATTCCTTTTAGTGATATTATTTCATCATCTATGTAAAATTAATGAAATTGTCAACTGTCAGTATTGAACCTTGGCTGCAATCATTGTCTACAGTGCACAACATACTTCCAGTTGGAAAGATTATTTGCTGGTAAGCATGAATCATAGATGTTTACTAAAGTATTAGTTACACTCCAAACTAAGTTAGTAGAACAAATAACTCCAATTACACAGGTCACCTGACTGCATACTTATGTTACATTTCAAAATTTTCATTAAGGAAGAAGTATTCTCACAGCAAAATATCTCCATTTAAAATTATCATTATCTTTATCTTGAATATAAAATATGCAGAAATAGAATTTAAAAACCCTTCATTCTCTCTATTTGCTTTCTGAAGATTTTTAACTAAAAAAAACACAAAGAAGCACCCAACAAAACATTTAAACTTTTGGAAATCCTCCATCATCAAAGAAAAAATTTATTAAAATAAACACAAATAAGCTACCAAGATAGCAGGGGGGGGATGAGATAGTTTGAGGTTAAAAAAGGCATTGTTTCTTAAACAAAACCACAGTGAAAACTGCTACAGAAGAGCAACCAGAAACCAATGGGATTTTCCAGAGGAGTTTGTGGATAATGGAGTGTAAACATGGACCCTCTACCATAGCTAGCTGGCTGGCAGGCTATATGCTTGACTAACCACTGTGAATCAGAGTCCTAAGTCCAGTTTGGCCTACACCAAATTTTGAGTTGTAATGCCACAAGTAATAGTAATAATAATGTTTTAAAAGTATTTTTTAAATGATATTACCAATATCACTAAAATCAATTATAAGCGTTTTAAAATAGTGAAGCAGCAATTAAGTTTATAAGTTTCAAAAAGTAATCATTTTTGCTAATAAACTCATCATCAATGATACAAAACATCAGCATCAATTTAAATGGCTTATGACCAATAATACATAAAAAGAAAGAAACACCTGCACAATGCTGTGCTTAGCTTAGTTCAAGAACAAAAACACATGTAATGACATTATATTCCAAAGAAGAAGTTACTTACTCTGTAGCACCACCTTCCAAGCATATAATGCAAAAATGCATCCTTTGGATTCAGTTGTAGTCCTTTTTCTATATGATCCTGCAACAAGTACATAAATAAAATTGTGATTATATTCAGCCAATAAATCAGTAACTCCATTCAATGGCAGACTGGTCTTCATACAATAAATCAATAACTTCTAGTACATTTTTTTTTAATTTACAACATTGCCAAATTCACTGTTGAACATCTTTCATATTTTCTCATCATACTTCAAGATAAACCAATTATAATAAGTTATAACAAAATATAATAAAGTCATAAATCAAATGGCATCAGCAGAAACAAAAACTATTTCATTTAATGTAGAGAATTAAAACACTAAGTCTCCTTTACTCTCTGGAGTATTAAACTTCTAAGTGGGAGAAAAGAGAACTGACTATTATACATTATAAAAAAAAACAAACTTAGAACATAAGATATTGCTGAAAAAGTTTTGATAAACCTGTGAGTTGTAGTAGAAAGGTAGTTCTTCAATAAGTATTTAACCAATGAAAAGTTAAGGGAAAAAGGGACTAAATTTGTTTAGCTTCAAGATCATATAATTTAAGAAAAGTAAAAAGTGCTGATTACTTTATCCAGTTAGAATATCATATACATCCAGCTGATTTGCTTCTCTATTCTAATTTACTTATATAAGAAATTGGTAATTTCATTTTTCTTTCTTCAAATATTCAATTATAATATGTTGGATAAGTTGGAAAAAAAATTTTTGCTGTCTATTGAAAGGAGAAAAACAATACAAAATTTATAAAAATGAAAATCTCCTTATGGAAGTTACAATTACAGAAAATCTAATTTTCATTTTGTGCCACATTTCAGGTTAGCAAAACAATTTATAGTAAATCAAATGGGGAAAACAGTTAACAGAAAGTGAGTAGTGGGTGGGTAAATGGTGTGCACACACTTCTAATGTGATAAGCTTACATAAGATTCCAGAAGTCTGAGGATCTGAAAGTGTGAGCAATTAACAATATTTTAAAGATGTGCCACAACAAGTTATACAAATAAAAATCAATAGTACAAAACTCAATGATCCCTTTATCACATGACAGAAACCCTTTCTAATTCCAAATTAGATATATAATAATAAAACACTCAGGGAATTAGATGGAAGAAATCAGTTGTTTTGATGTATGCTAAATATATTGTTTGTTTGTTTTTTTTTAAAATGACAAATATACGAATATAACTATACCAGAGAACGAACTGTCTGTATTTACTTATAAAATATGCGCATTACAACCAGAGTTTTCAAATTAGTTCATTTTCTGATTATTTGCTATTACTACTGTAAAGTATGTTTAACAAAGTTGTTTGGCTTGAGTAAGTTAAATTACATTTTAATGAAGTAGAATAATCTAATATCTATCATTTATTCATTGGGTGGAAATTGTAGATTGGGAACAACAGTTTTTAGCTACTTCATAAGCCGTTATTAATGCACAGAGATCAGGTGAGCGCTGTCAAAGTTTCGTGATGTGCCAAAGGTAACATTTTATCCTAAAAAAGACAACAGCAGCCTCTCAAAAAAACAATTTAAATCTGTAAAAAAATTTTTAAAAAACCCAAAAGAAAGATTTCAAATTGGTCTGTACAAACAACCAATAATAATAATAAACAAACATTAGAAATGCAACCTTTCATCAAAATTTAGGACAACTGTTAATTTATACACTCAGCAGTTAAAAAGCACAGACCAGCAAATATCAAATGTGTTGACTTCGCAAACAGTCTGGCCTCTGCTAGGAGCAAAGTTAATGCAGCGCTAAAGAGGAATAAACTTGTTAGAAACTGCCAATCAAGTGTGCAAAATCTCTGACAGCTAAATGTGTGCAAGTGACATTTAGCAAACAAAATAAAATAAATTATATCATTCCACAGTTATGGCTCCAATGTGTGACATGATAACAAAAAATTAGATAAAGCTGAATCACAGTCATTTTCTCACCAGCATATAACAATGGGCATAAGTAGTATTTGGAGATGAGTATTTATTGCCTGAAAGTCTGTCTTCTATTTGATGAGATTTCTCCAGTTTTAATAATAGATAAAAAATAAAACTTACAATACCGATAAGCAAATAGATATAAAGCAAGTGGCTAACTGTATTTTTGTTGTTAATGTTCAAATGTAAACCAGCGAAAACAGACATTTTTCAATACATGGTAAACTTAGGGTTTTATTGCTAAACAGTTATAAATGAATAAACTCCGCATCAACCATTTTGAATTCTCACTTACAAATCTATATGCCTGGGATTCTACAGCACACAAAAAATGCTTTAAAAATTGATGATTTTGAAACTGTTTTTATATTACCTGACTTATTAAGCATAACCTAATCAAGCTTCAGATTTCAACAAAGCTAAACAAATTCTAATTTGCTATGGAGTTCATTACTGTGAAGTGTTAGGTATGGAGGTATTAAGCTAAACTAAAGTGCAAGGAAACATTACATTTCTTTAATGAAAAAAGAAACAACACAATGACAACTCAATAATACAAATAAATGAAGTTTCCATCTGCGTGTCAAATTCTATCTGAATATTTTGAACCACTGTAACTAAACTTCCCTAACTATTAGAGAGATGTAAGTGACACTGCTGTATCACAGATTTACGTACTTACCCTGATTTTATTAGCACTCTCTATTTTCTCCTGAGTTCCTTGAAACTCAGTGAAGCTTCCAAATGCTATGGCATACCTGTTAAATAATTACATAAAATGTTCAGTATCCAGAGAGAGATAGCATAATACTTTAACATCTGGAAGGGCAATAAAAACAAATAGTTAGAAATCTTGTTGGAAAATTAAATCTTTCTTTCACCAGTCTGTTGTTAGTTTTCAAACCTTGTCCATAATTCTCATTTATTATGATTCCTCTGGCCAGTGAACAGTTACTATTTTAACACTGCTTATAATTTAAAATATGGACTAGAATAAGATTAAATAGAAAATAGATGGTTCGTAAACTGGATTGGTTGAAATCGAGAACTGTTTTATTTCTGCACACCAGTTTTTATGTATAAGATTTAGAATAATATTACTTATCTGGCAAGGGAATAGGAACAAAGAACTAGTAATACCGACAACAAAAATCTAAAACATTGTTATTTATCTTCCAACAGCACAGTTGAGTTTTTTAATGAAATTTACAGCTTTCAAAAGAAAAAAATCTCATTGATTTACCACTTATATCCATTAGCGAGCTTTGGGTCCAGTCTGACTGATTCTTCAGCTTCATTTTTGGAAACAATCAGAAGAGCTTTCTTCTTTTCAGCATCATCTGCCAATTTGTGCTGTTCTGCCAACTGAAATGTTGCTTTGGAGTAGCGCCAATGAAATTCTGCATTTGATTTATACTGAATTAAAAGAAACAAACAAATGTATTAAATAACCTAGATGTTTGCAAATGTTAAATTAGCTAGTAACATTTATCGATATCTCAAAGCTAAGTCTGTATATGTTAGAAAATTTTATTCTTCTGGCATCTTTTGTTTTCATCATAACAGCAGTTTAAGTCAAAGACACCAGCCATGTAGAAAGTAGCCACCCTCAGAAAACTTTAGAAAGCCTACTTGTAAGTTGCTGGATGGCTAGACAATTTTAAAAAGTGTGCCATGTCACATGATTCAAACTATTTTCTAAAGTAATACTTCTTTCATTGAATAGTAATGAGGAATACTATATACAAATTTCTTTCTGTTATTTAAAATAAAAGATTGAAAGACCTTGTGGAAAACCATGAAGTTTGCATTGCAGTTTTTATAATTTGTACATTCATACAGTACCCTGCCATAATTAATTGGCTACCAATTATTACAATATGTTAGTCCATTGTGGAAAACAGAAAATAAAGACAAGTAATAGAATTTCCAGATGCAACTATATGTACTGAACAAATTCATATCAGGGTCTTTTTGGTACCCAGGGAAGAAGTTGGATGCCTTGATTCCTCTTTCAGATGGTGGTCATATGAGGTGTGCCATGTAGTGGTAGCCTTCTGAGGAATATAGGCATCAAATCTCTGTATACTCAGTATGGCTTGTTGATATAATGGTAGATGTGTCTTTAAAATGGAAAGATACCAGCAAGAATGACATCCTTTGACAAACAAATTTTGCCTTTTTATTATGTCAGATTGCAGCCCATACCATGACACTCCTACCTCCATATTTTTCTGTGAGCTAAAAACACTGGGGTTAACATCTATGTTAGATTTCCTCCAAACTTAGGCAGAACCTCCAATTATGAATTGAAACCTGGACCATCATAAGAGTATGTGCCACCAATACTGGAGTCTTCTGGGCAGATTTTTTAAAGTATTTTATTCCTATTGCAATGAAAAAAATTTAACTACTACAAAGAGTGTAATATGTAAGTCAGTGGATTTGAAGCTGCACCATTCTTTGGATAATCTCTGTTGTATGGTCAATGTCAGCAAGAGACTCTTTATGACGACCATGGATCTGGTGTAGCATATTCTTATTATTCATGACTGCCAAAGGCCTTCCAGACCAATTTTTCCACAGTAGTGACATTTGTTTCAGTGAACTTCAAGATAATATTGGTTACAAATCCATAAAACATGTTAAGATATTTGACAATATATTGTTGAGTCTAACTACACAATGAACAGCCTATAATAGGATCTTGGGTAAACTAAAATGGTTCCATCTGTTTTCAGAGTGGTTAAGGAGCCCACCGGTTATCTGTCCCCCCCCCCACAGATGTCCAATATATAGCCAGATATTTTAATGTTATGTCAAAATTTATATGACAGGGTAATGAAAATGCACAGTTCATCCACAAGTTTACTATCAAATCAAAAGACTTGTAAAGAACAAAACTGTTTCTTGAAGTTAATTAGCAGACAATAAATTTGTAAGCAAACAAGCAGACAGTACTTGTAAAAATTTAGGTGTTGTAATTGCAAATAATGTATACTTTTAACAAAAATTTTAATTTTAAAATAAATTTTTAAACTTCACTAAACTGCCCTTAAAGCAATGTAGTTTTTAAAATTCATTTGGGAGGTTACAGAAAGAAGCTTCAATAATTCATTACTTCAAGACAGAATTTCACTTATTTAATAAACTGCCTTAGCTAGAAAGAATCTGTGCCAATACATAAGTGTAACAATTTTACTATTAATAACCCAACTAACCTTAAACTCAGAGAACATGCTGCCTGATATTATCAGGACTGATCAAAGTTCAGAGTTTAATCAAGACAGGAATGCTTATATTAAAAGATATTCTGTAACTTATAGTGGAATTCTTCCTAATTGTGTGTGGGGGTGTGTGTGGAAGGTAGAAGCAGAATGAGTTTAGATAGCAGAAAGAAAGATCAAAATATATGTTAATGTCTAAAAAGTGGATTTTCTGCGATGTTTTATTTCTTTTACTTCTAGAAGGCCATCAATGTAGTAGATGAACTACCTTTTTATTCTGCATTAAAACGTCATTTTTTTTTCAAATCTCCCCTACATTTTTGCAAGTTTTCTCTTCAGTAAATAAAACAAAATTAATGTTTTAAACCATATTTTCAACCAACTAAATTTTTCAAAAAAACTAGCAGAATTCTCACCACTAAGTGTTTCTACATGCCAGAGGACCTGAAGGATTAGCACAAACATTTCCAACACTTTATACAATGATCAACACTTGCTATAGAAGTGCTGGACCCTAAGTGTAACAGCTTTTGTTTTTGTTTTTTTTTTTTATTTTATTTTATTTTATTTTGCTATCTGCACATTTTTTTTAAAGCAATTTTGCTGACAGCAATATGCCAGCACAGATACATTTGAACTTCCTCTGACCTGCTCAGCTATGTCCATGACAGACATGAGAAATATGCCAATACACCTGCACACCGCCATCTGATCTGTCTAAACTGCATCCGTGAATAATCACGCACACAAATAACAAATAGATTAGAAGGCATTATGACAACTAATACTTGGAAATATATGGACTACCACACATCGCATCTGTATTGTATTCATACAAAGGAAAAAGTAATGTGCTGAAAAGGCGCTGTGCGCGCCACATCTATGTTATTAAAGTAAAAATACACATTTAGTCAGACACTACGCTATAAATATTTTCATGTTTTAACTCCCATTGTATGTATTGAATTAAGAACCACTTATCCATTTTCCTTACCTCCCTCGCTAGCATTTAGCATGTTCAAAAAAAAAAAAAAAAAACAATTAATACACCTTTTCAGAAAATATACAAACTATTTTAAGGAAGTAATTGTCATATGTTCAAAGCCTATGCTATAATTGAAAAGTTCATGCAAATCCACACCTGCTTCAACATTAAATCTTAACTACAAACACTGATATTTATCAATGTCAGTTAAATTAAATTAAAATGTATATACCACCACATAACTGGAGTGTTTTAAAATGAACTTACCCCATTTGGAAATTGGAGCAGCTAAGAAATAAGATTGGTTCATAAAATATGAGTTTCAAGCCCATTTTAAAACTTAAAAATTACATTGTGTTATTTAAATAACAGCTATACTCTACAACGCGTTTATTAGAAAGGCTTGACAAAAATGCAATGGATGAAGTGAGACCTGTATTAATTACTTGGCCATGGTTTCAACAAAACTATACAATGTGTATTTATATATGTTTTCAGTATCTCTTGATACTGTAGACAGCTAACAATGATGCTGGAATTTGAACTGGGAATCTCCACTTGCTAACCCATGTGTGCTACCAACTGCAGTATCAAGGAGATACTGAAAATTCACATACACATCATTCACTCTACTTGTGATAAAAAGTATTAACTCAGTTACAGATATTGCAGTGAGTTCTGTAGCAAAACATCACGAAAACTATACTAATATGAGGCAATATGCAGTACATTACTTAGTACCTTAAGCAAGATTTTTAATATATATATAAACACATACATGATACCATAACTTTTTTTTCTACTTTAGATCAATATGCATATTGTTTCAGCTACAGTGCTATTTTTTTTAAATTGAATATTTTTGGAGTTCTTTGATAAAGAGCTAAATGAAGCATTTAAAAATTCAAAGTAGATAATAAATTAAGAAAATCTAAGCTGGCAATATAATAATTAGAATAAATGTTTCAGTTTCCCTAGTGAAGAACAAACCAAAAAATGGGCAGAGAAATTACTGATTAAAATCTAATAGGATTTTTGTTTGTTTAAGTATAAGACAGATTTGGACCTTTAATAAATTTAAAATACATACATAACCAGTTCACCATTTCAAATGCTTAATACTGTTATGTATGGAAATGTTTTTATCTGCCAAAAATTGATTGAATTCTTTCCACACAAAAATAAGCTTCTAAAATTAATTCTCTTCTACTGTCATAAATACATTTAATATTCTTCATTTTTTCTTCTCTCGACAGTTTTATTACATTTTTTAAAAACTACCATTGCTTCTTTTACTCATCATGTTTAAACTATTCTCTCAAAAGAACAATGAGTAACACTCATATGTATAAAATAGCCCTGAACAAAAAAGCAGACAAGAGCAACACTAAATTATTGTAATTGGGGGAAGATACATAAATTCTTAAAATTTTTTTGAAGTTTCTCTTCCTTGATAATAAAAAAATGATTCCACAATACAATGTCATGCCATTAGAGCTGACCCTCCCACCAACCACATAAAGGTCAGACTTCTTGTTTTTAACTGGAATTTTTAAAAATTTTTCTAAAACAAACAAAAAAAAATACTTTTTAATAAAGAGATCTGATTTTTGAGTTCACACTCCGAATAGGAGGTGTGTCTGTTGGGAACAGTTTTCCTTAGACTCTAGAATGAACACAGTCTACTCATTTTTCAGAAGCAATAAAAGCAAACTTACTTTTTCTGCACTCTGTTTTAGCATGTTATAGGCTTGCTTTCGTTCAGATTTTCTCCCTTCAAGAAGTAAATCAACCTTATTAAAGAAGCTGTTTTCATTTCCTTTCCCACCCACATGATCAGAAAAACTGTCATCATGTTCTGTCTGTGGGCGCTGATGGGAATCATTTTCATTACCCTCTAGAATGTTTCTAAAAGAGAACAAGACAAAAAAGTTTAGTGTGTGTCTAAAATTCAAATTTAAAAAAAAAAACTCTCTCTCAATACCTATTCTTTGGTTTAATCTCTAATTTAGAATAGTTTTAGTGATGCTGAATAGTCTTCCAACAAGAAAGGCTACCTATGCATCAGGATAGATAGAAAATAGCAAATGTTCATCATGATAATGATGTTGATAAATGTCAGGTTCCTTTAGCAATGAAATCATGAGTAAAACAAAACATTTATGGAACAAAATCTAAATGCATTTTCTCTTAAGGTCTTGGATTATCTACATAAACAAGAAAAAGAAATTCAACTGTCTTGATAAAAACCTAACATAGATTTAACAAATTATCTGGTGGGGTAGCATACTGCCTTGTACTCTAAAATATAAACAGATGAATAACAAAATTACATAAATATGCACATGGATGTGGAGTTAGCCACACCATTTTTATAAAGAGAAACAATTCCAAAAGATTTGTAAAACAAGGCCAGAAGAAATAACCTAGTGGATAGTGGATGACTCATGAAGTATAAACTCTTAAAAGGCAAAGACTACAAGACAAGCCTCAGATTTACTAAAATTTAAATTCAGTAAAAGCATGCTTATAAATTGTTCCAACTAATGAGTTATGAAAAACAAATAACAGATAATATAAAATGCAAACCAAAGCAATTTTATGCAAATGCTAAAGCCTAAACAGTATGTAAGAAAATTACTATGGAAGTGTTAGGCCGCCATTAGTAACCTTAGTATCACCAATTACAACTAGTTTGCTACTTTTTTTTACTCAGGAAAAAGACACAGATGAAACCCTTTATGTATGTATTCATATTGATCATACTGCCATTACAGAAGAATGGGAACTTCAATTAGCCATTTTAAATTAGATAAAGCATGATTCTCATCCTAGATTATTAAAATTAATTTCTCAGATAAGGATTTCTTAATAGTTTTACTTAAAGGATAACATAAGTACTGAAAAGGCACCATCTGTGTAAACAGGCCAATATTAATCAGTTATTAATAAAAGGTTCTAAGAGTAAATCCTATTAATTATAGACTAGTTAGGTTTATCAGTTGTAGGTAAAATGTTTGAGACTATTGTAAGGAGCTAATCTTTTATTTAAATGAAAATAATTTAATCGGAGATTGCCAGCATAGCTACTGTTCTGGAAAATCCTGACTAATTTGTTAGAGTTTTTTGAAGATGTTACAAGTACTAGTATAGATGTTCTTTATCTCTGTTTTCATAATGCATTTAATATAATTACTGTGCATAAATTCTAGTAGAGAAATACAAACACTTTGTATAAATACCTACCTTCTTGTCATGGACTGGTGATTATTTACATGAAGCTGAAAGAGTTGTTTTCGAGGGTACTAAGTCTGAAGTTTTGCTACTCACCTGTGAAGTACCACAAGGTTCAGTTCTAGGACCTATTCCTTTTTCTTTTTTTTTAATATTCACAAATGAACCTGACATTAGAATAACTAATAATTATATTATGAAAGCTACAGATGATACAAATTACATTGCATGGCTAATATTAGTGATAATATTTAAAATTTAGATTCTGATTTAAATCATTTAGTGGATTGGTCTCAAATGGCAAATGAAATTTAATGTTGCCAAGGCAGGCATCTTAGAAACGCTTAAGTAAAATACTTGCATGAACTAAATGGCACCACCATTAAAACAGAAGCAGATAAGCATATGGGTGTCAAAAGACAGTAACTTAAAAAGTTAGCAACAACACACAAGTGCATCTAGTGTCTTGCATACTCCAAAAGTGGTCTACAGATCATGCCAGTATAGAACATGTTTTATACCTTGACTTCAAAAGTACAAACGGGGACTTGTTTTTTGTTGTTTGTTTTTTTTAAATAATCTTTAAAATATTTTTAAAGGCTAAGACAAAAACAAAGCTTAAGACTACACAGAAAAACTACTTAAATTTTAAAGCAATAAGAAATTTTACTATTCCCCCATAAAACAAGAAAAAAATCTGCATTATGACTTGTATCATTATATTAAAAATAAAAGAATTTCAAGTTATAAACTGGGAAAAAAAAAACTGAATAAAATCAGATATTCATTGATAAATTTTTAGAATACATACTTAAAATTTGCAATATATATATATATAATATTTAGAAAGAAACTACTTATAATTTTATGTTGCTAGTAAGTGAATACCTTAGGAGAGAATTAGGCTTCAGTTACTAAGTTTCAGAAATTTTTAATATGTAGTAAATCTAAGAGACAGAGAGATCACATGGCCAAGAATCAAGTGTTTAAATATTCTAGCATCTGTTTTGGATATATTTTATAATACCTAATTACAAAATACAAGCACACTGCAATGCAGGAAACTAGTATAAGAAACATAACAGAAGCACATGCACTACATAGTCAGCTACAAGATAACAGACACAGATATAACATTGCTGCAAAAAAAAAAAAAAGAAAATTTAAAAGTTGATAGTTTAAATATTTTCAAAACAAAACTTCGTTGTGTACAGTTCATTTATTTTTTTTTTTACATACCTGCAATTAAAAAATAAGCTATGAAGGATGCTAAATTTGTTTACATTCTTCATCTTCGACCTATTTAAGTCTGTCACTACCAGACTACTGGAGGCTGTGATCCACATCAATTACTTTTCCTGGATCCTTTGGAAAATGGTAAAAAGACACTCTTAACACAAAGTTATCCATGTACAACATTCATTTCAAATAATTAAGAAAATACCCTATCTACTAGTTACTATGGTCCTAGCTGCTGTCCAAATTGCATGACAGTTGTGATACACCTACAAAAAACAGTTTATAAGAGAAAGAAAAAAATAAAAATCTGACGGGGAAAAAAACCCCTTTGCTTTGTCTGCGGTGCAAACTTTTGCCACCTGATAGACTGCAAAAAAAATCATGTAAAAACATTAAAAGATCTTCAATAAACTTAAGTTCATGAATGAGCTTCTAGTTTTGCTAAATAAACCTGCGATGGGGATGATAAAACATAAAAGCAGGTTGGGATTTTGTCCAGCATTTCAAACTTTAATTGATATTTTGAAAGGGACAAAGTTTACTTTGTGTTTAGAATTTTTTTTTTTCAAATTTAAGCTGGTGTTGACTTTAGTGTCAGATATACCAGGATCACACTAAATAACATTTCCTGTAAAAGTTCAAAACAAAATTTGTATTTTTGGCAGTTAACTAATGCTGAAGTTGAGAATGTCATGTCAACAGATTTTATAAATAGGTCATACTAATTCAGTCTCGGTCTCTCCCTTTCCCATAGCTTTATAGACTCACCAAAATTAAGTATTTTAAAGCTATAGTCAACAGTTCCCAGTTTTTTTTCTTCTCTTGGTGACTCCAACTCCTAGCAACATCTGTCCAAGCTTCAGGCAGTCACCCTACTAAGGCCTTCTAGAAATGCTCTGCCAGAATATTTTGCGATTCTAGGCCCCATTGTGAGGCTGCCAGGTTGTTGTGCAGGCAAATGCAATGGTGTGAATTGTACCACACAATACACACCAGTCAAAAGATTAAATGTCCCATAAAATAACCAGGATACTGGCCAGCTTTGCTACCACATTTGAGATTGTGCTTTCTATTTTAGAAACTGTTGTTTTAAGTGATGCTCTAATTCATATTATAGAAAGTTTCTATTGCAGAGTCACACTGACTATTTATTATTTTTGTTTCCAATGCTATTATTTTATGTTGTACCATATTTCTAATTGTTGATCATATTTCACAGACATACAACAAAACATATCCAGAGAATTAGATTACCTTGTACTTTTAAACTGTAAAACTTCAGAGAGTTTGATAAATGTAATAAATTGTTCCCTTTGTGAATCAATGACAATAAAACTTAGATATGTATTTTAATAGCTTTTACATTATTGTTAGTGTGACAAATTTCAGTTTTCTACAAGAAGTCAGAAAAAAGAAAGCTAGACAGACAATTTTTTGATAACTCTTATAGTGCAACAGATTTTTTTTTCCTCAAAAAGTTTTATCTGTTAATAATGAAGAAAAAGTCCCCACAATGCAACAATATGGGAGCTGATGTATTGCTTAACTCTGGTAAGAAAAACTAAACTAAAGCAAACAGGTAGTTATGACAGAAAAGAAGCTACAACCATAATATTTACTTAGAATTAAAAAAAAAAAAAAAACAGAACAAGGATTTAGTCTCTTGTATGCGAGTGTTTTTATAGCATTGATAAATCTCATAAGAATGTTCCTTTAAATATCAGCAAAAAGCAGCTTGTTTCATCATATCCATCAGTTTAGAAATCAATTAAGAAATTGGTCTTTCACTGCAGTAAAATATCACCTTGACTTTTCAAATCTGCTAGTTATCCTAAAATTCAGGTTCCTGTACCCACCTCTTCTTTCTCTTTGAATTGCAGTAAACAGCCAAGTCTATTATCAATAAAATGATCGATCCACAAAATAATTTTGAACTTGTTCTCAAATTGAAATTGAGAAAGTACAATTAAATACATTCAAAAAGTAGTTGTCCAATCAAAGATCAAGTATACACAAACAAAACCTGAATTAATGTTATGAAAAATATTTTTTTTTAAAAAAAAAAGCAAAGAAATTGAAAACTTGTAACTCAGAAATTTTGCATTCAACCCTTCTAGTATGTTTCAGATCTGTTTGACCCAATCTCGGTTCCCAGCAAGCTTAAAAGTTGGCAAGATTTTTTTTTTTTTTAAATTCTATAATATTTTGTGAAGAACAATAAACAAACAACTTTGACATGTCTGGTTTGTCTAGTATACTGATTTTGCATAACATTACAGATGTAACCAAAATCCCAAGATAATGGAAGATTTAATGCAAGGTATTTAAAAAAAAAAAAAAAAACCTTATGTAGAAACTATCTTTAAGGGTGAAATAAACTTTCAGAAATAAAAATTAAGTGACTTTCGTATGTACAGTTTTTGTTATATCTGAGATACAATTTTTATCAACCATTCTTCTCCTCACTAAAGATCTTGTTCTAATTTCTGATGCCTACCCCCTTCCATCAGTAACTAAGTCCAAGGTTCATAAATCAGCTGCTTGGAAAAAGTAATACACTGAATAGCATTAGGGTTTGTTTGTTTGTTTGTTTGTTTCTTCCTTAATGTTATATTTACTTGTATATATAATGCATATTTGGAGAGCGAGGGAGAGAGAGAGAGGGGGGAGAGGGGAGGGGGAGAGAGAGAGGGGGAGGAGAGAGAGAGAGGGAGAGGAGAGAGAGAGAGGGGAGGGGGGAGAGGAGAGAGAGGGGGAGAGAGGAGGAGAGAGAAGTAATATACCACAAAGTATTAAGAGTCGATAATCTACTCATCCGATTATAAAATGGTCAAGCCAGAGTCTTTTTCTACCTTTACTGTGATAATTTGTTTTTTTTTTTTATAATGTTTAATAAAAAAATTAATCGGCTGGTCTAAGCTTGTTGTATGTAAATAGGCTTTGATAGGGGTGGGGGGATAAATAAATAAATAAATGGGATCTATGACGACTAACTGATTGCACATTTTTTGGTTTTAGGGATGCTCGCCCCCGGTTCCTGCCGAGAGCCCCTTGTCAGCACCCCCACCTTCCTTCCGAAAAAAGGGGGAGGGTTAGGGAGGGGGCTACTGACCGGCTCTTCGAACCTAAAACGACCGAAGGGAGCTGAGCTTTCGCAAAGGTAAGGATGCCTCGTGTGATTCTCCCCCCCCTCCCCACCTGTTTTGCTCTTTCGTTTTAAAAAAAAGGAATTCTGGATTTGTTTATATGGGAACGGTTTCAGAAACTTGATGGGAGGGGGAGGGAGGGACTCTTATTAGCTCCCGTAGAAGACAGAAGAAAACAGGCCGAGGTGGGGGGGGGATACGGAAAAGTCCAGCACAACATACTGGCCTCCTCCTCAGACCACTAGTAGTCGGTTTCCTTGGTAACGAGGCCCCAAACCGATGGTGGGGAGGGGGACCTTTCTTCGGAGATGCAGTTCACCGCCAACACCCACCCACCTACCTACCTAGCATCAACGAACTCCTCTTCGCCGCTGCTGACATGTGCAGAATTGACCTTCTGTCGGGATTTGCTCGAACTCCGCGCCCGGGACTCCTTGATCTCCGCCACCTGGAAGGAAAGCTCGTCTA
Source organism: Nautilus pompilius (assembly GCA_018389105.1). Lineage (NCBI taxonomy): Eukaryota > Metazoa > Mollusca > Cephalopoda > Nautilida > Nautilidae > Nautilus > Nautilus pompilius. Next base: position 2,332,820 of record JACATO010000337.1, read on the forward strand.
CCTTATCCAACAGCGTATCCAGGCGACCGAGGACCAGGCGGCTGTCGAAGGGGTTCCGGATCAGCTTGAAGAGGAGCGCGGTTCCCCCGGCCCCCAAGAAAATTCCCACTCCGAGCGCGATAACAGTCGCCGACGGCTGCCTAAGCAATGTCATCTTTCCGGCAAATAGGTGGTCTGGCGATCTGGCAACATGACCGATTCCCTTTAACCACACACATATATATATATATGTGTGTGTGTATATGTATATATTAGTTTTTTGTTGTTGTTGTTTGTCTTCTTTCCGCCGCAGCCAGCAACTGACTGATCGGGAATCATCGGGTTTTTACGTGTGCACACGGAAAGTTACGAACTATTCCGAGTAAGACACGCGCACACAAAAAAAATGTAACACCTCTCAAAAAAAAAGTGATATTATCTTAATTTGAAAGGTGCGACTTTTTTCGTTCTTGCTGCTGCTTTAATTTATTGCAGATCTTCACCGGGAAAAAGACAGTCCTGTGTGGGGGGGGGGGTCTAATCCGGGTCTATGGGAAGCCAGATGACCTTTGCGCCTCCCGCATAAGAGAGTTGCCACCATGCCGTATGTCTTCGTCAGTACCCAGATAAGACTGGTAGGTAGATTATTTCAGAACTTCCTCCTGTTATTAAAGAAAAAAAAATAAATAAAAATCGCAGTTAATGTTCGGAATGAACGGACGATATATTTCTGTTGTTGATAATAGGGGATCGACAGCCATATTTCCGTGTGTTCACGTCCGGGTTAGGTTTTGATATTCCAGCTACCTGACGTTTGACGAGACGATGCGATCACCTTGGGATGGGGTGTCTGTGATCCATTTACACGAGTGGGATGCCCAAAGGAGTTTGAGGTTTTCTTTACTCCGTGTTTGTCGGTGGTTAATACTTACTAATAAAACCACTAATAACCTGTGCAAGAGCCCCGCGGTTGGTAAGCGTCCTTAGGTGTTTTCCTCTCTGTAAACAAAACGGATTTATTGGACTGTCACACGTACCCACGGCATTGATACAAAGTTATTATTTAAGGGTATAAGAAATCTGTATCCAGCTTCTCAGTTTGACGGGAAACCTTGAATAAATACGGGATTCAGAGTCACTTGCATTTTGTTGCTGAATGACATTGCCTCTGTGAAGAGCCCGCAAGAGCAGCGATGGGCAAACTACGCCTAACAGATCCTATGATATCTTCTGGCCTTTAGCAGATGTGATGATTCATGCAGACCGAAAGCCGGGCGTTACACGGTTACGTAATGGGTCAAGCGCACTGAGATGTCATGGCCATGTGAACTGACAACCGAAAACTCGGACACCCTAACCCTGATTCATGCCAACCAGTGTCCTGACACCTGAGGTCCAGTGTGAGTGGTCAAAGCGCTGGAAACCCGAGTGTCTGTCTATAAAGGCCATATGTACTGCCAACCTTATCAGATCAAGGGTGCTCTACCGAAGTTTTGTCCATGTTTCTTTTTCCTTTTTTTTTTTCTTTCTGAGTTCCTTATTCTGTGGTAGTGACTTGTATTTGTAATTTTTGTGAAAGATGGGTATACCTAAAAAAGAGAAAAGTGGACAGACAGTGAATGCAGAATGTTCTATAAGGACTGGCTGACAAAGTATTTCTTCAAAGAAGTAGATACAAAATCTGTTTGCTTGATTTGCCACAAAAGTATAGCTGTGCTCCTTGAAAACTGTGAATTGCCCCTTGATTTTGAAAGCTTATAAAAAAAACCTGTGGACAGCAGTACATGTGCCACTGAAATGCTTTTACAGAAGTTTTATTTATGGACAAGTACCAACAGATACAAACCCTCATGCCTTTTTTTAATGATGCCCCAGATAGCATAAAATTGCATGAATGACTATATTATTGCTTTTTTTAAAAAAAATTAATTGTTGAAATAAATTATTTGTATATAATCCATCCTTTTTATATTAACTTTCTTTCCCAGACACCTCCCCTCCAGGCTAAAACATTATCTCACCTATGTTTCAGAATTGTTGCTTTTAATTCTGACATAAATATATTTAGAATTATATATTTTTAAGGTGTAGATTCAGAATTTGCAGACTCTTTTAGTCATTGTCATTATTTAAATTATCCCCTCTTCTATTTTTTTGGATTGCAAATTCCATCAAATATATTACATATGGTCAAGGTGAACCACTATACAGACTGAAATCCTTCTTTCCATTGTCAAGCCTTGCTAAAGTTTAATAATTAAGAGTTATGTTCTGGTGCTTTTTTGTTTTTTAATGGAAGTTGAACATAATTTAAAGCAATTTTTTAACTTAACTTTGTTTTATATTTTGGACAACAAAACTTGTTTTTGAATATTCTTAGATTTTTCAAGATACTTAATTCATTGCTGATATATCTAACTTGGGTATCTTTTGTTAAAATCGTTTTGAAAGTAGGACATTAAGATTGTGTCAAAGATTAGCTGTTGCTTGACCCTTTTAAAAGTCAGTGAGAATCCTTTTGCATAGATTAAAACAATTTTGTGCCTATCCTGTAATAGTTTGGAAAGTGATCACATGCTTTTCTGTTGGCTTAAGATAAATTTTGGTTACATGATAGTGTTCAGAATTTATCTAGGATACATATGTATGTCTGGATACCCTAGAACTAACAAGGTTTTCTGACATGTTAGTGTGTTATAGATTAATACAATGGACTGCAAACATTGCTATCAGTCAACAATTTCATGTTAACAGATGGAATTATTATGTTAAGGATGCCAGAGTTTTCAGGAAGATTACAGTACATTTTAAAATTGTTCAGGTAACCTCTAAGTCCTAGGTGGCTTATTAAAATTAAATAATGTTTGATCTCAGACATTTTTTTTCTTCCTTTCTTATATCTACCTAAACTAATTGTTACTGCCCTGTTTTATTTACAATTAAATAGAAATTATACATTTTTATCACAAAATCACAGACAATAATTGACCCTAAACTTTCCCAATTTATTTTTTTCTTCTAAAGATCTCTGCAAACGAAAAAGTTTTAATGTTACTACTGAAACCCTTGGAAATGAAGTTTAACAAGGAAATGTGGCTTTTGAAACAAAATTGCTGGAAATGAAGTTTATTTACTAAAAAAAACTCTATAAAGGTTAAATTTATGATAGACTGGAAAAAAAAAGTTAAATGAATAAAACAAAAAAAAAATTTTTTTTGTAGTTTTCAGAACTAAAGCAAAAAATAAAACTAAAAGGCAATGAAATAAACTTGGAATTGCTCACTAAAATAGGGAAATTCTATAAATGACTTATTGTGGTCAGTTCCATATTTGGGTACATAAAACTTCCACAAGTTTGTTTTGTTTTTGTTTTTTTCCTGTCTTTTTTGTTTAAGGATGATTTCATTGATGCTATTTCCAAATTATTTTTTTTTTTAATTCGAAATCAGAATTATTGGTCTTAATTTATAACAACTTGAAATCAGGACTGCCATAAGAATATTTAAAGTTAAGATCAAGAGATTGGGGAATGGGACTATTTGGCATGGCTGGCTTGTCACGAAGACAATTCACTGCGAATTTGTTTGACCAGAATGTGATGGCATGTGAAAGACATTGGGAGTAAATTAAGCATGAGAGAGAATAAGGAAACAATAAAATTAGCCAGTTTATAGAGCATCTTTTACATGGGGCACTAAGATTTTTGGGTGCCATTGTCCATTATTGGTGAAAATTTTTGAGATTGGTTGAAATTTGGATTTTCTTTTGCACTAACATATTTGATTAGTGAAAAATTCTCAGTGATATTACCCGATATGTTTACTGCTACATCTATAGCACAAATGCCTTATTGCATAAAACAAGGATGAAGTATACATTGTTTGCACCATTACCATTTGGGCATCCTTGTGCATTTTTGTGATTTTTTTGTCAGCAAGTCAGTGAGGAGAACATCAAAGTCATAATGCTCAACCTTATTTTTGTCATCAATGAGACACACACAGTAACCATTTGACTGCTTTTTTCTTCTGTCTATGTTTAACTCCTTACAATCTCTCCTAAAAGTAGATTTATAAGCCTTTGCCATTCACTACCATTACACTGACAAAACATTATAATCTGTACTTTTCAGATAGTGGTTAACTTACCCATCTAAAATGGAAATAGTTTTAGCCAAACATGGAAAAGAGTAATTGATAATGGACAGTTATTCCTATGTTTTTGATAGTGAGTGGCAACAAAGTACAGAAGTTCTGGTGTTGTGAATAAAAATGAGAGGCTGAAACTTGGTATACATTCCCATGGTGCTTTGGCTGCAAAGGTGGAAGCAATGAAAGTAGTGACAAAAATGAAGCAGTGTGCAGCAGAAAACATGGAACCTATGGCCCAAGTCACAATTGGTTTGTAGCAAGCTGCTCAGACAACTGCCCAATTTCGCAGCAATGAAAAAAATGGTGAGGATGCAAAGAAATGAGGTTGAGGCAGTTCCTCTGCTGCCAGGTAATCTTGAAGACCTTGTTGCACTGGAAAACTACAAGACCTATGAACTGATGCATATCACAAACAATCAGTGACATGTCACTGCCCACCACAAAATTGAAAAAAAAATATCGTGAAGCAGATGAGTGTATATTCAAAATTACTACAGATTATACAAGCAGGAACATTATAACATCTTTGAGGATTAGCAAACAATTACAGTAGGGAGTAACATTTATGACTTAGATTTACTTTAAATTATTGTATTTGCTTAAATTTGTGTAAAATTAATTTTAAAATAAAATAAATTCTGTCACTTTGAAATTCATTTTATTTATTTAAATTAAAATATATTTCCACTATTTTTAGGTGATTCCAGAAGTGTCGCTAGGCACTGGCAGATTTTGCGCCGTTTAAGGTAACCCTTGCGGCAAATGATCATAGACCCCAAGAGATTGTGGACTTTAATATGTTCAGCAGATCTTATTTGATGCCATTTAGTTTTAGCAATAATTTTATTGTAACAACATTGGTGTTTTGCTGTTTTAAAAAACAAACAAACAAAAACTTTCTGGTATGCATTGTGTTGGTTTTAAAAAATAACTTTCAAATTAATAAAAGAAAATAGTTTATTTGCAGCAGAGATTGATTGATTGATTGATAGAGACTCTAAATATGATTGTTACATAAAAAATGGTTTATTCAGGGGCTAAGGTTACAGAAGGGTTAGGGTTAAAACATTTATTACTTTTGGCATAAATTGTTTAACATTAATGAATATACATTCTGGTGATTTTTTTTTTATAGGAATTCTGTTAAAAAATTGGTACACTTCTTCAGGAATAGACTACTGATATAATTCTTTTTGGTGCCATTTTATAGTTATATTGTAGACCTTTGTTGTAATAATAGGATTGTACACCATGAACTACTAACTAATTCTTTCTTTTTTTTTAAATTACACAGGAGACTGGTCCGACAGTTGTTGGAGATGAATGGAGTGACCCTGAACTCATGGAATATCTATGTGCATCCCTAACAAAGCAGCTTGGGAATATTTTGTAAGTTACTGGATTTTTCTTAGTTTGCTTTGGAAAAAACAATAAGTGAGATATCTAAGTGATACAGAAGAGCCCACTGGAAAGAAATTTATTTTAAAACATTCGATTTCAGATAGAGTTGATGTGTTGAATTTTCTTATTTTTTCATGCTTTTATATGATATTTATAAGCTTTGCACTTGTGGAAAGCAATTCTGTTGGTTGTAAAAGGACCCTCAGTAAGCAGAATGAATAACCTACAATGTCATCCAGATCAGAATCGTCGTCATCTTTGGTCGCCTGTCTCTGTATAAACCAAACTCAAAAACCACAAAGAATCAATTGTAGGTGAATAATTGCCATTTTGTGCATTGCTCTGATGTTCCATCCTTGGTTTTATATTTCTAAAGTTGTTTCCATACGTCACTGGTACAGAAATAGAATCTTGGAGCTTCATTTTGCAAAAAAAAAGAAATAATTTTTATGGAAATCTTTGAAAGCCTTTTTAATCTTTAAAAAAGAAACAGAAAAAACAATAAAAGTAAAATCAGGTATGAAGATATTAAAAACTGACCAGCTGAAATATTCTGTAATTTATCAGCATCTGATGGAAGAAGCTTAAAACTGCTTATTTTCTTTGTTCTGATTTTATTTAATTTCATTTTGGAATTAGTTAAAAAGTGCAGTAAGTTATTTTTGTATTTACTTGTATTTTAGAGAATATATGCACCACTGAGTTAAATAAACTCTTTCATTAGCCATTGGTGCTTGGCAGGGGCTAATGCAGGATTTATTATATGAGCAAATCCATAGCTAAAGAAGTAGCCTATGGGAACTCTGAAAGAAACTGACAGGCTAATCTTTAAGGTATTCATGGAAATTTATAGGTGGTGCAGGAACCATATTTCAAAGTTTTTAATTAGTTTTGCCATCAAACAAGTCATTTTTTAAATATCAATAAAAAATAAAATCATTTCAGTGGTGATAGAATAATACGCACAGAATCCTGTCAAACAAATGGTGGTATTTAAATTGGCACCAAAATTTAGAGATTCGAACCTAGTTGTAGCCACGATCAATAATTTGCTGCAGAATATTTTATGCCCTGTTATCTTTCAGCCTCGAATATTCAACAGCTGATGCACCGAGGGTAGTTCTGAATAAGCTAGAGAAGCGAGGTTACAAAGTTGTTGGTGTGACTGGAGCCGGACAGACTTGCATTTGGACTCTAAACAAGCCACTGGATAAAGATGCAGATGAGAAACAGTGATAGCTTCTCCCAAACATTGGTAGACTCCAGTCAGTATAGTAATCTAAATATTTAAGACCTGCTGACAGCTTTTATTATTTTTTTTTGATGATCATATTTTACCACTATCATTTGATTTGCTTTGGTTAAGTACTTTTTTCGATAAGGGGACCAATTTTTTTTTTGTTTCGATACTGAACTTTATATTAAAGTGAATTTTATGTTTGAATTGGAAGAAAGTAAAAGTATTATTTTCAATCTTTTTGAAAGATTTATTTTCTCAAATCTTTGACAAATTGGTAAGAAGAATTCGTCAGAATGCTATCTCATACAACCTGCCCTCTTAGCAGTTGCACCATCATTTAGATATGACAGTCACGTGAAAAAGTATCTCAAATTGCTCATAATAAGAAAGCATCTTACTCTAAATTGCAACAATGCTATTTGTTTCTTGCATTTTTTTAAAAATTTTCATTTTGGAACTTTGGACAATGATAAAGATGCCAAGAAAACCTTTTCGTTTCTAAAGATTTTCTGCAGAAAAAGGTATACAGATATAGCAGTTTTCATATTATGGTAGTGGCATTTTGTTAAGTGTTCAGTAAAGATTTCCTTCTTGTTTATCATTCTTTGGAATAAGAATAAAGTTGAAAAGTAGCTTCATATGGTGATTATTTAAATTAGTATTTTCTATTAAACTAGAAAGAAATATATATATTTTTTTAAAGCCCTGTGATTTCCTTGTGATCAACCAGTTGGGAATGGTTTTACCTTCTATGAGACATCTATATTGTTGTTTTATTTTAAATTATAGCAATTTCTGTAAATAACTGTTTTTATGTTTGGAGTCTTTGTTAGCAGGATGATTACATTAGCATAAAGTGGCATGTATAAAATCTGAAGCAAATTTTTATCTGGAAATAACCATAAGAAATTTTCCAGAAATACATTCCTTTGAAAGCTGACATCTAAACTAAATGTGGTAATGTTTTTTTCTTTCTGTCTTTTAAATTTCAAATATTATTGCAGTTGTGTCCAGGATTTCCTTTTATTCATTTTATATAAAAACAAAGTAGATTTTTCAGCAGATAACTTCTATCCACATTCTACTGGTGCTGAGCATTTTGTCAGTAATGCATTATGAAAATATTTTCTTCATTATTGTTAGATAAAAATTTTATTCAGAAGCCCTTGCTTTAAACTAATAGTATTTATTATTACTATTATTAGTTATATTTATGCTTTTTCACATACATTAAAAGTAGTCTGAAGTATTGCTGATGCTTTAGGAAAAATCAACACACAGTCTACTTTTTTGTCATCAGGTTACTGTTGTGCACTCAGTGGAGGAAGAGAGAGATGACTCATTTTGTCTTAAAGTTTTTTTTTATGTAGGTTTGATTTGACTAACTATTTCATCTTTTGCTGCTGCTTGGTGATCCCTTGATTTTGAGTATGATAGTCAGAGAGCTACATTTGATTTCTGCATTGGTGACTCTTTAGGTGGTTTACGAGGTCTGTCGAAAAAGTATCCAGCCTTAAGCTGGGGAAAAAAAATTACGTACTTGGTGGAGTTCAGTTGCAAATTCCCTTCGAAGTAGGCCCCTTGTGCCTCCACACATTAGCCCAGCGATCTTTCCACTGTTCAAAGCACGTCTGGAACGCTTCTTCCGGAATGGCTCTCAGCTCTGCTGTCACATTCTGCATGATGTCCTCTCGGCTCTCAAAGCGGGAGCCTTTCAGTGGCATCTTTTTTTGTAACAACCGGAAGTCAGAAGGATCCGTGTCTGGAGAGTAGGGAGCCTGGTGAATGAGCGAAATGCCTTTCTTTGCTAAGAAACAGATCAGCTGCGATGAATGAGCCGGGGTGTTGTCATGATGCAGCTGTCAGTTTTGCGGTCCCACAGATCCGGTCTCTTGTGCCGAACTGCATCACGAAGACATCGGAGGACTTCCTGATAGTAATCCTTTGTAACTGCTGTCCTTCTGGTGTGTATTCATGATGCACAGCGCCTCGGTAGTTGAAGAAAACGGTCAGCATCACCTTGATTTTCCAGCAAAACAATCACCTTCATTTAATTTTTATATTTAAAAACAAGTATATTAATGAATTGTGTATTTATTAACGCATTCTAAATATTGGGTTACTGGTAAGATACCGTTTAGTAGCTAACTCAATATCTCTCTTTTCTTTCCTCAGCAACCTATACTTATGTTTCTGAGGCTCTACTAGAACTTTATTTTTAGATGTGGGAAGAAATCATTGTGCTTGGAAAAAACGTACATGACCAGTTAAAGTCAAGTGAGAAGAAGCCATGTCAAGGAAGGTACACAAAACTGAGCTGGACCCTGCTAGCAATCTAACTTTGGCATACTAGTAACCTAATCATTAAACATCCAGCCACTTCCTGTCTAAATATAAACTCTCAATTTTAAGTTTTGCTTTCTTAAGAGGAAAAGATTATGCCAGTAAATAATAAAACAATTATTCTGATTTAATTTGTCCTTTAATTCTTTTAAATTTGTATTTGGTAATTTTCTTTTTTTTTAATGCTTTTCTTGCATATCAGGATATTTTCATTATGATATAAATAGCTCTACTTTTATTCATCTTATCAAGAAAAATGTGCCAGCAAGAAGACATCTTGAGAGACATCCAATTGTGGCCCAGGGTTCTTCTACACTAGAGTTAAGGACCCAAATGCTTGTAGGAGGTTCTCCTCTCAACATCTTGTTGGTTTGTTTCTCATTAGTTTCCTCTCCTCATAATGAAAGTGTCTTAGTATGTAGAAGCATTGTCACTTTTTTTAATATATAAGATTTCAACTTAGATGTAATCAGATTGCATTACTACAATGCATCTATGTGTATTAACGGCACCTCACAAATAGGATCTATATTAATGCTGTCAGATCTGTTAAAGCAACCATCTCTACAGAATGACCATTCAAAGCATCCACAAGTAACTTTCTCTTCACACCAAAAGCTCATTTAGAACACCCTTTACACAGCAGCCACATAAACTGCTTCCTAGCAGCCTTTGCTATTGTACACCTAAAATGTGAAATCAATCATTGGAATGACACTTTGGACAGTCAACACTCATTAGCAATTCAAGATTGATTGATACATACAATATATGTGCGCAGATAGTTCAATTAATCAGCTGATTCTCTGTGTATGATGTTATGCAAAAATTGACTTGTTTGCATTAATTAATTTTTTTGCAAATGCATCACAAAAATTTATTTTTAACTTTAAACATTTTACATTTTTTGTTGCTATATCAATAAATGGATTTCAGATAAAAAATTTGTTTGAAACTCGTTGGTTAGACTTTGTGATAATCTTTCCTGATGTTGCATGCTTACTCAATTTATGATCACTTGCTCATCAACTCTTATCTACTGCTTCCAGTTTTACTATGTAAATTGTAATCATCAGTATGAATGTGAATTCTGGCAACCTTGCTTGACTTTAGCTTGCTTTTGAGAAAAAAATGAAGAAGATAATGTATGATCAGCAAGGATTGGTTGAGCTTATGTACCATCACAAGGGTATCATAGCAGATAAACTTAAATTCAGAATTGGAAGACTGAAAATAAGGAAATCTGCCATTCTCTCTAAATGGTTCAAAGATGCAATTGCTGGATGTTTCCTGTTAGTGGACCCATGCTTTAATAGAAAGCTTTACCAAGCAGCTGATAGTGGATAAATTCAAAGTTTTGAACAGATGGCTTGAGGCTTTCTGCCAAAGGCATGATAACATCATTTTCAAAAAATGTCAAGAAAAAGTGGTGGAGTGGATAGCAATACTGTGGATGAATGGAAGTTGAAAAACATAGAGCTTTATGCTGATTATCCTCTTGGGACATTTACAACTTGGATTAAACAGAGCTTTTGTTCAAACTCTCTTTGGACACTGCACTGCACTTCAAAGGGACTGAATGCTCAGGTGGTAAACAGTTAAAAAAAAAACAGGATAACTGACACATGTGCCAACAAAGGAAGAGACAGAGAAGTCTTTTGCCATTGCATAGCCCATAAAATGTCACTGTTTTGGCAGAATTTACCATGAGGATTTGCCAATATTACATGAACAAAAAAGCTTGGATGACAAGCAACATCTATGAAGTGTACTTAAAATGCAAGATTGACCACCAACAATGAAAAATCTTGATGATTGTTGACTACTCACCATCCTGACTTATGGCTTAAGAACATTAAACTTGTTTTTGCCTCCAAATATGACATCAGTCACCAAGCTCATGGATCAAGGGATGATCAAGACACAAACTAAAATTCAGAAAGAGACCTCTGACTGCTGTTTTGCAGAAACTGGAGATAAAGGACTTGACTGGTCTATACATGTTTAAACAGACTGCCTTACTGGAGGGCATCTACTGATTGCATCCATCTTGAAATGATATTGATGCAGACACTCCAAAAGTGCTTCAGAAATTGTGATAACAGCTGAGGTTGAATGGAATGATCATGCTGATCTTCATGAACAAAATAAAAATGATCACATGGCAGCTGAATGCAACTGCACTGTAAATCACTTTAGCAGAATTTGTAGCCATGGACTCTTCTCTCACTACTACTGACAATAGTACATCATCAGACATCACAGGTCTTCAGTGCAGGATGAATGAGGAGAATGAGCTTGACTGTGATAAGGAAGAATAGGAGGAGGAAGTTTCAGTCCATCCACAGTGTTACTACATGTTTGTACAAGATGAAAAGTTTATCATCAGCAAAGGCTGCTATAAAAATCTACTGGAAAGTTGCATCGATTTGGAAATGCTTCAGGCAGCATGCATGGCCAAATGTAAGTAAGGCAGGTGGTTTGGCAGTGCTAGATTTCTTTACGAACATTTAGAACTGAAACCAAATCTCCCCACATCACATACATTTACATGTATGTTTACATGACAATAATAACATGAACACACAATATTATATAACAGCAAGACAAACCAAAGTTGTAGGAAATCAAAAATTTATTACTGTGCACTTTTAGAAATACATTTGTCAAAATGGTTTTTCATGTCTTTTGAAGAAAACAAAGTTGCACAGGTATTAATGCAAATTAAGTGTGTATACATTTACATTGTGCATTTGCACCTTAAAGTACACGTTATGAAGAAAACAAAATGGCAGCCACTTAACTAACCTGCACAGAAAAGCCATCTGTCTATGGAGGTCACAATTGATATTTTCCTTAATTGGCCATTAGTAGTGGACAATGGGGCTAGGGGATGGCAGCCCTAGGAAAATTTACTGTAACACTACTGTGGCAAAGGATGTAATTTAAAATTGTGAGCACATGAAGAATTTTACTGTTACGCTTTGTTACATTCTCAGAGGATGAATATTTAAAAGTCCTTTAAGTAGATACTTCACACACACACACAAGTATGACATTTGTTCCAATATGCAAATGAATTGTGTGACTGGTTTGATGTGATAATGATAAGTGTGCATCAGAAATCACACTCAAAGAGAGTAAAAGATCTGACAGTTATTATTGGTATTATGGTGGTGGTGGGGTTGAGGAGGTGATAGCACAACACTTAAAGGTATAGCCAGGTTAGTGGAACAGTAATGAAGGTGGTCATTGTCCAAATAGTCCTGAGGCATGTAGGTGTGAAACTGACTATTTATAAAAAGTGAAGTGGGAGAGCAACAGATCTGTGTGAAAGAATAGCAGTTCCAGCCTTGCTCCATAGTCACCAAATGGTGACTGACTGAGGGATGAAAACCAAATCAGAGATCACCAGGTTTTAGGGACATCAAATACCTTGCTGAAGAGAAATCCCTCACTAAGGCTAACTGAATCAATCTGCTCTCTTTGACTGCCTACATACATCCCGAATGTCTTTATTACTGCTTAACACTGGCACTTCAGTGAAGAATAGCAGCCACAAGGACATTTGATAAGTACTTCTACAGATTGTAGAATTGTTGACTTGCTTGTTGATTTTGTAATCATGCAGTATCTGTATTTTTAAACTGCTTTGCCTACAAATGTTTTTCAACTGAAGTGTACACCTTTTAAAATGCCTTTCTGAAAACAAGAAAAGCTTAGAACATCAAAACTGTATGCATGTAAAGGTAACAGGTACAATTGATGTAGATCTATCATGGTAATTTTAGTCAATGTCAGTACTGGATAGATGGATTTAAGCATGTTGTAACAGTTATTAAGTTGTTCAGTGGGTATGGACTCGTGTTTCAGTTCCACAATGAACTTGAAGTTACCACCTAATGAAAAACCTTTTGGAACTGATTGCTTATTCATTTTTGGCAGATCATATGGCTAGATTTGGACAGAAGGCTAAAACTACTAATAATCCTCAAGTACTTGTGAGGGATTCATTTATTTAATAGGGCAGAAATTTAAAACAATAGCAGCAGAACTGCAACAAGCCAGATATTTATAGTGGTTGTGAATCCAACACCAGATTTATTGCATGTTGATCAGCTGACTTTGGTATTCAGCTGTGTCAATTCAGAGGAGCAAACTGTAAAATAATTTATTGGAGATCTGTGGGGACAAACAATGGTCTGCATGCACATCTAAATCAACTAAACTTACTTATTCACTACATTCCTTGTGCTGCCCATTTTTAAAATTTAGTAGGAATTAGCAGTATTAACGACAGTTACTCAAATGCTATTAATTTGTTCTGGTTTTTTTTATTTGCTGTTTTTTTCTGCTTAGCATCCACATATCACTGGAAAACGGTTTTTCTGTCACGATGGTTGCCAGTTATCCTTGACAACTAAAAGTCTGTCAGACGCAAGATTAAGCAGTCATACAGATTCTGCAAAAGCCCTGTGTCAGAATGATAGTAAAATTTGGCATCCCCATAGGATACTAAGTGATCACGGTTTGAACACTTGTTGTTGCATCACAAACGTTCGAAAGTGCGGTACTGAACTTGCTGCGGTTTACCTGATTGATTCAGAGCACAACTTTCCTGATGAATTCATACAGACCAAACGTTTAATACAGGATGAACCAGACAAATGTCCAACAAACTTCTGCAAGTTTTAAGGAAAAGAGTCAGCTTTTTTAAATGTGTACATTGCTTTCACAGTTTTCCTGACTTTACCATCTATAAACTATGAAGGAGAATATACATTCTTGACGATGACAAGGATAAAAAAATGAATTGATGTCAACAGTGCATCAGAAATGTCTGAATGTATAATAGTAGTTGAGTCAGAACCGGTGCAAAGAATTGACTTTGATGATGATGATGACATTGTACTTAATTTTTCTTCCCTCAAAGCTCAGAAGAAAGTGATAATTTAAGAAGTAAGAAATATTTTCACCTGAGATTTTGTGTGTTTGTATATTTTCACATTTGGTTATATAATGTAATAGTAAATGCAGGTGTAATGGGTATGTAAAAGGGAGACATAAAGTATATGAAGTGTAGCTCTTGTTTATTGTTTTATTTTAATTATAAATCACTGTAAAGATATTGTTAGAGTTGTATAATAGGCTATTGGTGATGTCTGTATGCTTCTATTTTAGTTTACCACAGTGTAAAATGTACATTTTTTTAATGTTTTTATTATTTTTTACTACTACTACAATATTGAGGATGAAAACCATCATATTTGTTAATAGTTCTTAACAAACAAGATCACTGAAACTAACTCTCATTCCATTTCGTTTTACTTTTATGGTGATCATGTTAACTTCCTAAGGAGTTATTTTATTTGGTTTTGTGTGTGGCAAAAATGAGCAGTTTAGACATAATGCATTGTTTTAATCCTGGTTGTAATTTGGGGATGTGGCAGAGTGTTCTCTGTGTGCAGGATCTCAATAAATCTTAATCAACCATGGGGTGGCCATTATATTCAGGTCTCACTATATTATTTCTATCTTTATAATCAATAGTGATCTCTTCTCATAAATTGAAATCAAAAGAATTCCTTTACTTGTTGATTTTGTTTTATATTACTTTTATCATTAGAGGAAGGAAATCTCAGAGCATGGCTGCTAATTTTAGAACCAGAGTAGTTTATTAGCCTGGTCACCTAAGTTGAAAATGGAGTTGTACATACAGAAAGAAAAAATATATATATTTAAACAGGAAATTGAGTCACTTATAGTTTTTATATGGCAGGTACTAAATTAGAAAAGAATTTTTCTTTTAATGGATGTGATGGTGAAAAAAATCTCCATCTGTGAAAGGCAATGCACATCAGCTGCTAACAAAACCAATAGAATGCCAAGAACCAAACTTTAAACATAAAACAAATTTTAGTTTAATTATACAAGTTCTTAGTTTGGCCTCACTGGATATACTCTGCAGACGTGAAGACTTTACTAAAGAAAGAATATTGAATTATTAAAAAAGGTAAAAAGATAAAAATGAACAATGTTGAGGACAAATATGGCAGAGGTTCTCAACTTCATTTGAGCATTTGGACAGACAGCTTCTCATCTGTGTAAAGCTAAGAGCACTGGGAGCCTTAAGTATAAATCGGCTGGTAATTAGCACTGCTTATGAGTGGAAATTTATTTAACTTGGAATTTTTGTGTAAGACTAGAAGTGAAGATGGCTTTCTGCCTGGTTGTAGCAATAAAATTAATTAACAGATGAGGAAGGTCATCTTGTTTTCATTTATTTTGCATATATTGTAGATTACTGTTTATTATTAGGCTGCCCAATTCTGCAAATAGAAATAGTACTTTCTAGATCTCACCAAATTCACACCCCCCCCACTTTTTTATACCAGACTTTAAACTAACTAAAGAAGTAAAATCTTTTTACTGGTATTTACAAACACATTTTAAATTCATTTTTAAGAGTTATTGCTGAATTCTATTTTGTGACTGATATTTGTTGTGTTTTGTTTTGTAATGGCCAGAGATCCTGCTCTTACCTTGATCTATCTGTAGCCCAGGTGCGATGCTTAGGTTTAATAGTCCAAAATATTGTTAATGTTTCACAGATTTATCATTGAAAAAAGTCTACAGTCTTTCTTTAATTGCTCCATTGGCACAACTGTTATGTTGGATGATGATTATTTTTTCATCAAAGGTGGTATGAAATGAGCCTTTTATACAATATAAACTATGAAGTTTGAGTAGAAGGTCAAAGCTGACTGAATAATGTAGTTAGAAACAAGTGAGGTTTTGTAAAATCTGGATTTTATGGAATAGGTTGCCCAGTTTCATTGCAAATGTTTATGCTCATTTCGGAGGGAGGAAGAAAGATTAGCATTCTGGAGCTTCCTTTTGTTATATCTTTGCATTCAACTTGTTGCACTATTTTTTAATGTTCTTTGTGGCGTATTTTGTCTATGTGAAGGCTTCCTTTGAATGCTCAAATGCATAGCATGGCTCCTTGGTTTTATTGTGATAAGAGATGGCAAGTTCTATTCACTTTGTGAAAAGTTGAAGGTATTTTTTCCTGATCATTAAGAGAAATCCTCTCTTCACCATCATTTGAATGACGGATCACAAATACAATTTTGATCACCTCAAAAAGTTTTTCCAGATCTGATACTTCTCTTTGCCAGTTTCACATAGAGACAAAATGATCCTGTCCCAAATGGTGTCCATTCTAAAAGATGGGGATTGTCACAACTACCATTGTCTTCCTTATGAACTACAGTCTAGATCAGTGGTTCTCAACCTTTTTTGGGCCATGCCCCATCTAATTACCTCTAAAATTCTGATGCCCCCATGTGGTGATATATTTGGACCCAGACCTCTTCATTCGTACTCAATTGTCCACCTTGAAAATCAAATTGCCCACCTGTGGGGCATACGCCCCACGTTAAGAACCACTGGTCTAGATAATCAAGACTAGCTATCTGTCATTCATTCTTGGATGATTACAACCTGTATTATCCAAGACTGCTAACAGTCCAGTACACAAGTCTTGGTAAACCTTTTAGGTAACAAAAATGGAAGACTATTCACCAACTGTAAGAGAGTCTAAATGCATAAGTTGCAAATGTGTACCTGATACAAAAATACTGGGGAATAACTGAAGGAAGTTCTGACAAAGATTTAAAAAGTCACATGGGACTAAAACAAGAAACGTAAATTACCATATTTAATTTTGAGATATGTAAGGGTTAAGATGTCAAACTTTGTAAATGAGTATCTGTGACAAAAATACTAGGAGATATGCAAATGGTTGACAGTATTATCATTTGTATACCTAGTCATAAAACTGGTGTTCTTAACAGTGCTAACTGAATGCATCATTAATGCATAGGAAGAACTAGTTAACATGAACAAATTATAAAGCAAATGAATGCACAAGAATTTTTTTTTCCATTAGCGTGATGGAAGTGTTAAATGGTTGTAAATATTTTTGCTAGCTTTCCGGATTAATTTCAACTCTTAAGTTGGAATATCTTCCCTTAATTTTAATCTTAACTCAAGGAAAATTGAATACTTTCACATAAAATATAACCTGAATTTTGTATGCATTTGCAGAATCATTTCTAATTTTGCTCTTCCCAATAATCATAAATGAAAATTTGAAATGTTCTAAGGGAAATAACTGAAAATATCCTTGATCGCTTTCCCAGAGTTCTATCTAAATCTGATAGCTTAACTTGGCACTGTTAGCAAAACTTCTAACCAAATCCAAATGTGCCATCCATATTTTTGGTATATTTCTCAAGATTGTGGAAAACAAAGTGATGTGCTTAAGCTCAAAGTAAGTTTCTTCTTGCTTGAGACAGTTGGAACTGAAAAGTATAGTTTCACTTTCCCACTTCAGCTCACTGGAGTTGTGCAGACATTCAATGGCAACTTTGTGATTGTGGAGTTGCCATTGTGCATTGGGAATGAATTCTGAGAAAATGTACACCAGACCAACCAATAAAGAAGCAAGATTTGCTTCTGTGTGATTATAAGGTTAATAGGTAAGTTAGTGCTTGGGCTTTTCTTAAACTAACTAATGTACCCAACTTTCAGCATTCACCTGCTATCGCTTTAATTTTTCTGACATTATTTTGGCACCAAGTTGTCTTTCTATTTTTGAAGTGCTCACCCGGCTTGACCTTGACTTGAATCCACAACTTGTTGGATACTGTGTTTTTCAGTCATAATTTGACCAATGCTTTAGTTCAGTGCAAAAGATCTTCTGTAAAAATAACATTTTATACCCAAACATTCCACATTCCTCCTCAACACTAAAAACCCTGAATATGGCAACAAGGAAAAATTCCAAAATGTAGGTTCAGTTATGGTTTATTACTATCATTGAAGTGATCGGAAAAGCCCAATTTAACCCTCTCACTTCAATAAACAGTATCTTTCCATTAACCTTGCCATCCTCCTTTGCTAAGTCAGCATTAGGCTCAGTCCCTTTAAATAATCCGCGTTAAAAGTTCCAAACAATGCATCATTAATATTAGACAGGGAATGAGATTCTATTGTTTTTATAGCACCAGGTGCAATGAAACAAGACCATTTTTACTATTTTCCTGCTGATATCATTCTGGACGGGTCTTTACATCACCCAACTGATTCCTTGATTTGTGTGGTAAAGCTTTAAAGGAGAACATTTTCACCGAAACCACTGCTTTAATACAAACAGTGATACTTTAAAATCGTTTCTATTCACTGCTGATGAACCAAACTCATTATTCGAGAAGCATCCAAAGAAGGAAGCAGTCTTGTACTGGCCATTGTAATCTCTAACCAAAGTTCCTGGAGGGTTGCGATTATCTGTTTTGGGTTGGAGGCTACTCTATGTATACGCGTGTATCTGGGCCCCGGCTGAGCTTGGAGGGCAGGTTTCAGGTAAGAACTGTACAGACTTAACCCATTTTAGGCTGACGGTAGCGCATCATTTCTGGGGACCGGATGGAGAAGCTATAATAACAGTAGTAGTAATAATAGTAATATGAAGAACGCTTAACCAGTCTAGCTGGCGTTAGCGTCTTATTGCTCCGCCATTTATGGACTTCACCAGCCCTTGTTATACTTTTCTTTTTTATAACTTAAATTCAGTTAATTAATTATTTTTAGCGGTGATTATAAACCAGAATCGGGGACGGGGAGAGACCCGACCCGACCCGACCCCCTGGCAGGTCGCCCTGTGTGATGTTGTTACCTGTGTCCCGGGGGGGGGGTGTGGTGGTCGTCTGCGTCCTGCCGTTCGGCCTTCTCCGTATTTAAGACAGAATAACCCTCGCTATCCGTCACCTGGGATGACTCGAGCTCTCTCGGGACATTTCCCACTGATTTCTCTCGGTGCCATTGCAAAAAAGGCGGAGGTTGGGGAGGAGGGGGGGCGCCTCCAGTAAGGGGATAGAAGTCGAGATGGACCGATCTGTTGTTGTTTGTGTTAGCGGTCTAGCACCATCATGGGTCCCCGTGTGAATCCCTTCCTGCTGGTGCTGCTGTAATTCGCTCTCTAAACGCTGTTATGGAAATGATCTGTATCAGGTATAATTAAAACTAATAGAGGAGGGGAGGGGGTGGGGTGGAGAGAGAGGGGGAGGGTTAAACTTGTGTTGCCTATGGTAACTGCTACCTGTCGGGGTATTGCGGGCTAAGATGCAGTGAACCTTGTCAGGACTTCCTAGCATCAGATGCGGTTGCTGCTGTTTGAGGAGAACCTGGTAGAAAAAAGAGTTTGGGGTGGGGGGTATTTTGGGTTTTTGGTGTGTGTGTGGTGGACCTGGTAGGGCACGAAATCAATGTTGTCATTGCTTCTGTGAGGGAAAAAAAATCTCCTGACCGCCCATTCTAAAGATCTGTCACTTGTCTCCATTTCCTTCTATTGTCAAGAAATCTTCAATGCTGGTTCCATTCTCTCAGCGTAATTTTAGATCTTCAGCAAGTGCTGCCACACTCCCAGAATTTTCCACTTTGTTCTGCTGAATGACTGTAGGACAGAGGATGCATGTGGCATGGTACAGTTGGGCGATCACTACCACATCTTAAAGGAATAGTTTTTCATTTTTTTTTTTATTTTTATAGCTTTTGCATACTACTTGATCTTTGTGAATGCATCCTTCACAGCTTTACCTGTAGCTTTGAAAGACAATGCCTGTGCCTGCTTGTACGTTTGATCACCTTTAGACCAATCCTGGTAGTCACACCATCCTGGAGAGAGAGAACTGTATCTATTTGTAATGATGATTAGATGTAGAACATTGGTTATATTAAGCTCATTCCATCTAAAGGAAATATCTTGAATCGTCATCTGAGTTCGGTGGAGGCAACAAATTTCTTCAATTTGTCATTCATTCTTCTTCACCTGGTTGTCCAGCTTTTTTGAGATATTTTTATCATAAAGATTATCATCTGTTTAAAACTCTGCATATTTTTTCTAACTATACACCATGATCTTCTAACTACCATATACTATTGATTTAATGCATCAATGATTATATGCATTTCTGTATTCTGTGCTGTGGAAGAAAGATGTTTTCTTTAATTAGGTGGTTCTTGAATATAGCCTTGCATTGGATGATCTGAAAGGCCTTAAAGTTTTGACTTAGGATCCCAACAAAGTATGTAGTCCTTTGATTTTTAAAATTTTTTTTTCTAAAATCTAACAATTTATTGACACACTACCTAAATATAGTATTTAAAAAAAAAAGGAAAAGGTATTATTTGCCCTCATCTCATTTTGTTTATTGGGGTTGCAAAATCAAAAACGAATTACAGCAATGCCAAGATAGCCAATCGCTAAACAATTTGGCAGTATGTAACACTAGTGAACCTGTACCAAACTCTCTGAAACTAGACTTAGTTAGCTGCTGATGAAGTAGAGATAGCACTGCTTGCTTGAGCCATGCAAGAGTCAGAGAACCTTTTTGAATATGGACATCTGTTAAGCTATTCTTCTCAAAAAAAAAATCATCATTTATTCAATGCTGTTAATAAAGTGAATATATTCATTTGCTGCAATGAACTACAGTGAAGAAAAATTGAAAGTACAACCTTTAGTAAAATCTCATATCAACAAATTTGTGTCCAAGTACAACAAAACTATGCTGTAACGGTGGGGAATATATAATACATCATAAGTAGATAGTCACAAATTTGCTGAAATTTGTTAACTTTTTATACTAGTGATTAGGATTTCAGATATATTAAATAAGTCTTCCTCTATGATAGTAATAAAAAGCTGAATCTTTATGTATCCAGTACACACTGATTATCATTCATGTACATGGAATTAAGTAGGTAATATTAAAAATACTTATCACATTTCTGGATTACTTTATTCTAATTATTTCATTATAACCATTACTGTAAAATTGGCTGAGGAGGTAGATAAACTTATTTGTCTAGAAAAGTATCACCATAAAGTGTTATAGCTATTTTTCTATTTATCCGGGCCATTCATACCATATTGCTCTCAATCTTATGTTACCCATATGTTTTGTGTCAAATAATTCTTCTATTTAGGAAGGAAGGTATAATCTTTACACTGCAGTATCCTTGACATTTTGCTATTATCACTGCATGCACAGAAAGGGCAGTTCTCAATTAATTTCACAGTAAGCACCAACAGTCCATTTCAGTTGTTACAACAACATTATGAAGTGCACTGTGCAATGGTTTCTGTATTCATTTCTGCTTACTGTATGATTGCTCAAAGAGAGCCATCATTAACAAACAAATAAAAGGCATGCACAACACACACAATGACAGGCTTTTTTGGATATTGGTGGATTTTTATGTGGTCCCCATAGATGAAAAACTTTCACCATTTTGTTTCCTTTGGATGCATGAGTCTGGAGAAAGGTTGAGACTTTTGACCCATTGCTCTCAATCTGTCATGGCAGATTTTGAGCAACTGAGGACAGGAATTTGATGTAAAGGTAAAACAGGTTTTATATTTAGTGATGTCTATATTTTGTCTTTTACACATTCTTTAACATACTTTCCTGCCTGTATTTGACTAAGGAATTCTTTATCATATTTACCATATTCTGCAGGACTATGGAACAATGTACAATATATCTAGAGCCACTAAAAACTTTGAGGAATGTGGAATATACTACTATTGCCTACCTGACCTCAGAGCTTGGATGTAAACCATGTTATCTATTGAAGAATTTTTTTAAATCCTAAGGGCCGAACTGTTAAGACCAACCATACAGCAGCATTTGAAGAAATATTTGCAAATTTTGTGGGGAAACCTGGAATAGGTCACTAATGATACTTCAATAATTTAATTCCTAGATATCTGTAAGCTGTTATAGCAGTTATAGGCAGAGTCTGACGTGTGTGCCACAGGTGGCAAATTGAACTTTCATATGTGTGTCATAGGAGATAAATAGCAAAAATTCAGATGGCATGAATAATATGTGCATAAATATCAGTATTTTTCAGCACATTTTTATTCCAATGTGACCATCAACCTGTAGGCCTGTGCTAAGCTACAAGATACTGAAAACTTTCTACCTCCTTTCTATCTCGCTTCTTTAATGGTTTTCTCCCACCTCTCAGATGATGACACTGCAAGCCTTTCAAGGATACGTGTGTAAGACTGCTGGATAGTGTTGTTTACTAGGCTTTTTGATTTACTGTCTCACTTCTTGAGATCTCTCAGCAGATAGGAGCACTGTGCAAGATGATGTCATGACCAATAACACAGCCTTTCTTAGCAGTGGGTTTGTGATAGCACATGATGTTGGTGTTTCTTGCCAATTTGAGCTTTATTTGCATTTCTCAGCCTTGATGATTGTAAGTCAGCTAGTAACAAGTGAAATGGAGTCATTACATTCTATTGCTTAGTCAATTTCAAGTGTGTGGGCCATCTTTTGTATTTGTATTATCTATTTGATTGAATTTAAATAAACTAGGGCCATTGTATTGTAAATATAAAGAGGATATACCATGCTATGTATTTAACACCAATTGGGAAGTGCAGTTCTTTTTGCACAAGGAAAGGGTGAAAAACCAGAACACATGTATTTTGTATAATGCTACAGTAACAGTACCAAAGAAGTTTCACTTGGAGAGATACTTCAAACAAAATCATAATCTTATTGATGATAAATACTCTGAAATCAAAAATATGGAATGATTTCGTTAGTAAGAAAAAAATTTAGATGAAAAGGACATTATTAAATAAAGTTTAATAATTGCTGCTCAGAATTTAATTGATTCTGAAAAACAAGAAAGATTTTATCAAGAGAAGAATAGACGAAATAGCTAAAGATGTAATTTAACAGCTAAAGTGTCATGCAGAGAAATACCCATTATTTTCCCTTGCTATTGACAAGAGTCCTGATAAAACCAACAGCCCAGTTCAGTGTTTTAATTCAAAGTGTCAACAAAAGCTTTGAATTAATTGAGGAGTTTCTTAATTTGAAGTCATTGTACTCCACAATAGAAAGGGACTAATTTGTTTGAGAAGGTTAAAACTCGAGTGGATCACACGAATTTGGACTGAGATAAAATTCATGTGTGTGTGTACACCAGTGGAGCAAAAGCAATGTTTGGCAAGCATTCTGGTTGTGTAGGTCTACTGGAGAAATCTCTAACTGTTATAATTTTATGTACCATTGCATAATACACGTGTAGGCATTTTGGTTTTGAAAATGTAATGAGTGCTGTGCAATGTGTTAATAGAATTTTGCCTTGGACACTAAATCACTTTCAGTTTTGAAAATTCATTGTAGAGCTGGATGAAAGCAGTGATGAGCTGTTACTTTGTGTTCAGTTTTTGTCAAAAAGGAAAATGTTGCAGTGGTTTTCTGAATTCTGGTTAATATTGGTGAAATTTCTTTGTGAGAAGAATAAGCTTCCTGATGATTACATTTGTTTGAATGATGGCAAATGGCTTAGCAATTTTGGCAATGATGATAGATATTATGTCTCATTTGAATGACTTGGATACACAAATTTAAAAGACTAGCAAAAAATAAACAGTGACAGGAAAAGTTGTGTTGAAAGAGGAAAACTGAAGAAGGAATTAGTAGAGGTTTTGAAGAAAAGGAAGACAGTTTTGAATGAATGGACTCTAAAAATGTAATGATAGAAATAAATTTTCACCATTACAAAGAAAAAACAAAACTTTTGCTTAAAGATAAATTTTTGGATGGTTTCAAGAATTCAGCAGTGACATAACGTTAGGTTCTTTTCAAGATTATTTTCCTTTTCAGAGGATAAATTTTATTTCATTGATCCTGACCTACAAATGGAAGTGACAGAACTTGAATCCAACTTACACCTGAAAGATGAATATATATATACAGACCTACTCTAGTGCTTTGGATGGTTGTAAAATTGTAGTTTTGTTTTAGGCCTGTCTACCTGACTCTCAGTATCCAAATCTAAAAAAAATGTGTGACATTGCATCTGTTATTTTGGGACGGCTAACATTTGTAAAACAATATTCTCATTCATGAAGTGTATAAAGAGTACACAGCATACGTGTCTTACTGATGAACATTTTTGTAACTACCTATGACTAGGAGCTAACTACACATTTGTAACTGTACAAAGGAACTGTTAGTGGGAAGCAGCTCCATAAATCTCACAAGACTAGAGAATAAAATTCTGTTTTTAAACATTAATGTTAGTTATTTTTATTTTCATTTCATATTTAGTTTTGTAATTCGCACAAATATATTTAGTTTGTAATATTCTTTGTTGTTGACATTTGTTATGAAACTGTATAATCAAGATTCTCAGGTCACTGAATTAATGATTATGCTCATGTGGTACTGGATACTATTGCTCTACACAATATAAGAGGCTTTCTAAGAAAATACTTAGAATCTCTTTTTGTATGAATTTCAGAATAAATTTACATGTGCAACACTTATTGTGGTCAAATTATTATGGCAGAGGTTTATACAGTTGAGTTTATCCATATCTCTAATACATTTTGCAGCATGGAGATCTTGTTTAAGAAAATGCATTGACTTATTACATTAGAAAGAGTTCAGCAAAGATTCACTATACTATCCCTATGTTTTAAGCATTTAGAACAGGGATGCACAACTTGCAGTTGCTTAAAATGAATCAAAATTTCAATGAATTGCTCAATTTGTTAGACTTGCATAATGATTTAAGTTCATTTTTAAAATTTTGTCTAATTATTTTGCATGGGATTAGTGACTCTGTTGTGGACTAAATTCATAAACATCCTAATTATTTTGGCATCATGGAAGATCGAATCTACTTTATAGCTCATATTATTATGGTGGTGGTGGTGGTGTTGCTTTCATGGACTGCAGTGAGCCAAGAGGTGATTGTGCAAGAGAGGAGATCAACCAAGCAAGAAGAATGGAGATGGTCATTTCCAAGTGGCCTGGGGCCATGTAGGCATTGGGCAGACTGTTGTATAACACTGGATGTAAAGAGTGAGGTGGAGAGAAACAGATGCATCTGTAAAAACAACACCAGTTCTAGTTCTTTTCCATTATCATCAAATGCCAACTGTAACTGTTTGTTAATCAAAGATCAGACTAGAGTTTACCAGGCCTTATTGATATCCAAACAGTCTGCTGAAGTGATCTCTCCTCACCAAGGCTGACTGAATTCATTTGCTTTCTGGTTTAACAGTCCATGTGCATTCTTCTGATCATCTTCTCATCATTGTTCATTGCCAGCACTTAAGAGAGACTAACAGCCTCGAGGACATTTGATAGGTACTGCAACATTTGGAGAACTAATTATATATATAAGCTTATTGGGTTGGGTTTCCTGATAAGTTCTCTTTTAACCCTCTTGTAACATTATAGGAAATTTTTATATAGTTGTTATATTTCTATTAAATGAACGGGGAGCAGAACCTTATGGAAAATATATGTAACGTTTTTAAATTATATTTATTCTGAGCCCTCTAAATCTATCACTGTTAAACTGATAAAAACTTAAGCTTTGTGACAAAATATTGGAGGGACAACACTTAAGCTATAAAAATTTTTTGGGGCTGCCTCTAATTCCTCTGCAGCTATAAATAACACTGGACACAAAAAATAACTCTTCATCTGCCACTGAGATATATGTAGGTGTCCTTTCTCAAATCAAGCATGCTGATTACAAATCTGAAGTCAGAATTGACCCAGAACATGAGGATTTGTAGTTACAGAAAAATATCATTTCAGTCATTGTTTATTAATAAATCAAGCACATCACAAAATTGCAAAAATAAATTCATTTCACAACATAAACACATTGTATATTGTACAGTAGATGTTATCCATAAGCTAAAACACATTGTATAAAGTACACATTAACTGTTTAGAAATGCTTTTAAGTACTTGATTTTACACTTGTGAATAGCAGTGGTTTGTCTCTGAAGAAACCAACAACAACAGTCCTCCATCGTGTTGGAGTTGAATCTCCCCTGATAGCGGGTCTCCATTGCCTTTGCATGTTGGTGGAACCTCTCATCACTCACAGCACCAAGGTTGGCTTGGAATAAATCCGAGTGAGAATGAAGAAAATGCAACTTCAGCGACATACGGCAATCCATGTCTTGAACCAACTCAGCATTGTTGTTCGCTTTGTGGTTCCCAAGGAAATTGTGGGGTACCAGTTTGAAAGTCTCCCGTGCAGCCAGCTCCAGTGGGTTAAGCCTTGACTGGAAGACTGGATTGGAAAATAAATCACAAATTTGAGGTCTGATGAATATTCCAGCCTTCAACTTGGCATCGGTTAAAATCATTTCAAATTTTTCTTTCAAATAAAGAAATCCTGCACCTTCAATGCCCATTGCCTTTATAAATAGGCTTACCATACGTCCCGGTTTAGCAATGTTGTCCTGGCTGGTTTGAAAAATTCTGTCCTATTTTTTCAGAAATCTGGAAAAATTTTCTTTTTTTTTTAAGATTTTTATCCTAGTTTTACAGCAAAGGCACAAGGCAGTGATACTAGTTAGTTTTTAACTAGTGCATATGAAACTTTTACTGTTTGAAAAAAGGAGAGAGAGCCATGTGGGTTTTCCGACCTTTTCTAATTCTAAGGTCACAGCGTATGCATGCGCTCGGGGACTGTTGGCATTTTGCCATATTTTGCAGCTTTTTCCCATTTCTAAACTTTACTTTGACATTGATATCATTGGTAAATTTTTTGATTTATTTTTACAATACTGAAAAGAGAGCGTACATTTACCAAAGCACTCAAGAAGGATTACCTTTTTCTAAAAGAAAGTTTTATGTAGACAGGGTAAAATGT
Source organism: Nautilus pompilius (assembly GCA_018389105.1). NCBI lineage: Eukaryota > Metazoa > Mollusca > Cephalopoda > Nautilida > Nautilidae > Nautilus > Nautilus pompilius. The sequence continues at coordinate 2,359,721 of JACATO010000337.1, forward strand.
GATCACAGTTTTGCAGAGTTCTCTGTGATATATGGAGGTAGATTGGATATTAAAGACCATTTGCAATCTCAAAGGCACAAGGCGAGGGGCAAACTTGTGACAATTTATATGGATGTTTCAAACTGAAAAGATGTTAAAGTGATACCTTTCATTATTCGATACTACTTTCTTGGTCATGGGGTACAAGTCAGATTTTTGGATATGCACACTGTTCCAGGTGAGACAGCTGAGATCTTGACTGATGCCTTAGTCTCAGTTATTGACAAACACAGGGTGAAGGAAAAAGTTGTTGGATTTTGTGGAGACAACTGTAACACAAATTTTGGCGGCATAAAACGAAAAGGAAAGAACGTCTTTAGCTGATTAAAAACCAAACTTGGAAGGGACCTTGTTGGCATTGGCTGTGGTGTACACATTGTGCATAACTGTCTCCAAACAGCTGTTGGTTGATGTATTACCAATTGATACCGAAGCATTTATTGTGAAAATTTTCACATATACACAGTTTGTTAGGGTAATGACAAAAAAAAATTTTATTACCCTGAAGCGGGATTCGATGAACTTTTTGGTACGAATTAAGAATATGCTGATCATTCTTCTGAATTTTGAAAAAGTTCCCCCAGGGTTAGACTTAAAGTTTTTAATATAGTGTTTTTTTAATTTTCCAAACATGAGAGTGATTTGATTTAAAGATTTAAAAACAACGTAAAAAAATCAAAGAAAGACTTTATTTCTTTTTTAAAAGTTACAAATCATACAATACTACTTATTAAAATAATTATTTAAATATTTATCAGTTTTCCAAGTTTCCCTTAATTCTTCCATTAGTTTAATTCCCCTTTCAGCAATAATATTTGATCATAGTATATCAATAACAGAATTTTCTTGGGACCAGTGAGTTTTGAAGCATTTTCCAGCAGTTCTGCACTTAGTTTCTTTAATATTTGACAGGAGTTTGTCATATATTTCATTCTTAAATTTTTGGTTAGAAAACCATACTTCCTGCCAACCAAAAGCTATGAAAGTAACTGGTTTTTCAAGTATTGCTCTCCAGTTTGGTAACAGAAAATAAGCAATAAGGAAATAAATTGCTCTGGAATTCCACCGAGCACTGAATTGATGGTAGAGATTGCCAAATTATTTTCGGTAATTTGCGATTTTCATTATATTGTCGAAATGCAAAGCATAGAATATAAAGGAACCTGAAATCATCTCTCCATCCAGGATTTTCCACAACGGACATCTCTACCTCCAGAGTATACGATTCTTTTAAGACCTCATACCTTCAGTTATTTTATCTATAAATTTATAATTCAAATTAGGACCTGTGGTATGCTTATCAAGATAAAAGTCAAGAACATGTTTTAATATTCTGTCCAAAATGTGGTGTTGGCAACCTATGTACTGAGGTACATTTAGACCCATTTGTAACATTTTTTGCTGTATTCTAACTACAACCCCATTAATATTGCCAGTATTTATAGCAGTAGTATCACAAATGATCATTTTGATGCTAGACTATGCATCATTGTCGTCAAGAATACTAACAATTCCTTTAAATATACTTTTGGCTGAACCACTTTCACATCTGACCACCCCTAATTTAATTTTTTTCATGGGACTTTGAAGGCATACAACTTGACACTCTTCTCCATGCTTTACTTTTCCTTTTTCTCCAGGTAACTTTTTTTCATTAAAATGCAAGCAGTAATCTTTCTCTTCTCTAAGATTATTTTATTTTCAACTTTTGCTCTTCCCCACATCTAATCATACGTTTGAATATTCCAGACTGAGGAGTTGGCAGATTTATCCCCTCTTTTGCAAGATTTAAACAAACTTTTGATGCTTTATGAGTAGAAAGTGATAGTTCAGTAACTAATTTGGTAGGCAGAGACATAGAATATTTTTGCTTTGATTTAGGGGAAGATTCATAGATGCTTTCATTAGAACTGGTATCAGAATTGGTGGTTGAACTACTTGATTTGTCATCTTTTATATCATCTTGTGGCACAGTTTTATTGTCTTTTTGAGTGTATCTCTGTCTTTTTGATGGATTAATTGAGGAAATTGGAGCTGGTTTATGAGTTGCGTAGCCTATTTTTCCTTCAGATTCGATCTGTTTTTCATAAAGTTTTGTGTCTTCTTCACACAACCATTGTCCTTCTGGCTTTGTAATGTCAAATACAGTATCTAATTTTTTTTTTAATTCTTCTTTTGGATATCTTTGATTTTTTTCATATTCTAATATTAGTTAATTAATACGAGCAGTGATTGCCCGCTCACTGAGTTTGGGAAAACTCATCTTCTTCCATAGATTAATTAATTCTTCATGAATAATTTTAACTCTTTTTTGGTTTGATTTTTAATTATCAACTAGTGTATGGTAACATCCTAAAACATCTTTTTTCAAAGGTAACCTAACTTAATCTTTGAAATTTTCAATTCTTGGCAAATTTCTTTTATGTCTTTTAGTCGTACTTGGCAAATTCTTGGCCCAAATTTTAGCATTTTTGTCTATTGTATCACTTTACTTAAATCAGCCATTAGACTAAACTTTATTATAGGAGTTAATCTGAAAAAGAAAAGGAAAATTAATAAAAAATTATTAACTTTATAAAAAGTAAAATTTAAAAATAGGAGAAATTTAAATATTATCCATTTTTTCAACTTAATTCAATATACAAACAACCAAATTTTCGACACTGAAACACACGTCGCACATCCACCTCTCACGACAGCCAATTCAACACTGTTTTCCCTGATTTTTCTTTCACCCATAAATCACATGATTTACCAAAATCGCTATTTCTTAGCATCTTGCAACCCTAGAGTTAGGTAGAGGGCAAAGAACAGAAGAGACCCAAACAATGTATCAGTTATGAATAAATTTGTATGAGAATGCCAATACATCAATATTTATGAAATTTACCCTATTAGAGTGTAAAATGAAAATTTTTATTTGGCAGCCTGGGGCAACTTTTTTCACAAATCAAAAACAAGCTTTATATTAATGTTTTATATGCAAAAGTTCACCCCATGTCATAGCAGGAATTTTGATATTTAAAAATAAGTTCTGTAGTCATCACCCTAACAGTTCGTGTAACACAGCTAAAGTCATTCTGTGACTTTGCCGAAGTGGAATACAAAAAGCTATTACAACATGATAATACTAGATTTTTGTCAATGCTACCAGCAGTTGAAAGAATTCTTTACATTTTTTATGGCTTGAAATCCTACTTTTGTTCCCCAGAACACTGCCCAGGATTGATAAAACAATTCTTTGGAAATGATTGTGGAGATATGTATTTATGGTTTGTACATGGACAACTCAGCCTTTTCAACAAAGCGATTCTGGCCATGGAGAAGGACAATGCCAACACAGCAGATATCAAACTAGAAATGCAAAACCTGATTACAAATATAGAAGAAGGAAAAAACTGTGAATTTGTACCTCAAGGTGCAAAGGTCTTGCTGAGAAAACTTGAAGAAAATTGTGAAAGCATTGAAAAAGTGAAGAGTTTAAAAGTTTTTTATGAAAGATGTCTCTCATACCTTGACCTATGGAAAGAGAATTTTGGACAGGTGGAAGGCTTTGTGTGGTTAAATTCTGGAGACACATCTTGGCCCAGTGTTGAGCAGTCTGCAGTTAAGATCAACCAAAGGATCAGAAAGCAAGTGGTAAACATTGATCAATTATTTGATGAGGTTGTTATTGCAAAGAGCTTTTGGGGCTTCTAAGGCAGAAGTTTGGGCAACACAAAACTTTAAGTATGAAGAAAAGTGGCAAAACGTTTTTGCTCATTGCAAAGAATGACACATATTAGTAAAAAAATCTTAGTGCTGTAGTAGAATACATTCTTTGTCTTCCTGGTACTTCTGCACCAGTTGAACGAGTGTTTTCTGTAATAAATAATGTGTGGTCAGAAGAGAGGGACAATATGGTAGAAGCTAGAGTCAGGGGTCTTCTGTTGACTAAAATAAACATCCCACTAGCTGCTCAGAATATTTTGACCAAATTATAAAGAACAAGGCATTTCTTAGAAAAGTACTTTCAAGTGAAAAATATGAAAGTACTCATGATTGAATAAAATATTACTTGACAATAAAACCGTGTTTTTAGTTCAATTTATTTTTAAATGTCACTGTTCTACTTGACAATAATTTGTGTGCTTGTGCTGTCAAGCAAAGCATAGCTACTTTTTACGTCTTTTGTTTCTGTTCCCTGTCTCTCTCTCTCTCCTACCCCAACCCTCAGCCTTATAATTGATAAAGACGAATCATTCATCTTGCCAGCTCACACGTATTACTTCAGCACTTGCCAGGAACTCCACAGACCCCCAGGCTGGTGCGGAGAGGTGGCTCATCTCCCCTAATACCAAACCCACACGCTGCTGCTCTTCAGACCTTGCGTAATACTCCCATGGTCCCAGTTTCAACTCTGAAAATTATGGTAAGCCTATTTATCAAGCTCTTCATTAGGCCCAGCTTTATATGCAGTGATGGGACATACCTGTGGCACATTTTGCACATTGAATTTTCCTAGAGTATGGTCTATTCTTGATGGTCATTCTTTGATCTTATAGTGATTAACATTGTCTCGGCTATTCTACAAGCACAAGAAGCACATATGTGTACATGTAAGCAGGCAACCATGTGGTTCTTCTGCATAGCCTGCTGTGTGTACATAGTACTAAAGAGAGCACTCGAAATATATAACATAAGTTTTCCATTTATTTCTGTAACTAAAAAGTTTTACATATTGGGTTAATTCTGATTTCAGATTTGAAAACAGCATACTCAAATTAGTCTAAGACGTGTACTTTTACTTCAGTATCAAATTGGTTGTTGTCCAGTGTAATCTATCTATCATTATCCATATAAATTTGCACAAATTTCAGTATTGTCTTTTCACCATGTCTAGAAAAAAAAACAATTGAGGTGAAAATCAGAAGTTTCAGGAAAGTTTGACAGATAAGTAGTTTTTTTTATTGAAGACAATTCAAAGATTATTTGTCTGATTTGCAATAGATGCATTGCAGTAATCAAACAATGTAGTTTTACAAAGACTGTTCTACAAATAAAAAAAATCTGCTTTTTATCACCAGTCTAATGATATACTAGGCTGGTTGAAACAAAAAGGGGAAGGCATTTTCATTTTTTTGTCTAGCAGCAGATAAATCATTTAGTAGCTCAGTTATTTGTGTTTTTATGTGATGTAACACAAGATTTTGCTATTCCTTAAGAACTTATTGGCATGAGTTAACTAGAGAAACTGACTGAGTTGGTGGGCATTTAGAACAGTGCAATATCACAAAGCTTGACATGAAAAAAATATCAAGCATAACAACCAGTGGTGCTCCTGCAATGATTGGTGCACAGTGGAATGGTCCCATTATTCATCAACAGAATTTTTGTGGCAGAGTTTTTGACTGATAATGTTAGGAAAGTGGTTATTTATTTTCTAAATTTATCAAAAAAATGGTTGAAAAACCCATGGAGAGTTATAAAGGTGAAAGATATGCTGGAAAAATCAGCACTATAGGAAGTATTAAAAAAATCAATTCAAAGACTTCCAGAAAGAAAATTAGAATTTACTACTTTTCTACAACCCTTTCTCCTCCCAGTGGAGTTAAATCAGAAGTGAAAATTAGAACTGATCAATTTGTAATTAATGTACTTAAGGTTTATGGAAGGAGATTTACTCAATTTCTACTCTACAGGTGCCTGCCTCAAGATCAATATCCATAAGGCTGCTGTTTGTATACGCTTATTTGATTCCACTTAAAATTGTGAACAAAAATTTACCATTATGAGCCTTCACAAATCAAAGCTTCAGAACTGATTGAACTACAGTAGTGTGCATTCCATTTTGTGATTGATGACTATAAAATCGAATCTCTATATCAAGAAACTTGTTCCAGAAGTGCAGTGTCAAAAATCACATTAAGAAACTATTATCGCTGTTAATAAATATCTTTAACCATTTAAATTTGGAATTTACTAGCGTTATATTTTTTCACTTAAGCAACAAAATGAAATGACATCTGAGCACTGGGTGTTTGAAAGCCATAGACTCTATTTACAACTGTTATCATCAGATAAAACTTGTATCCTTTGCTGTGGTCAGTAATTGTCTCATTCATAACACAATCAGTTACAAGAGAGAAACGGAGCATGTGTAACTTTACGGACAGGGCTGCCAGTCAACTCAAGAACAGGTTCACACTGTTGTCTGCTGGCCACATCTGAAATATTTCGATAACTTCATTACGTTAACTGGAGTGTTTTTTTTTTATCTGCATTTCAAGGAAAAGTTCCAGTAGATGGGCCTGGTGGGTCTGTTTAAGCAGTTTGGCATGTATAGAATTTTACAAAACAGAACTTATAACAACTGCAGAGGGATTTGCTGTTGTCACCAAAGATGCCTGTCCAAATATCTGTATTGATGTTTTGAAAAAGTTCGAGTTATGTTTGAAGCCAATGGACTAAAAAATACCCACTAATGTTACATTATGTGAGCAAAATTTCAGACTGAAATAGAAATTTTTGCAATCAATCCTTTCTATAGTCCCTTGCCTTCACATTTGCACGCACAAGCTCTTCTCTGCAGCAAACCAGAAGCCAAGAAATGCATAAGCCTCTATAAATGTAGTCATTGATGCAATCAATAGCAGCAGCAGTACTGGCCTTGTAATTATAAGTATGATCCCACTGAGTTTCTTATTATGGTTTCTTCGATTTTTTGTTGAAAACCCTTATCTATGCTGTGTTAAGGGTGTGTGCCTGACAAGGGGGGGGGGGGGGTAAAATATGGTACAAAAATTATATCCTTGAAAAATCTCTTCCCAGCTTCTTTTAGTGCATGTATAAATTTACTGAAATGTAAGGACTGTCCCAGTTTTTATAATGTACATGTACCTAGTGGTTTTATTTAACCCTGTTTGTCTTAGTGACTTTTATGTAGGTACAGGTAATATTTTTGTATTTTACACCATTGGATATGTTGAATATAATTAACATGAAAATTTGTCATAAAAATATTAAATAAAGTTAATAGGTGTACATATTTACAAGAGAATGTTATCGGGATTAATTTCAAATTGACCTAAAAAGAAGAGCCTTAGCTTGTATTTAAGAGTAAGCCATTTACCATGAGATGCTTGCTTTTTAATGTAATTATTCAGTCATATTCTAGTCTTTGATTAATATGACCAACTATCTATCTAGCTGTAAGTTGGATGGCCCATTACAAGGCACTATTGTAATGATGAGACACACAATGTCTTAATACTGCATTCCTAGAAGATAACAGTACTTAGGCCTGATGGACCATAATCAAGACACAATAACTCTTCAAAACTGACCAATGCAGGAGCGAATGAAAAAATTCATATGTTAAGGTGCATTGCTTCAGGTTGCCCCACACATGTACTTGGATCTTGGCAAAACAAAGAGAGTCGTTTTTGGATGCAGAAATGTTGAAAAAAAACCCTGCTAACAGCGCTGAAAGCACTTGCATTTGATTTGAGTGAACAGGAAAAGGAAAAACTGACAAGATGATGTCCTTGAGCCAACAAATGGAAGCTAGAAGAATTGTAGATTTGGCTGAGAACATTGAAGAACTACTGAAAAAGAAACTGAGTTCCTGCCTGGAATATAGCTTTGCACTTGAGTCCACAGACATGAAAGAGACAGCACAGCTGTGCATCTAGTTTAGATTGGTCACTGAAAACTTTGAAGTGCAGGAAGAATTACTAGCCTTGTCTTCACTTAAAGACTGTGCTTGAGACTGATATACTGGAAGCTGTCAGTAAGGAATTTGAGAAGTTTGGTATAATCATGGAAAAGCTGACTTCACTTGCCACAGATGGAGTACCTGCTATGAAAGGGAAAAAAGAGGTTTCAGCAGTTTATTCAAGTCAAAAGAGGTTGATGTGCCTGTCTTCCATTGCATTATTTATCAGGAGAGTTTATGCTGTGAAAGAAGTGATCAAGATTGTGAATTTTCTTTGTGCTCGTGCACTTAACCATCGTCAGTTTACGGGATTTTTGGAAGAAGTTGAAGCAGAGTATGGAGATTTAGTTTATTTTAATGTAGTCAGATGGCTAAGTTGTGGAAACTTGTTGAAGAGATTTACTGAGCTCTGAGAGACCCAACTTGTCAGATCCCCAGTGGCTCACAAGATTGTACTTTCTTACTGATGCGACAAGTCATCTGAACATACTGAACTTGAAACTGCAGGTGGAAAAACAGATATTCAGATTCAAACTGGACATGTGGATTGAGCAGATGGCAACTGGAGACTAGTCATTTTCTATTGTAGAGCTATTTGGTAGAAATGAAGTCACAATTTCAGAAGGAATTCACAGATTTTGGTGAGAGTGAATCATGCTTTAAGTTTCTGTGGCTGCCTTTGGAGTGAAAATTCAGACACATCCTGAGGTTATCAGCATCTTCCCTATCAGTGTGGTTCAGTTTCAAGAGGAACTGATTTAGCTGAAAGTGAACTATGCCGACCAAGAAGACAGTATCCTTGGAATTTTGGAGATGAGTATATGAATCCCAGAAATATCCTGAAATTTCTGTCTATATAGCCAAACTCTGGGCAGTGTTTGGGTCCACCTTGTTCTGTGAAAATACATTCTCTTTCATGAACCTGCTGGAATCAAAGCTGAGAGCCACCATCAGTGATATAAACCTGGAGTCAGAATTGAGATGTGCCCTGACTGAATACACCCCACAGTTCTCGAGAATACTCCAGTCTCTTAAATACAGGGTGCGGCAAAATGATCTGACACATTTGTATGTTTAATAAAAGCCAAATGGAGTAAAGAACGAAAAATTTGTTTTTATTTTCGAAATGTACATAGAATGCCATTTTTTTCCATTTGGTTTTAAAAATTAAATCACTCAAGTGGGTACCGTTATTGTCCACACACTGTCGAAGGCGTTCACGAAAGTTGTCCATAGCCTGGCGGGTCATTTCATGTGGAATGACAGCAATTTCTTGGCGAATGACATCTTTTAATCGCTCAATAGATCGAGGGCGATGAGTGTATACCTTTGATTTCAGATATCCCCACAGAAAAAAATCACACGGGTTCAAATCAGGTGATCGGGCGGGCCAACCGATGTCACCACGCAATGAAATCAAATGACCGGGGAACATCTCCCTCAAAATTCCCATCGCACATCGAGAAGTGTGGGCTGTTGCCCCATCCTGTTTAAACCAAACACTGTCCTTATCGTCGAGTTCATTCAATTTGGGTTTCAGAAAAGTCTCTAGCATCACACAATATCGACCAGAGTTCACAGTCACTGTTACATTGTCTTCTTCGAAGAAGTAAGGACCCCAAATGCCAAATTCTGCTACCGCACACCATACGGTTACCCGAGGACAATGCAAAGGGTGTTGGTGCAACTCACGAGGGTTATTCTCAGCCCAGTATTGTAAGTTTTGCTTATTCACGCTGCCACACAGGTGAAAATGCGCCTCGTCACTGAACAACACAACAGCTGCACGGGGGACATGTTGTTGAATTTCCAAACACGATGCTCTGCGAGTTTTAAAGTCTCTTTCGCTGAGTTGTTGTGCCAACATCATTTTGTATGGATGCATTTGCAGCTCCATGTGAAGAATTCTTCGCAAACTTCTATCGGAAAGGCTAAGAGCAGCGGCGTGTTTCCGTGCCGAATGTCGTGGAGACTGTTGAACTGAACCTCTTACCGCTGCCACATTTTCCGGAGTTCTGGCAGCCCGAGGTCGGCCGGTTGATTTTCGTTTCAATGCTGATCCAGTAACTCAAGTTGGTAACCCACAGCAAAATCGTGTTTCGAGTAGGTACGGGATCATGTCTACCAAGCCTGAAGTGTACACGGAATGCTCTTTGTGTTGCAATTACGGATTCGTTGTTTTTGATAAAGGTTTCCACGATGAAAGCGCGATGTTCGCCCGTCCAATTCATGTCGGCAACTGTAAACGAAATGAAACAAAATGGCATTCTATGTACATTTCGAAAATAAAAACACATTTTTCGTTCTTTACTCTCTTTGGCTTTTATTAAAAATACAAATGTGTCAGATCATTTTGCCGCACCCTGTACCAGTATTCTCAGGGACTTTATAAAAATTGATCAATGACTAACTAGCACTAGGCCTGTAAATGTGCCCTTTTGTACTAATAATGTCTGTTAAACCAGTATTCTCATGATTTGATGAAAATTGATCAGTGTTACTAGCAGTAGGCCTATAACTGTGTACTTCTGTACAAATAAAGTTGATTAAACGTTTTTGGACTGCTAAAGAATCCATATTTTTGAATAGCTAACAGGCTATACTTCACCACTGTTATCAATAAAAAAATCCATATGGCCGCATGTGGATTTCTGATCATGTGGCCTACTATTGAAAAACTAGGTCAGCAAACAAATATCTGTCTTCATTACTAATTAAAGGTAGTGAGTAAAGTCTTGGATGAAATAATGTAGTTTCTAGCAGGAATTTTTGGACATTAATCTTCTTAATTATATTTGTTCTCTTGAATAAGTGCACAGTTATCTGAGTGTGAGGATGCAGCCTTCATGGTTGTGTTCGTGAGAGTTAATTTCAAAGAAATTGTTGGCATCACAATAACATAGTGATTGTTTTCATTGGCATCAAAATGCCTGTAGTTTCAACCTTTTTTTTTTTTAAGTGATGGGCCAGACACAATATGACCATCATAATGAGGCCACTGACACCCTTTGCTGACTGCTATGAATTTAAGCGATTTATTAGTATGTTATTGATGCAATGGAGTATATTTGTAATCATTTTTTATTCTCGTACATGAATTGAAAGCTGCAGACCATGGTAAGCAAGTTGGATATTGCAACTGATATAAAAAATTTATTGATGTAAACGGCAATAACATATTCAGTAAAACATTTTTTTCTGATGAATGCTTTATTCATCTTTCTGGATGTGTTAATTGCCAGAATACAGAAGTTGGTCTACTTCTAACTTTCATGAACTGTTTGAGAAACTGCCCATGACAAAAATACCGGTGTATTGGTGGCTATATCAAGGAAATGCATTATCGGGCCTATATTTTTTGAAAAACCATCAATTTGGAGTGTTATTATAACAACATGCTGTATCCTTTTATTGGTGAGTTAGATGAAGAAGAAATCAAAGACGCCTACTTCCAAGAGGATGGAGACACCGCTCACACATCTGCTCGATTGACAAAATTACTGGAAGAAGTGTTCAGTGATTAACTCATATTGAAAAGGAATTTGGCCTGCATGCTCTCTTGCTCTCACATCCCCTGACTTTTACCTGTGGGGAGCAATGAAAGCGAAGGTCTTTGAAAATAATTTCCATTCCATTGATGAACTGAAGCAAAATGTCATCAATTTCATCAGAGGAATAACATCTGAAGAATAGCAAAACATTTTTGAGAATATGAAAAATGTGTGGAAAAATGTTTAAACATGAGTGAGGCTTATTTTCAGCACTTATTGTAATGCACAGTTTATTATAATACTTTATTGTAAGAATTAATATATTGAAATATTGAAATAAAACAATAAATTTTCTACTGCATAGTTATATTTTGTTTTTTTATGTATGGGGTGATCAAAAAAGTATCTGTCCTGTCCTGTCCTGTCCTGTCAGCTGACATTGCTTGTGACCAATAGTTATGCTTTCATCATTAAAGTATGCATATCCACAAAATATATAGTTAATGTGAAATTTGATTTTGTTTTTTGAAAGTATATTAACATTTGGTCGGGCTCTTTGTTGTAAGCTGTTTTAGTATAGCTTCCAGACTTTGATTTCATAGTTTTGATAATCTATGTCCAGTTTTTTTAAAAATTTTGATGATAGAAAATGTTTGTTTACATTTATGTGCTTCCAAATAAGGATAAAACCCTTTAAACAAAGGAAATGTAAATGAAACATCTTTCTGGCTGTAAATATCAAATGAAAGATTTCCATTTGCAGATTGCACAATATTATCAGGAGTGACATCAAATGGATTTACAAATAATTTTATTTCTGGTTCTTATTGGCAGCAGTCATTCATTCTGTTCTCAGATTCTGCTTTTTATTTTTGTACTACAGTTATATATTCTGTGTAGCCAGTGGTTTCTGAAGCTTTTCCATTTGTTATAAAATCTTGTAAATTGTGAAAATGTGCCAAGTTAGAGTTCTGAAAGTGATTTTCAAGCACTAGTTATTTGGTGTGATATGCCTTTATTCTGCCAAGCATTTAATGTACAAGAAACCAGAGCTTTTTAATTGAGCATTGAAAACATTTGTTTCATAATTTTTCCAAGAAATACTAAGTCTGCAAGCCAGTCACCATCTGTTAACTGGAATATTTCTTGACTTGTCAAACAAATTTGTTTATTTCAAACTATAGTCCAAAGAAATGTTTAAGAACTTTTCCATTGCTTAACTGCATGACTTAAGTATGGTAAGGAAAATCATTGTTAGACATCAGATCTCTTAAGGATGTGAACTGCCTGTGATTTAAAGCATGAAATCTAATGAAATTGACTGCTGGTACAACCGCATCCATAACATGCTCCATGCCGATAGCCTTGCTTCATAAAACAACTTAGTGGTAATGAATCAGGCCATTCTTTTGAAGCTTTTTTTTTTTACCAGTCCTAGTAAATCTGACTACTTTCCTACCACAGCAGGGCACTGTGGTTAATTCATCAAGTTTGCCAGCATCTAGATTGAGACTCAAAAGTTGTTTTTTTTTGTTTTTGTTTTTTCCAATAGCATTAAATAGGTCAATATATTTTATTGTTTCATGCAGACGTAATTACTACTACTGTCAGTTCTGTAATTCTGGAATCGCTGTCAATGCCACGTATGAATATTAATTAGCATTTGTGATGTATCACTAATACCTGTGCTCTCATTCACTTATAGTGAATAAGCCACAAAGTCTGCAACTCTGCTTTTTAGATCTTTAATGAGATCATCCATTTTAGCAATGTGGAAGCTGGTTGTCTGAGTGGACAAACTGATTTAAGACATGGCAGGGGTCTTTTCTGGAAAATACATTGCCCAACATCTTTTAAGCAATCCTTGATGAATTCTCTCAGTTTTAAATGTTCTTGCCTTTTTTTTTTTTTTTGTTAAATGTAATTTGATAAGATAACTTGTTCTTGCTGCTACTTCAGATACTTGTTTTGGTTTGGTGGAAGCACCTTAACTGCATACTAAACCTCGTTTTAGCTGCTGAATTTTATCATCTTGTTTCTTTCTTGTCAATGCTGTATAATTATTGGCATGCCCAGCTTCATGTGTGTTATACCCCTTTGGAACCAATATCCTTTGGTGACATATTAAACACAGAAAAATTTTCTGATCAAGGGATAACAATGTATTTTTCTGTTCAAGCTTGGTTAAAAATGTTATTTTCAAAATTAACCTGACACTTTCTAGACATCACCATTTTGATCTCTCACACGTGTATTATACTGACTGAAATGTTATATTAAAACAAACACTGTTCTAAATAACTGGACAGCGTTGCATCTGTATATTTTGATAATGATTACATCATTTACAGGCTGTTACTATATTGAAAAACTGAAAATATTTGGGAGCCATTGTTTGAATCTTATAAAATTGGCCACATCCTTCGAAATTCTTTTAAACTCTTTCTGATAGCATGTAGGAAAATCTACTAGTTCCAGCAGATCATATGTACTATTCCACCATCCATGATTAAATTTTTTGGGCCATCAGTTTTAAAAAAAGAAAGCTCTCCAAGGATAGCAAAGACTCTTGCACTTTGGTGGAAGTATGATTCTGTTCTCATGTGACCAAGCAAGTACCGAGGTTGCTCACCTCCAATCCATGTTATATAGCCAAATTAATCATGCATACAAAACATTCAGTATGTGGTTGCAGTCCACTCATTTTGATAATAAATGTCACGTTAGCGTTGTCCATCAGACAGTATATGTTATGCAAACGTACTGTCCATTCGGTGGCTATTTTGATGGCTTGTTCTAGATTTTCTCTATTGTGCAAGACTGACACAAGTACAGTTTCTAACTCCATTTTCAAGTTTCCACTCTGTGGGAATGTAATGGGCACTTGTAGTTACATACAACTTAGTTGCCCTGCCAAGCCACAGAAACAGTCTGTTAGCTTTAGAGAAGCCTTTTTTACTTAATTATACAAAGATGGGATCACTGTTTTACTGAAGTGTGACCTTGAAGGCACTTTGTATGTTGGCTCTAAAATCTCAGCTATTATGAAAGCTAGACTGTACAGCCTGAGGTTGTAGGCAATAGTTTTAAATGAAATAAATCACTTAGCTGTAACTGGTTTGATCTTAAAGTTGTGCTTGAGCAACTAGAGACTACTGTACCCTCACTGCTTGAGCTGGAGTTATTCTCATTCATCACTCATCTCTGTGAAAACTAAACAATGGACTTGTATGAAGCTGATGGGGCTTCTATTTTTGTACTTTCACTTAACATTGAACATTTCTATAGGATCTTTGAAGAGAATCTACTTTGCTTTTAAGTTCCAATATAGCCATCAACAAGCAGCTTTTAAATCTAAAACCATAGGCTCAAAATCCTGTACAGCTGGTCTTTGAATGTGAATGATCAGCCTCAGGTTTTTATGCTCTAAATTGTTGTAGATAAGTGAACAGTAAGTGCTGAGAGTGACCACTAATCAAATGCAAATTGGTTTTCGTGCCTTTAGGTGCATATGTGGTTCTATTATGTGGCTGGTTTAGTTTATCAGCCCAAGCATACATGTACTTTCTGGTTGGCTGAGTGATCACTAGATTTTCCATACACCCAGTCTTCAGTTCATGCATGCAGATTACTTTTCTCATACAGACTTCACACTTGGTTAGTAAGATCTATGTATCATTAATATTGCAACATCTTGCTCACAATATGATATGAATATTGTAGTAAGGTATAAAGAAATTCATCAGTACATTGGTAAATCATCACAGGCCTATACTAAAACAAGGATAAAATGTTTTGACTAGGCTGACCACAAGATGGTCACACTTATTTGTAGATCATCAGAATGGCTTTAATTATGATACAGTAGTTCTCTTTGGAAATTCAAATAACAGATGCATCCATTATATGGAAAAAGTCATGGCCTTTCACTCACAATTGATTATCCAGAAAAATCATCCATATTCGGAATTGCTGCCATTAGAGTAAAACCTCCAATCAATGAAAATTTTCTTAACATGCTCGTTTCTCTTCAGCTTCCCATCAAGCTCTTTTAGTCATTTGTTTCCAACTGTCTCATTTATGTGGCAAATGTTGAAAGGAAGATGATTGGGAAATTGTAGTGAGACAAGCATGTGCTGGCAACATTTACTTCAATAATTGGTGGAGTTTCTGTTCAATCAGTTTTTACTCTGACACTGTTAGTAGGTGTATACTGGTTGTTTACAAGCTACATGTGAGCCAAGCAGTGCATTTTACTTGATTATTTCACAGTAATGGCTGATCCAAAGAATTCTTTACCAATATTATGGGTGCTAGTGATGGTGGGCAATGATAGTGGTGGTAAGAGTCATTGGTATAAGATCATTGTATACTGAGAGTAATAAAAGAGTTGAGGCTAAGAAGATGCATATTGTGAAATCATGGTGGCATGAAATGTCAAAGGAATGTGCTAAGCATATAGAAAAAAGAAATCATCAAAGTAGTTGAAAAAACTCCATCATGCAGTAAGTTTGCTCAGCTTAGAGAAGATATTGGTCTTTATTTTAAATTATTTTTCTAGCAATTACATGCCTATAATACATATGCTTTATTATAATGTACAGTATATTTATTTTATTTGTTTATTTATAGTACATATGTATAAAATGTATAATAACTGTTTATTAATATTCATTTGGAGGCTGAATTATGCTTCATAACACAACTATGCAATATCCATTAATCAGAAATGTTTATCTGGAACAGCATTGGTCCTAAACATTCCAGATAAAAGAGGCTGTACTGTAGTTGCTTTGTTAATTTACCTTTTCTCATTTAAGGAAACAAAAAAGAGTTGTTAAATGGAATATATTAAATATGTGAAGACATGGTTTTATGATAAATAGTTTCTTTTTAGTTTAGTTGTATGAATATGCATTATGCATAAACTTTCTTTTTTGATATATTACCAGATTTTATGAGAAATAGTGAAATTGTTATCTTGTGTTTTTCTGCTTGGGTTATCAGTAATGATGTTACTTTTGTCAGTAGGCTTATTGATGTGAAGAATCTGGGCTGCGTTAAATAGTTGTGGGATGGAAATGGAAAATCAGAGTGGAGATGTGACCTCAGAAATGAAGGTAACACAGTCATCTGGTAATGAAGCCCTCAAGAAAAATATTGAGACAACTCTGGCACAAGTCATTTTAGGTAAGTTGTATCAGGAAGGAAAAAAAATTCTTTTTATTGATCAATTATTTGTAAACTAGCACTAGTAATCTATGTATTAAGCATTATCTAAAGGTAAGAAGAAAAATAGAATGCTAAATCAATGGTTAAACTATTCTCCATGTTTCCTTAAATATTTTTAAATGATGATGATTTTAATTAGATTTTTTTTATGATTAAAGAAAATAATGATATTTTTTGCACCAATTACTGCTTTTGAATTTCTTTCAGACCTTAAATAAACAAAAACCTATTCATTCGTTCATTCCAGTTATATTGATTTATAAGGCAAAAGGATCAAATTAAACTTTATTTTTTTTATGTACCTTAAAAAAATCTTACCAGCACAACTATACACCATCGATCTGCTTCTTGATTTGCCTGATCTTCCCACTTGTCAAGATCTATGGAAAAAAGATGTCACATTTTCTCATTTATCTTTCTGTGAAGTGATCAAGTATGTGCTACTAAATTACTTTTTTTGATGCTTTCAGAAAAGAACATGATACAGGAGGGTTTTTCCCTTCTATCTCTGATTCTTTGTTGTCTATACTGTAACAAATTTTTGACTTTAGCCTATGAATTATTTTGAATTTCTATAATTTTATTTTTATTAATTTGCATTGAATAAAATCTGTTTTTAGCTTTACAAATTAAATTATTCGATCACTTTGACATTTTCCATATTTCTGCAAAAGATTCTAGCAATTTGCGGTGCTAACTGATTTTTTTTTGGCCAGTCAGACTGATAGCCAAGTTCATGGTTTAAGTAGTTCCCAATTTTAAAAATAATTTTTTTATCAACCCAGTGCCACTAAAATTATTTTTACCGCTTGGGGTGGGCACCATGGACCACGGCGAAGTCACTTTGGGTCAACCTTATGTGGGTGGGGAGGTGAGTACTCTGTTTAGGGGTGTGGCAGTCGGAAAGTCCTCTACCCGAAAAGAGTGGAGGCGAGGGGTGCTTTTTGCCTATGGCCTGCCTATCTGGCTGGGAAGGTTAGGTGCGTCGAGACCGATTTTCGGACTTGACGTGCTGAGGCCTTTTTTCCCAAGATTGGTTTTTGGCTGGGGAAGCGGTCACTCTAACGTGGGGCGTTCGCACCTCAACCCCTGGCCGCCTCAGTGGACAGTTACACGAGGTGCTTCGGCGCCTCAACACGGCCTTTTAGGCATCAACGGAAGCTTGCTCCATGCCGGGTTTCGGCCACCAACCCCACTCCCTTCTCCTCAGAGATACACACGCATACACGAACTTTCACATGCACCACTCACGCATTCACCACAAAAAGATTTTAAAAAAAGAAAGATGTTCTGGCACATGGCTGTTGAATAAGCATGGGAAATAAAAAATATCTCAACTATGAGGATTTGTCTCTCTGGCATTTCTAGGTAGGGATGTGCCAATAGTAAATTAGCTGGATAACCAAATATTATCCAAGCCAAATATCCAGTTGATGACAGCAAAAAGTATCTAATTAAAGCAATAAAAACAGAAATGCAAGTATCTAACTTATACTGAGTCAGTTTGCAGTAGCCGCGGACAAAACACTGAATGTTAAATCTGTGAAGTAAGTTATTCAGTGAGTATATTATGAGGGGTAAAACCTCCAAAACTTTTTCTATCAAACCACTAAGGAATCATTTGAAAAGTGAACACCCAAGAATATACAAAACTTCTCAGCAAACCTTCAAAGAAGAAAAGGATAAGTGATTCAGTAGTCCAATCCACACCACGCCAGCATATTCTCACTATAGTTGAACACAGTGAAATGTGTGACCTGAAAGGTTCTGATCTAGTGCTATGACAACCATGATATGTAACTAAAAGAAACCTATGTAAGGAAAACTAGAGTAATAGGACCAGAAACTGACAATTTTTTTTTTCATTTTTTAGAATTAGCTCTGTAACAATAAAAGAAATGTCCTGATTATTGCAAATCTATTATAACCAATATATATTAAATATTTGTAAAATTTGACTTAAAGTTGTGTTTTGGTAAAATCTGAAGGGATATCAGTTAATATATTCATAATAATCATGGTTGGCTACTGGTCAGTGGGTTAGTCACTGGTTCAATTACCCTGTATTACTAACTGATTGTTAATTAAATAATTAGGCCTATCTGTATGCAGTACTGGCCCTTATGACCTAATGATAATTTAGTAAGTAAAAATACAACAATTATGAAATGTGTATTTTGTAATGTACCTCACTTTGAATGTAAGGAATAAACACTCATTGTTTAAATAACTCTGATTATTCTGTTTTATGGTGAGATGATGGTTCTACATGTTGGACCTTTTAACCCTATAGAAGGAGAGGGATTTAGTAGACTAATCAAAACTTTGCCAAGTAGGACATATTTTTCTCAGACAGTTATGGGAAAGATTTATGAAAAAAATAAAGACAATTTAAAGGGGAAGCTGGCTACTGCCTCAAGCATGGTCATCAAATAATGAATCATTAATAAGTCTAACAGCTCATTTTGTGTCTGCTGAAAAAAATGGAGGGAGTATATACATTGAGTGCCAAACACTTTCCTACCAGTCATACAAGATGTAAGATAGCAGAGGTGATAAATATTACCTTGGGAGAATGGGAAATCAAACAAGTCAAATAAACTCATCTTATTGTGAGGGACAATGCTGTTAATTATTGTTGGAGTAAGCAAAGTATAGTACTATACAGTTGAGTATACTGTACCAAGTTGAGCATAATTTTACAAGACACACACGTAAGTTTCCAAAGACAAAGTCCATACAACCACTACTGCAGCTTTTCTGTAATTAAATTCTTAAAATTAATTCATAGTAGGGTATAGATTAATTGATTAATTATGTTAATGTATAATGTGGATTGAATTTAAGAATTTAGTCATGGTATTGACTGTGTAGACTTTGTCTGTGGAAACCTGTGTGTATCTTGTAAAATTACCTCATTTTATTTCATTAAAAGCTATAATTAAATTATCATAATAATCATTTTATTTTGTACTGGTATTCATTAATAACCTTCACTTTTACATTGATAGGATATTATTAAATGTCTCATGATTCTGCTAGTTGTCTGATATCTTTTAAAAGATTTCTATAAATCTGTATTAACTTGTTTTTATATTTTTACAATGTAGATATATATACTTCACACTTAATTTAAATATAAAATGTTAAAATCTCCCACTCTCACAAAAACAATTGTACTTAAGAGGCTTACCCAGTTTATGAAAAATTTGTATTTATGCCAAATAAATTTGTTTGCCTGTGCAATTTGTTTAACACACAAGTAATGCAAATTTTTCCATAACTATCAAAAAAATAAAAAGGATTATTTTCTAAAAAATGTTTTTCCAGAAATCTTTGAGATCACATAGCTAGGTATCTTCTAGCTACATAGTACTTTTGCTTTCTTGTCCTAAATACAAGATGTGCCCACAGGATAGAATTCAACTTATTACATGTAGGAACATCTCTTTGAACAAAGATAAGCTGTAACTGCTTCTGTTGCAAACTGATATTCCAACACTTACAGCATATCATTGGAACTTCATTGAAAATGTAACTCATATATTAAAATCATTTGAGGAAATGATTGAACCAGACAGTTTAGACAACTATGGTTATGTTATTTCACCAGTAGTCCACATTGCAACTCTATTTTTCTAAGCAGCAAAAAGATGTAGTTCAGACACTAAAAGAAGAGTTGGAAAAAAACAGTCTCAAAAGGAATTTTCTGGTTGCTGAAACTAATATCCATGAAAGAAATGGTTTGTAATACCTTGTTTTAGACCAAAGATTCAAACATTGCTTTTGAGAGATGAAGCTAAGGCCAAGAGATGGATAGTTGATAAAATGAATGCGAGAGAATGCAAAATCAACAGCAGTGTAAATATTTAAGAAACTACTGATGCACAAACTATTGAAAACCCTGATAGCCTTACTGACTCATACAAGATACAGTGATATCTGGGAATACTTCAAGGAGCTAGCCAAATGCCAAATGTTCCTCAGAAGCTGGTATAAATAGCAGCAGTGGTGAAATGGAGGATACTGTAGCTAGCATGACAAGACGACCCTTTGATATGATAGTTTAAAAATGGCTTAAGATTTCTGAAACTAAACGTTCTGGTTTTGGATTATCTTAGCGAACTGCACCACCAGCTTGGTGAGTGATTGTTCAAAACTGCTGGCTGAGTTTACACAGACTTGCAGTAGGTTGGCACCAGATAATGTTGAAATGCTCTTTTTATTAAATTAATCAATAATCAAAATTTTTTCCAATAATTTATATCAGTAAATATAGGATTGATTTCAAACAGTTTAATTTTTAACAATTAGAATAAATTAATGTCTTTTTTAAGTACCTTATCATGGTGGACTCTGTAACTGCTGCTGTATCATTTTAATTATATAGCAATTTTCTACTTAATCATGTTAAATATAAAATACATAGATTTTTTTTCTTAAATTACTTAAATTTCTTTTAAAATCGTGCTGCTTAAAAAAATTTTTAAGTATTATAATTAAATTATCCACATTTTATTTTTATTCATAATGCACCATTTCTTTTTTATAGAAAATTTAAATGATTAAAGACAAAAATCTACATCTAAGTCTGAAATAAAAGAGAATTTAATTGAACAACAAAAAAATATGAATGTATAAATTATGACCAATTATTACATATGTTGATGCCTTTATGGCATAACCTCTCTATTCGCTGGTTCTATTTAATTTTATTACATTTGTCTCTGTTTTCATGAAGATATGAACCTTACTTTTTATTGTCACATCTTTATTACACAATTGTTTTGGTGCAACAAAATCCATCCCAATAAGAAAATCTTGATTGTTCATGTTGGTAGTTGTGAGAATTTATGTTGCATGATTTGCACCTAATATGGACAGAATAGAATTGCACTTAACCCATTAGCACTTGTTACAGTAAATTTCAGTTTACAGAGGAAAATCATTTAATTTTTATAATTTAAGCATGATGGTGGACCCTGCTTTGTCCAATTTAACAAATGCTTTTTAGGCCACATACCAGATATCTGGTACATGTATACTTCTAGATTGCTTTTTTTTTTTTTTGAAGCCCTGTTCTTGCACTGAGAACTCATAAACTCAATTGAAACACAATAGGGGATCAAAAAGAGGCTGGCACTATAGCATACATTGTAACAAATGATGAGAAACCATAATAATAGTAGGTTGTAAACCTGTACTTATAGCTACTACTAGTACTATGTTAAATCATGGTGCCATACTGCCAGATACTATTCTTATGGTTTACCAAATTAAGTTGCCATTTAACTATTTAGATACAGAACAAATTAGCCAAATAATAAAAATTGGTATTATGATCACTAAGCCTGCATTTGTATTAGTTATACATATTCATATTAATATCACATGATTTTTTTAATCAAGGTTTTCTTATGTATATTTGGTAAATGAAAAGCTGCTAATATTCTGGAACTTAAAATTCTTTGAAAACCAGGACCACCAGCCTGTTGTATGTGTATTTGTGTCATGTTTTTCCTTTTATTTTTTTAACTCTGCTACCAGTCACAGTAACTTTTCTGTTGATCTGATTTCATAAATACAGGCATCAAGAGAAAATGTTATCAACTTTGGGGGTTCCTGCAGCTCATTTTGTGTGTTTATTGTTCAAGCCTTCAGTAGTTCTAAGCCTAAGATCACAGTTGTTACGTGACATTTAGGTTTGTATGGTAATTCCACCGCGTTACTGGGTGTGGAAGCTTATTGATTGACAGGTTTATAAGACAGAAAAGAATGCTGTTAAATGCAATGCAGCACATAGAATGTATGTCATAAGATTTATACAGTGCATTCGTATTTACAAAGCTCCAAACTTTGGTGTGCCTTAGTGTGTCTGAGAGACTGAGTAAAATTTTATATAATATTATAGAATGGCTGGTTTGTTGTGCCAAATAATATCTGTTTTGGGTCACTGGGTTTCTAACCTTGAGATCAAGGGCTAGGTACATATGACCATTTAACAAAGCTGTTTGATTAAGCAAGGATTGCATAGAGTATTGGCATAAAAGGCAAGCAGCTAGCTGAGCTGCTGCTTGGACTTAATGTGTGATGGTATTTTTGCCGGAAGCCTTGTATCAAAAAACAGCATAGCAGTAAAAATGGTTTAAAGGCTTCACCAAGAATTAATACTTCTGTGCTTTTGATACAGATTATACATCATAAATAATTCCAGTTTACAAATGCAAAAAAAAAAAGAAAAAGAAAAACAACCTTTGTTTAGGATAAAAGCTACCTGGGGATAATTAGAGGCTGGTGATTTTATTTTAGAGATTGTATTGTTTACTCATATTTGGTAGAATCAGGTGTTTGGACCTATAGTGTAATGTTATGGTACATTTTAAACTTCTAATAGTTGCTTGAAAAAAAGCAAGAAAACTGGTGCTTTTGACTTATAAAATGACAGATTAATGTTAGCTTACTCCACACCTTAAAGCCAATATAACACTAACTATACTTTTGTTTTTATTGCTAGCTATGCATTGAAAAATAATACATCCCTGCAAACAAAAATATTCAAAGTGCATTCTTATCTTGGAGTAAGTCGACAGTTATTTTTTTACCTTGTTAACATTTGAGAAGTTTCCAGAAAATTTGTAAGAATTTTCATTGATACCAAATATAAACATGGCAGAACATCATGGAGTTGCAGCAGGGAATTTTTATCCATTGTTTATGTTAGTGTACCCAGTAATCACAGGTAAGTATTGCTTTGAGAACTATTATTTTTTTCTTTAATGGAAAAGAACAATGGTCTGATTTTTCCATTTGTGAGAAAGTCTATTCTGTACAATAAATTAATTGCTTACTGCAAGTTAGACTGTTAAATAGAAGCAAGCTTTCTATTTTTGACAAACAGTTTAAACAAATTCTTGAATGACTCTTGAGAGTGACTGTGGCTATTTAAATTTTGGCTATAGATGAGAAAATATTATTGTTCTCAGTTAATCTGTGTAAGTTGTGTATTTAATACTTCCAACTGCTTAAATAGTATTAGTTGTGGTAGAGTTTAATCTTATTCAGTTAACTTTTTACTAGAATTTGTGCTTTTCTAATTAATAAAACCAACTAATATGTTTGTTTTGTCCATTTTTGAAACAAATTTTGTATAGTTTAAAAAATAATATAACTGAGTATATTTTTTAGCTTAGCTAACCATAAGGACATATGAAGAAGCAAAATTTAAATAAATGCTGTAGTGAAAGTTAAATATGCCAGTTTTTAGGGTTCAAAATAGTGTGTGTTTAATTACATGTAATTTGTTGTTCATGTGTTTCTTTTGCTTTTCAGCATTGTCTCATTGTCACTTCTTTTTTTCCACTATCAATCAGAGTGATGTTGGACTTCTATAGTTTGGCCTTTGCCTTAGTTAAGAAACATTTTTGGGCACTCAGGAAAAATCGTTTTATGCCTGGTTTATGCATAGAACTAGAACTATACTTTGAACATTTGAATTTCCCAGAAAATAGTTTATTATTACCATGTATTTTACAGGTTCTCATGTGAGTGCATTTCAAAAGTTTAAAGCTAGGAAGAACTCTATTGTAAATTATTCTACATCAAAACTGACCGATTCCACTTGGACTAGTGACTCTGATGATGAGGTAACTGGAAGCAGCTATGTGAGTCCATCAAAAGATATAGGCAAGTTCCGTTTTTTTCCTAATTTAGCTAGTTTTTAGACTTCCTAGGTAGGAAAGAGTTTTGTAATATTCTTTTGTTTTTTAAAGATTTCTGCTTATATTTTAAAATTTAAATTTATTTATTTTTCTTTCATTTTTTTCTTTATTTGCATAAAAACTAAGTTGGGTATAATTAAGCACTAAACTCTGACTTCTGTTGCCATATATTTTTAATCATCTGTACATTGACTCTTTTACCCTCATGTTTTTTTTTTATTATTATTATTTAAAAGCTGAAAAATGTCACTAATTTATTTACCATTATTAATGAATACTTTTATCTTTTCTTTTAATTAATATTTTAAGTCTTTCTACTCTAAAGAAGGAACTGGTTTATACAATTTATTTTTCCCATTTTAAGTAGAGGTAATTCTCTTGCATATGTTGGAAATTGTTCCTTTCCAATCATCTTTTAGTTCTAATCCATATTCTTGCTACTATAGACTTTTCTGGAGTAAACTGTAGAATAGGCATGGGCAATCTTTTTGTTCAACTGGCCATACAAGACTTTGTCCACCTTGATTCTGGTCACACCACTAAAAGAATGCCGAACTTACATAACGTCGTAACTCATAGCACAAAATAAATAATAAAATTGCAACAATTGGGCGTAATATATAAATAAACAATAGAAATATTAATTTTAAATATTTAGAAATTATATAGGTATGGCAATAATATTTTCATATATCTATTCGACATTCATCAAATGCCATAATATTATATATTATAATAATTATATAATATATAGAAACAAAACTTAATAGAAATATGTACTTACAGTTAGTGAGATACTTGAGCTTGAGAATATTTTACTAAATTTTCAAGGTTTGCAGGAATAGAAGTTGTTGCAACTCCCAAGTTGCTTTCTAAATGCATATCTGTCAATCTTGATCTTGTTTTTGATTTGATGAATTTCATTCTTGAAAATAGCTGCTCACCTTTATAGGTACTGCCAAAGATTGAGGAATGTTTTCTAGCAAATTCTATCATTTGTGGAAAGCATTCTAACGGGAGAGAGGCATAGAATTCTAATAAAGAAACATCTTGAAATTTTTATTGAAGAAGATCATGGGCCACATAAAATGTTGTCACCGGCCCAAGGTTGCCCAGTCTGGTCTATCTTTTATCATATTTATTTAGATGCTACAGACAAGAATGTGGTTTTAATTCTGACTTTTTCCTAGATTTTTGGAACAGAACACTACTGGAAGCTCGTGAATTTTGGGAGGGAATTAGTAGAAAATTAAAATTACTATATTTGAATAATTGCCAACCTTGAATGATCACAACCCACTGTTTCACTCAGAATCAGTGTAAAAGGTGTCAAACTACTATTTTGAATAATCACCCACCCACCCCCACTCAAATGACACCCTAACTCTCTCATTAAAATGGTAAAAAGTTGATCACCTTGTATTTCAGACCTGTTGTAGTTTAGAATAGTGAAATAATGAAAACATTTGACAGCAAACAGCCTAGATCTATCAAAATGGCTACTGTTGAGCTGAGCGAGCAAGCTTCTTTGTATCATTGAGAAAATTAGCAAGGAAGAAAATGGGCTTAGTTGCAAAATGACTAACACTAATGAATTAAAAGAAAACATTATTATAATAATGCCTTCTATTTTACATGTACAATATATGTATAATATCCAAAATGCTTTTTGTTTCTTTAAATTAACACTAATACTGGTAAAATAATTTGCAGAGACATGAGAACTAATAATGATTACACAAATGAAAATGTTTATTGTCACCATTAGTCACCTTTGCTGACCGAATGTGATGAGCAGCCAATATCTGAATTCTAAATTATATTTGTGATGGAAAATTTGTTTAAACTTTGAACAAATCAATAATGTGATAAAACTGTAAAGACAGAAATAATTAAATAGACTTATTCAAATATATACTTTCTACTTGTGCACCTTTTCTGCTTTTGAAGTTTTATTTGTTTGTATCATTTTACAAATTACCTTCTTTTTCTTGAAGGCTAAAAAAAGTAATGTTCTGCTGTGTTGAAGGACATTAAATTAGGCTCACATGCTTCATAAATTTTACCAGTAATAAAAAGTAGGAAAAGCTTATCCATTCACATGTGGGTCAGTAATACTGGCTGTGGAAGCGTTAGTAAATGCAATTTATGTTTTATTAGTGTGTTGTTTTAAAATGTTAGTCAAGTGGTAGTTGATGACTGGCATCCTGAAATTCAAGAAAGATCGAGGAAGACCATGTTTTAACCAAACTGTTAGAACATGGTTTGTTATGTTTTATTTTGTCTGATTGATTTTACAAAGCATGAAATACTAAAAAGCAACAGATGATTAGATCTGTTTCTCAATGCTTCATAGACTCGTGTAATAAAATATAAAATAAGTTTATAACTTAAGATATATCTGGCTTGTGTATTCACACAAATGCCTTTGCAGTCTTCAGCAGATTTGATAAAGATACTTAACAAATACACTTTAACCTGTTTTATGTGGAGGGTTGGGACCATGTTAGTTTTTCCAGATAATTGTTTGTTGTTTTTTTTCCTAGATAAAACAAAGTCCCTTCTGTGTGTATGACTGGTTTGTACTTGAGCTGTGTCTGAGGTGAAGGGCTAGTGGGGTAACTGGTAATGCAGTGCAGCACGGTTCCATCACAGTATGTATTGAGCTGCCCATCAATAGTGGGGACATTAACGGGACTGATTATGATAAAGTCTGCTGTTATAATCTAAGGGACACAAGGAGAATAAAAATGTGACTATATTTTTGTAGTAAGCAATCAAAAACTATGAATGCATTTTGTATTAAGTTTTTTCAATTTAATACTTGTTTAGTGAAGGTATTTGAAATAAAGTATCTAGCTGTTTCTGATCTTACCATTAATTTCAAATCCATGTATTTGATGACCAAATAATTGTGTAATTTCAATTAACATAATTCTGAATGCATATAAGAATAATAAAATAGTCAAAATGCAACAATTTTATCCAGATTCTGTATGACTACATTTAATTAAAATTTCTCATTCTATGTTTATGGTAACCAAATACGCTTGGCCCATTCTCTTGGAATCTACTCATTACTACATTGAGTTTTTTCTTTAACACTGTACTCGTATGATCTAGGGGGGGGTTGTTTTTTAAACCACCCCTATCCTAAGTTCTGTCTACCCAGTTAATAGATTCAGGCTACTAACATATATCATATACTATATTTTTCTGTAAATAAATTTTCAAATTTAACAAATTTTTAACATTGGCTTTTCTTCAATATAAAAAATTAATGAGGAAAATAGATTTAGGAATATGTTAATATAATTATATTCTTTATGTATATGAGGACCTATCAAAAAGTTCCAGGACCAGCCATCATATAAGCAAACTATGCTGGGTAGTTTTAAGATGATCCCCCTTCAATATAGTACCCATGATTTTTATACACTTCTCCACTGTTTATAAAAAGGTTAGAACACTGGCCATAATCCATTCTTGGCAGCCCTCTTCAGTGCATTAGATGTAGCGTACTGCAACTTGTCTGTATCTGGGAAACAGCATGAAGTCACAAGGTGGATGGTCCAGTGAATATGAAGGATTTGAGAGTAATGTAGCTTTGATTGGTTAGAAAATCACATGAAAAGTGATGTGAGGGATGGCACTTTGTTGTGTTGAAGGATCAGCATCCTTTATCAACAGATCATGATGTTTGTATTGCACAGCATTGATGAAACGAGTATGTGGACAAACTCCTGGTGAACAATGTCCTTGACATCAAAGAATGCTAATGGCAACAACTTCAGTCAGGCCTGTCAGTTTGGCAGTGGTGACAAAAGTGGCATCTAGAGAATTCTGGGCATTCATCTCAGAGTCATACAAGTACAATCATGGTTCATTCTCTGTAATACTGTGGTTCATTATCCACAATTATTTTCAATTCTTCACATATTTCAAGTCATTGCTGCTTTTGCACATATGACAATGTCTAGTTTGAAAACTGACATTTTCAATTTCACACTAATGACTGGCTTGCAGTGTCATATATTGACATGTGAATAAAACATAAGTAGCCATGATAATCATGTCTGCTGTCATTCATTTGTTTGACTGAATCTAGAACTTTTTGATAGGCCCTCATATATAAATGAGACATTTTTGGTCTAGTGTTTTTACTGACTCATGTTGGAAGAATTAAAATCCATTTTGTTTTGTCACCTCCACAGACTTACTAACACTAAAAGCTTGGTTTTGTGAATTTGAATTTCTATTGAAGTTCTTGGAATAAAAATGTTTTTGTTATAATTTTAATTAAATATGCATTGTACTTTTTATTATATGTTTATGGATACAAATTTATCAGTTTTTCACTTGTTAATGCACTTGTTTTTGAATTTTATTGGGTATTTTTTATTGTTTGCTTTGGTGTTATACAACTTTTATTTACATAAGAATTTAATCACCAGCAGAAATTCTGATTACTGGGTCAGTATTATGGGCATGAGGACTTATAATTTTTGTTAGAAATCCTAAAACAACTTTTGAGTTTGAATTGGCCAAAATGTGATGCACTGCTAATTTTCTAGGTTTTTTGTGCTGAAAGACTGCATAGTCTCATGTGAACTTTTAATTTAGTTTAGTAGTTAAAAGGTAGGAAGCCATTATGACACTTTTTTAGCCATTTTAAAAAATGTTTCAGATAAAATTAATTAGAAATTGTTTTCATAAGCTTTTACTCTTTAAGTTTTTTTGTTTTTTTTTTGACAGGGCATAGCTCTTGTGGCTTGTATGATGAATTGTTTTAATACTGTTACTAGATTAAATTGGTAGTGGGCAAAACTATTGGACATTCATCATATTGCAGCAATCATTTTGAATGCTCTCACATCACTTGACTTCTTTCTTTACCTTTTACTAAACTGTTTTTTAAAATAAGATTTTCAGTTCTTGGCAGAAACTAAAGTTTGGCTGTAATGAAAATTTTTATTTTTGTTTTAGAAACCACTAGCTCTTTCCCTGAAGTAATTCAGGTAAGGTATTGCTTATTGTTTTCTTCTTTTATATTTAAAAGTTAAACAGCAGTTTGAATGGGAAAGAAACATCATTTAGAGTTTCATTGATTTCCTGTGTCCAGAATCTAAAAACTAAATTCCAACCCCTCAAAATTGGTTACATGAACAAACTTTTGTTTGATTTTGAACTCATCTGACTCCTTCCATGCAATTTTCATAGTGGTAAATATTTATTTAAAGAGAATTTGTTTTAGTAGGTTGAACACTGAGGATATGGAGAAAAGAAAATGTGATTTGATTACTTTTCCCTCAGAAATATTAACTTCTTTCTCCTTTTTTGTTTTGATTACTGATGACATCTAGCAGACTGATGAAATCAGAGAAATAAATGTTCTCAACCCCAGATTCTTCATTTTGACTCAGGATTGAATGATATAAATTGATTTTGGTCAGTTTTCCTAAGCAATTTAAAAAAAAAAAAAAAATAGGTTAAGAAAGAAAATTTAAACTAAATTACATTTGTAGCATGATTTCTAATCCAATTCAATAGGCTATTGTATTTTGCTTCTGAAAGAGAATTTACAGATGATTAGTTATTCTTTTTTTTATAGAGTTCATGTTCCCTGCTGTCATCTAGAAACTGCCATTATAGAAGAAAACGATGTCGCACACAGAATCAGCAATGCTTGCCATTTCCTTCTCGTGCAGGGAATTTAATTTTGTCTGTGAACGATTCAGGACCAGACCATAATTTTATTTTGCAAAGAAATGCTGAACTGCTCGGAGTGAACAATTCTAGTGAAGATGTAGTGGACATCCCAAGAAAGAAATTGCATGTGGACAAGCAGCTATTGAGCTCTTCTGTTCGAGGAACTGATTCAGGGCTTATGGGTATCACTATGAAAACTGCAAATCTCCTTAAACAAAATAGGCTACTTCATTTGGAGCTTAAGCAGCTTAAAATGGACACTGTCCATTTGCTGCAGAGTGTCATTAAAAATCCTGAAAATCAAGAAATTCAAGAATCTTTAATTAAGTCCCATGAAAGTTAAATTTTTGTTTTGATTTTTTTCTTTTCACTTGTATGCCATCAGTCAGTGAAAAATATTTTTCTACTGTAATGATTTCACTTGAGCTTGAGATTGTCCTATTTGAAAATTTCAAATATCTGCTCAAAAATTGTTTTGATTTACAGACACCTCAAATTAACAGACTAATAAGGGTGTCCATTAATTCTGGGAGTCATTTTACATATGATCTTATATATTGAGCAGCACTAAAATAAATGCTTAATAACTTTTATTCTGAGGAGCTATGAAGCTCCACTGCCATCTTACTGGGAGAGGTGAAGGAGCAGTGGCATCAAGTTTGGAATAGGAGTCAAGCTTCAGTTGAGTCCTATGCTAGTGCTGCTTCCTTATTATAATCTCTCTAAACATGTGAGTGTTGATGATATGGCTGCACTAGTTTCCTACAACAAAGTTTTGGTGTGCTAACCATTGGTTCTTCCTCATCTTCTTGTGTTTCACCACTAAGAACACTTTCAGCAATCTCCTCTTTAGTCAAAACCTGGTACCCAGGATCACCTTCATCTTCTAACCATTGCAGAACATTGTCCTCAGTTGCATCATCTTCTCCAGCCTTCAGAATCATCTAATGGCAATCACTGGCCTCAAACTCAAAATCAGGATCAACATCATACAGCAGCAGCTTCCATCCATTGGCTACAGTCTGCATTTTCATCTCCTTCCATGCAGTAGCAAAGTTGAAGATTGCAGACTTCAGGTTGTAGTGTTTGAGGTTCTGCAACATTCATTCCCCTCTTCCTTTTTATCTTCCTCCTCCAACACAACCATCATCTCATCAAGGAACTTCCTGTGATACTACCTCTTGCAGGCAACAATGATTCCTTGATCCATTGGCTGGATAAGTGAGATGATATTAGGTGGTAGAGTCATACATCTAATTATACCATCACTGCTACATAGCTTAGACATTCTCTGTGGCAATCTTTAGCACCTCTGTCTGGTACTTGTGAACTTTTGGAATGAAATGGTTAAAGAATCAGTTGCTAAAGCTTTCTTAAAGTTGTAATAAATCACTGGAAGTTCGTGATGTCCATTAAAACATGTGGTCAACAGGTTCCAAATTTTATGGACCGGTGTAGAGCTTTCTTGTTTATAGGCCTGGCTTTTTTCCAGGAGCAAAGGCCAAAAAAGACCAGTCTTATCACCATTGTAAACTTGCAACAAAATCAGACCTTTCTTGAGATCATTTAAATTTTTTTCTAGATGGCTCAATCTCCTCCATCAGTGCACTTAAAGATTCACCAGATGTCATCTTATTCACTCTACCATGGCATCTACAGAAAAAACAACCATCACTAACCTGAAACTTTATGTTCATGTGCTTCGCTAACATTTGAAGTGGAGCAAAGTCCAACGCAGCAAACATTTATGCCGCTAGAACTTTGCTGCATGTACACTTAGTTTCCTGTCACTAATTGAAAAATCACTGGCTGAAGCATCAACATCAAACTTTGATGAAAATTGTTTGAGCTTTTCCTTGCTCTTACGAACATCCGACACCATTTGATTCTCCACACCATGCTCAAACACATGAGCAACCGACATACCAGATTCAAGCTTTTGTGAAGCACTCAAATTCACTCATTTTCTTGTTAGAGGCCATTGGTTGGTTCACATTAGATGTTAATAAAGCATAAACATACTCATGGGGTAATAACGACACTCTATCACGGAATGTAGTCAACAACAGAATGGGAGATGGATACCTATTGATGCATGCCCTCACGTCATGTGTTGACACATGCACAAAAGGCACTCAAAAAAATTTTCACACAGCTCAATGCAGATAGCATCCATTGCTTCCAAAGTCCATTGAATAGGGGTCCATTAAATAGAGGTTTTACTGTAATACATTGAAATTTAGGGAAGGAAATTATAAATTGTATCATAGATGGCCCTACATTGTACAATTTTGATTGCAAATTACTGTTTTAACTAATGACAGATGCCGCTGCTCAGAACTAAGTTTTTTTGTGTTGATTAAAGCATTAGGGATCTTTTTACTTATGTATCATTACTATACAAATAAAGGCAGACATTGCTTTAAGTTTTAACCAGTTCAGTCATATGATTCTAATTAAGGTAGAAAGGTCTCCATTGCTAGTGGTTACAGATGTGAAGGTTTTACTGGTATATTCTGTATGGCTGCTATAATAGGTGTGTGTAATGTCTAAAATGTGGAGTTCCTAGGTGCTAATAAATGGCTTTGAACTAATGAATTTGCAGGGAAAATTTACTTGGTAGATTTCCTAGTTATCTGCCGTCAACTATCCTTAAGGGATTTTGTTGTACATTGTAATTCATAAAAAATTGTACCTGTTATCAGCAGTCTTTTTTACCCTGTTTTGAGATTTTATTAAGGTCTGGTCCACCAGTCCATATTGATGGGATGTGTATGAAGTCTATCAGATTCGTATCAAGGTTTTGGGGTATCCAGGGAAGCTGCTGAATGCTTGGACGTGTCTTCCAGACTGGTCATAAGAGTGGTGGTGTGGAACATGCTGTGGTACTGCATTACCTGATACTATTCTTTCTTGTTAACAAAATTTCTTGAATTACCTCACTGGGGTAAGAAACAATTTCCTATTATTTTAAGCAATTTTCTTTTTTGTAAGACTAGTAACTAAATATATACACCTTATCTGGCTAAGCAATTCAGATATTGTAATCAGAAAGTCTGAAAATATAAAAATCACATCTTTCTCTCTCTTTCCCTAGAAAACTCCCCATGTTCTGTTCTAACCAAAAAGATAGTATTTATCGGTTGGAATATTTACTGTAAAATTTGCTGCCTGCTTGTTTTGTGGATTGGCGGGTTATAGCATATTTTAAAATCTTCATATTTTCACTCAAAAACAAAATAATCCAATCTATAGAAAGATGGAAGACCTCTTGACAAATGCTGCTAATCCATTGAAGTTTGAACAATATGCTAGTTTATTTACAAGATATGAAACAAGCAAGATCTAGTCATTGCTTAAGTTAACTAATAATTTCCATATAACATTAGGCAAGAAGAGTGACAAACATATTATAATGCACACTAATACATTAATTTTAGATTTTTTCTAAACGTCTCATTAAAATGTTTCTAATTTAAGCTTAAAACTGTCACCAAGTGTACACATTGTAAGCAGAAGTAATTTTAATCAAACCACTTTAAATGCTAATTTTTTCTTATAAGAAAATAAGCAAAGTATCAGTTATACTGAGAGAAAATGAAGCAGCAATATCTGCCCTATAATATGGTACAGCACTGTTACCAGTTGTTTATAGCCATTTGTAGTCTTTTCCTTTCAAATAAATGAATATCTACACAGAAAAAAATTTTATAAACTTTTAAGTTTAAGGATAGCCAGAAATTTGTAATGGTTAAGTTATAACTTATTCTGAGATTATGAAAGTAAAATAAAAAAAAACTTGGAGAGGGAACTGTTTACGTACCTTACTTTTCAGTTGACAAGTTGATTTCTGAAATAAACTAAAATTGTTAATTCAAAACTGACTACATTTACCAACAGGGTGAGCAGCTAACTGATAATGGGCCACCAATACATTTTTATCTATCCTAAACAAATTCTCTGCCTCATCTCTAGATGCCTCCCATAAGGTCATGCAAGTTGTACACAGCAACATTTAAGCCAGAAATTAAGTTTGCTGAAGAAAAAGATGCAAATATGGCCAGAGACTGGTGTAAAGTGAAGGATGTGGTTAGGGTTAGGGTAGTGTCATGCATCTGGCAACACAACCCTGGCATGGATTCTTTTTTTCTTTTGTTGTTGACAATCTGGATGATGTTGGACCATTCACCATTGTTGTCAAATCACCTGATATCACTAAGCTCATCACAGTGAAATAGGATATTTTCAAGATCCTCTTCCTCATTTCCACAAAGTTGGCAAGTTGGGTCCTCAGCTAGTTTAAACCTAGCTAGGTGGCTTTGACAAGTGGGACAGTCGTATCCTTGAAAGAGTGACTTGATCTTTTCTGCTGAGGGACTTGTATCTGATAGTATTAGGCTGCTTTTGTACATTGAAGTATTTCCAA
The DNA here is from genome assembly GCA_018389105.1 of Nautilus pompilius. NCBI lineage: Eukaryota > Metazoa > Mollusca > Cephalopoda > Nautilida > Nautilidae > Nautilus > Nautilus pompilius. Next base: position 2,394,032 of record JACATO010000337.1, read on the forward strand.
CCTTTGAAGTCACCTGCCCATCTCTTAGTCCAGATGTCGTTTTTGGAATTTCTGATGTCACATCTTAGGGATGCCATCGGTCCACTTTCTGCAGTGAATTTTGCAAGTGCATATGCGCACCTTGTATGCCCACATGGCTGGGAATCCATTGGAGAGCAATTTGGGCAGAACAAGTGTTAATAGCATCATGAATAGCTTGAGTTTGGTGGGAATACTCAGGAGGTTGGTATGACTGCAAAGATTGTAGAGAGGACTTGGAATTGGATAGAATGACAAATGATTGTGAGGTGTCATCTTTGGATACAGTTGAAGTTTCCTCAACTTCTCTATAGCCCACAATTCTGCAAAGGGAAAATAATATTAAGTTTCTCTGATGGAATATGGATGCCTGCACCAGCCATACTAGTAGTGGGATCCAGTGACCCATCTGTGTAGATTGGAGGAGTGTTAATCTTGAATGATCACTAATGAAAGCTGCTGGAGCTTGGCGGGAATATCTGACTTGCTTGCGTCACTTGGCAGTGATGTCTTTATCTCAAGTGCTGACCACTTCCATGGATTGTGAGTGAGTGGAATTGAACACTGCTTCTGTCTGGGAGACAGATACTTCGTGACTTTAGGATTTTTGAAGACCTTGCATAGAATGAGAGGGATGGTTTTTCTTAAGGAGCCCTGGGGAGTCTCTGGGCATGAAATAAAAGCTAAATCACTGATTCTATATATAGGTCCAGAGGAGGAATGTCAGTTTCAATTTTTAATGCCACTACTGAGGTGGTTCTGAGAGCTCCTGTAATCAATCAAACAGCTGAGTTTTGAATAGCTGACAGTCTTTTTACTTGTGCTTTGCTGCATGATGACCATAGCATAGGATATCTTGCTTCTCACATAGGAGGGTAAAATGATCTTAAAGTAATGAAATCTGCACCCCACTGTTGTGAAGCGATAGTTTTCATGAGAGAGTCGTCTGGTGCAATCTTCAACAATTCAACAAGTTGGTCCATAGTCTCACCTGCCAAGATTGTCTAATGGCAGTGTGTGCTTTCTATTTTTCGTAATTACTGTGTATTCTGTTTTTTACTTGGAGACTTTCAACTTCCACTTCTTGCCCACCTGTCTATGGCTTTCATGCATATACTGAGTTGTGATACTGCATAATCAAGATTTTTGTGAGTTATGAAGATTGTGCCATCGTCAGCATAGGTGACTTGTTGACAAGATTCAGAAACAACAGATGGAATGTCGTACATCATGATATTGAATACCAGTGGGCTGAGAACTGTCCCCTGTGGAGTTCCTGTGTTGATCTTGAATTTTTCTGAAATTTCATTTGTTATTTGGGTTTGAATAGTACGGTCACTAAAGAAACTTCTTTGCAGTTTTAGGAGTCTGCCAGATATGCCATTTTCTGGTCTTGATAATGATACCATCCCACCACACTTTGTCAATGGCTCCCTCCAGATCTATGAAAACCAATATGGTGTATTCCTTGTTGTGTAAGGCGTCATGGCTCTTTTCAGTTGAAATAGAGCATCTATGGTGCCTGATTTTGGACGAAAACCACACTTGGATCTATGTTGTCATTATGGGGTCTCCATGTGAGTCTCTTACTGATTAACTTCTTCATAAGCTTGCCAAGGCAGGAAGGACCACAGGTCAGTAAGATTTGATATTTTGCTTCTCTTTATTAGATTTCAGCAATTGAATTATCTGACTTGACTTCCACATTGATGAATATTCACCACTTTTCCAAATTCGATTGAAAAGATTTAGAATGGCAATTCTCAAATTTGGTGGCATGTTTGGACCAGGTGCTGAGTTAGTGAGTTCATCCATGGCCATCTGTAGCTCTTGCATGGTAAAGAGAGCATCACATTCATCCTCACATTGATGTTATTTGCTACTAGTTTGTCTACCTCATTGAATAGACATTCATCATAGGTTGTGTCCTCTGTGTGGCATTTTGATGAGTAGTGGACACCAAAGAGATGGGCCTGTTCCTTAAGGTCAGTAATCTGGTCTTCCTGACAAATTTCAGGTTGATCATCTTTGAAATTTCCATTGATAGCTATGGTTTTTTTCCATATTATTCTTGGAGTGTCTTTGTTCAAGGATCCAATAAAATTCCTCCATGAAAGCCTCTTGAACAGCTTAATATTCCTTTTCACCTTTGCCTGTTGTCTTTTGTATTCTATTTTGTCTGATATCCTTCTGATTGTTTTCCATTTACGCTTGTCTTTGCATTTTGTCCTTTTACCTGAGGTGATATCCTTGGTCCACCATGGGGTTGGAGGTTTCTTGTGAGCTTTGGTCAGGGGATAGCTAATTTTTGCTGCATCAATTATAATCTGAGCAAGCTTGGTGGTATCCTCTTGTTGCAGGGCATTGTAGTTGTTGGATATGTTACATCCCACTAGAGTCTTAAAAAGTGGTCTGCCTGCTTTTCTGATATTCCATCTTGATGCACTAGCACTGGAAATTCCAGGTCCTGCATACTCAAATTGTGTGACTATTGGAAAGTGATCACTGCCTAGGCTATCATCAAGAACCTTCCATTTGACTACTCATGCAGCATTATCTGGGCTAGCCATTGTAATAGCAATAGTGACTGTCTGTCCACTGGAGTGGTTTTGGTAAGTGTGCTCATTGCCATTTAATACAACAATGTTGTGGTTGCGGATACATTCTTGGAGACGGTTGCATGATGCATCATTCTTGCTGCTTCCCCAAAGGGAGTTTTTAGCATTGAAGTCTCCTGCCAAAAATGAATGTTTGATATTGTTCAAGCTGTCAAGCTCAGAGCTGATATTCTTGTATCCTTCATTAGTATAGAGTGATGTTACATGTAAGGAGAAGTTCTTGTTTACAGTTACTTGAGTACTGATGTATTCAGCCACTTCAGAGTAATGAGTTGAGATGTTAGAGATCCCAAATTTAGATTGAGTGAGAATGCACATACCACCACCACCACCACCTTTGTTTGGTCTAGCAAAGTTGGTGAGAGCATATCCTTTTACTCTTTTTGTCCATGCATCACTTTCCTTTATTATAGATTCACAAATGAGAGCAATATCTATATTTTTATCCAGTAAGTTTGAATTCATCTAGTTTGTTATTGAGAGATTGAGCATTCCACTGAAGTATCTTCAGTAGTCTGGAGGATGTGTTATCCTTAGTTGTTTGTGAGCAATCATTGATGTCAGGTGGTGGGATACAATCTGAAGGCTGAGTTTCAAGTTGGATTTTGTGAATATGGTTACTGCTATTTTTGAATGTTCTGCGTTCATTGTATTCGGAGCCAAGGATGCAGAAAATGTTTACTTTCTGTTCTTTGCAGATTTGGTTGAGTCTTATGTAGAGATTCAGCAAATGACTTATCCTTGCACCACACTTCAACTCTCCTACCTCTCTTTTTGCCTCTGATGAAAACTTGTAGGTCATTTGGAATCAAGAATAGTTTTCTTGAGGGCTTGACTGTTTTTGTATTCCCTTCCAGATAACAACCTTGAGCCTTTCTGGGTGATGTGGTTTACCCCTCTTTGGATAATGCAGTTTGGTAACATGAGTGTCATCCTCTTGCTCTACCTTGGGAGTTGTTGAGATTTCTACTGTGTCCAAGTTCTTTTCACATCACAGCTGATGTTTCTTGCAGCTCCCTGCATACTTGTAAGATTTGTTACAGTATTTGCACTTGTACTGCTGGGTTGTTTCATTTGCACTTGGAGCTTCAGTTGTAGTACATGCATTTTGGTGTTTCAAATAAGGTTGCTTTCTGATGTAGACTTTCCCACAGTTCTGGCAGGTGAGTTTAGTGGTTGCTGATTTATTACTGCAAGGCCCACCATTCTCACAGTGTGGACCTTGATAATCCAGGAGACATCTGAGTCGGCATGGATTTGACTTGCCTTTGACTATCATGATGTAAGAAAAGATTGGGGCTTGTTTAACACCTATTTTGACCACTGGACCGTGTAGGTCTCTTCTGCTCAGAGAGTATCCCTCCTGCCATTTAGACCATGGATGGTGCTATAACCCAAGCATGGACATGGGTGAATCACCACCAGGGTGTGTCCACACACCACTGGGCCTGCATGGTAATTCTCTAGGGCCCATGTTGCTCTGAGATCCTCTGTAATTTAGCCTGGAGCCGAAAGGTGTCCAGTTGCCTCAAGGAAGCACTACAAAAGTATTGACTGTGGACAGGCTTATGTATTTGGCTTCCTTTTCACCTTGTGGCTAGCCAGCAGTGTAGAGGATAGCATGCAGCAGACAGAAAGCACACAGCCACCACTACACACATCACACCGCCACCAACACACAAGTGAAGGATATGTTATAAACTCCAAAGAAAATCAGGGCAGCAAATTGTAGCTACAAAGCTGGGTTGACTAACATGGAAGATAGGTAGGAGGAATACATGCTACCCCAATGCACCACACATCATGAACCTAGTACTGTACAGTTAAGACTAAAGCCCATACACATCCCTATCTTTTTCTTTCATTGGTGCTTCAGTGTACACTTTATTATCAAATCAGGGAACAGCTAAGCATGTTAGCATAGTTGTGAATCCCAAATGTTGGATAACTTGAAACTGAGCAGACTATTGACTCCTGCTATCAAAAATGAAATTAAGAGTTGAATTTATGAATTAGTGTGCTGTAAAAATGTCAAAGATTAGAAAGCCAAACATGTCAGTTTTACTTAAGTAGGTGATTCAACATAATGAAAATGACACAGACAACAGGCTTTTGATACAAAAAAAAAAAAAAAACAATTGCAGGTCGTTTCAAATATTTCTCCATGATTACAAACATACCAAAATACTATTTAAACACCCCCATATATCCAGAATATTAGCCCAAAATTAGTTCAATAATATGCATAAACAGCTAATTAACATTCAGGAGTCTGAAAGTACTGTAGTCAACAGTGTTGTTACAAGGGATTAGACACATTTTGGCTAACTACCATAGTTGATCTAACCTAGTCTTATACTCTGGAAAATATAGTAATTTTACCAGATGTTGAAAGGAAAATTATTCTTCCTACAAGTATGAAAAAATATACGGGTTACAAATCCCTTATCCGAAATCTTTCGAATTTTGGAATATAGATATACCAGCATAATTTGGTAGCCAACCCACTGAGAAGTGGAGACGGGCACAAGTTCATTTACAACATTATAACTGCATGTGGATACATATAGCCTACAGGTAGTTTTATGCATGAAATCATGAGAAAGGTAAGCTATCACTACTGTAGGTCTACCTGCAGGCCTTTTTGACATTTTCACACCAACAACAAAACACAAAAATTACAGTGAGTAATGTGTGTACGTCAAGAGTGTCACCCAGAAACCACATGGAATTTTCCAATGAAGGCACTCCAAAATCTCTCAGATAAGGGATTTCTGTTAGCAGATCAGCACTGACACTGTTAAGTTAATAAAAGAAAACTTAAAATAATTAATCTTAGCCTGGATTAACACTTCACAATTTTTTCTCTAAAGGAGTGAAAATCTCCCTATCTTAAATCTAATAAGTCTCAGAATAATCTTTTTAATTCCAATAAACTTCATAAGAATACAGCCAGTGCATGAGCAATTATACCTGACTATGATTTACATTTTTCTAAACATGAAATGGTAGAATGTTTGATTAATTTTTATTCTGCTTTAAAAAAAAAATAATACATCTCTGCACATGAGGGTGTGCAGATGTTTTCTATTGATTATTACCTGCCAAAATTTCTGCTCCAGTGTAGGAGTACTGTATGCACTCTAAATTTAAAAACAAAGTATTTACTAGATTTTCATTTTGTTTCACTTCAAATTACTGTGTTAAGCATAAAGATTTTAATGTAAAGTTTCTTGTTTCCGTTAGTTGCACATTGTAGTTTCTTTTTAAAATATATTTATACATACTATTAAAGTTGACTGCATTCAATGTTTATGAATTCTAGTGCACATAACTGCAGCTGCTATTAGTTTGGATAGAAATAATGATGTACATAGTTTACTGAATTTTTATAGGAGTTATTCCAGTGAATTCTACAATACTGTCACAGAACAGATTTTATGCATTTCTTGTGATGGGTTTGCTGCTATTCTTTTACTTTCGATTGGTTAATATATCAACATTTTTAAGGTAAGGAATAAATGGCATGCCATCTTAGTATGAATTAAGAAGTATAACATAAATTTTAAAAAAAAATATATTCTCATTTACACATTACAAATTCTTTTTTAAAATGACATCATCATGCTACCCAAATCAGATAGCTGAAGTGGAGAGCACAAAATAATTTAAAAATCAGACGAGACATGCATTTCTTTTGCCAAATGGTCGCCTCGCATAAGTGGTTAAAGCCCCCTTTGATCATAGTCAAATAAAGACAGAAACTGTTAATGCAGCACCGGAGGTGAGAACCACCTTTCACTTTAATATTGCACTATGGAAAGTATTTATCAACATAATTATCAGTAAAGAAGAAGAAAGTTATCTAATGCATGAAAGCTGCAAAACTAAGTGGATTTAAAATATCATGATACAAACAACACCTATTTTTGGATATCATGTACATCTGATAAAAAGAAAAATAAACATCTTTTAAAAAAATCAGAGTTTCACACAGCAGTTACAGCATATATAACATACAAGTGCTGATACGACGAGATCACTTAAACAAATATGACCCATGTACAGGTGTGTCAAGACTATGTCATACATAGTTAAATAAAATTTAATCAAAATCATTCTAAAAACCTGTCCAAAAAAAACATGGGAGGGATATTATTTTAAAAATATAAATCTACACAACTTCACACTTTATAATTCTCTCTTGTACAAACTGATAAACAAATTCAAAGACTAAAAACACATTTTGGTTTTTAGTCTCCCTTTACTATCTCTCTCTCAGCATATATAATATTGTTATGGTGCAAGTATTTCAATTCCAGAACATATGCATTTATATAAACAACAAACTGAAATGAAATAAATGTATAAAACAATAACATTTATTAAAGTCAAGCAACAATGCTGTAAGCTATTATGGGTACTATTTGAAAATTGCTTATGCAGACTGAATTACATTATTTTATTTTATTTTGTTTGTCTTTTTTAAAATAAAATGCAAATTTCCAAATCATGAAAATAATTTGTAATATCCTAGCCTTAAAAAGTACAGTGGTGGCACCTTGTTTTTAAATTAAATATCCATTGTTTTACAGTATCAAAATACATTTTTAACATAAAATGATTAACCACTGATTTGATTGATTTTCATAGAATCTTTGTACTCTAAATATGCTTTATGTGGAGAGGTAACTATAGAAGAATAAAGTAGCAAACATCAGTAAATGCTCACTTTTCAATAGTTTTAGTCAAAGAAATACATAAATGATAAGTTTAAAACAACAAATACTTAAATGTTAGTTGTGGTAATAATTCTGAAAAAAGTGTCAAGAATTGTTTAAGGTGATGAATCTTTCAGCCATTACTGTATAGACTTTACATTTAGCTTAATAGAATCAGCACAAGTTGTCATGTTTACATTTCTCATCATCACTCCTATGGTTAATTTAAATTTCATTTAGATCAACTGTTAGTGTCTTTTACCAATTTCTAGGAGGATTTCAGCAAATGAAGAGTATTAATTATTGTGGGTTTATAAAAGATACAAATTAGGGTGTTTAAAGAAAAGTAGCTCTCTCAGTTACTTGGCATTCCTAATTATAAAGACAGGGTTTCAGTGCTTTGTTTTTCTATAGAAACCATATTTTAATTTCCACTCATTATTTCACTGAAATTTTAGATCAATTGTTTTTTCTGATTTATAATGGTTTACAAATAAAAGAAAATGTACAAGTGTTACCCAATAAAATAAAAACATATGTATTAGTTTGAATTTACAACAGTAAAAAAAAGTTAATTATCCCTTTTAGTATGTAAAAATTCTAACAGAAGCTGACTGAACAAAAGGTGCAGTTTTCAATCATATGGCATTGTGTAATTATGATAAATGCTTTAATGAATAACTTGATAAGAACAAAACTTAGCTGGTATCTTTATTTCAGGGAGAAGGGAACAAAGTTTTCAGATCAGCCTTTAGCTCAAAGTTGCAAAGGTGATATGAACTGACATTGAGGTACAGCTGCATCATTTGCTGAGAAAATGCAAATTCCCAGCATATTATTAGCTAAATGTTTAGTTAATAAAACAAAAATATTCTCACTGATATCCTAGACAAATATTTTGCAGACTACTAATCTCTCAAAATAATCTGTTATTTCAGAGGGAATTGGCTAGTATGCTTGTTAACCTCTTCAAATCTCAACACAGTTGATAGACAATGGTCTACAAGGATGATAAAAGATTCCCTCTTAAACTTTAATAATTATATGCATGCTTTTACATTTGCAAGGAAAAAATATCCTGATAAATTATATTTCCTATAAAAACAAGTTATTCTGTCCATTGGAGCTGATGTAGTACTAAGGATGTTACTATTACTTGAAAAAAAAGAAACATCTAATTCTTGAGATATTTTAAATAATCTTAAGCATGATTGTTTAAATTAGAAAATGTTCTTTAATAAGAGGTTAACAGGAAAAGGTAAAATAAATAGATATACATGAGCACATTTTCATCAAGGAAAAAGTTTTTGGAAAACAGAGCCAGATGGTATCTAAAAACTTTATTATTTCAGTTTAAATGTTTTGTGAGGGAAATCAGAGTTCAGTTATAATGCCTCTTCTAATTTTGATCCGTCCATCCTTATGTATGATTTTGACAGATATAAAGAAATTCCACATAGTACTAATATTTGCATACATTAACAGTGGAAGAGGCAATACTATTAATACATCTAAAGAGCATTAGTATATAGTCAGTCAAATAAAAGATATAATTTATTATCTTAAAAAATCCAAACAAAGGGTAGAGTATTAAAGGTGAAAAAAAAAAAAAAAACTATTCTGAAGAGTAAGAAAAAATTGAATAATCTTACATGCAAACAATGAAGACAATCTAGCAGACCAACTTTTTTGATGTGGAGTCCTTCCTCTACATAAGTCAACCTAAAAAATACTGAGCAATTTAAAAAATTCAACTGACAAACTATAAATTTCTATCCACAAATTCTACCATTAACTTAAACTACAGATAAATAAAGCTTCATCCACACAGGTGTAAGAGAACCTTAACATTTCTAAAGCAGTAGTTGGTCTTCCAAACTAAAAGCTGGAGAAAAGAAGAAAACAAGTATAAAATGGAATCAAAGGAAAAACTAATAAACCATTTTAAACAGGTGTGAAGTATTAAATAACATGGATCTAGTGTCATGCTGCATAACTGGGATACTTCTGGCCTGTTTTCACTTAAACTCTGAATAGAGATGGCAAAAGAATAAATTCAGTTCCCTTTAGGGAAAGACTAAGGAACCACTGTCAGGTAAAGTAAAGTCTTTAAACTTGTTTCATTGTTTTGAGTTTCTTTACAGCGAAAGAATAAATAAAGCATAGTTAGTGTTTGAAAATGAAAGTCAGCAGATTGTAGGTAATTTTTTTCAAAGCAAACATGCCATATGAAGCCACACTAACCTCAACTGTTTAGTAGAATTGATGGTGATTTTGAAAATGAAGACACTGAGTTATGGAAAGAAAGAAAAAGTAAAACTGGAAATAGATGGGAACATTATACGTTGTACAATGATAAGGAAAGTTACGAAAAACTCTGTATTGGGCTGCCAAACTATATGTAATAGAATAAGTTTTTTTTTAAATGAATAAATGAAAATAAAAACTATAATACAGTGAATTTGAGTGCTTTTTTGGGGGATGTGTTTATGAAATTTCATTTTAATGATAATATTCCCCATAATCATATAATAATTAGTAGTTTTTTTTTAAAAATTTTAAAAGCCATGAAAAAAGTGCAAAATTTACAATAAAAAAGCAAAGAAAAGCTGTAAAAATTTGTTATGGTGCTTTTCAGTACTATACAGTAATATTTAAACAGGTTCTTACTCAAATTTATAAAAAAGCTTTAAAAAGTAAATATAAAGAATATATAGCAGTATAGAAACCATGTGCACAAAATTTAAAGTGAAAAAAAAAAAAAAGTTTGTGTGTGAAATTACTTCACCATGTACAGTTAAGTTTGTTTTTCATTACCATTCATGGCAACCAAGTCATCTCATTTTTAATTAGCTTGTAATAATAGCCAGGTGCCAAGCTCTTGAGTTTCTTAACATGAGGTAATGCTACTCAGAATAAGAATGAACATGTGTGGATTGCTGGTTTGAAAATCTCAAAAGTTTGGCTCCTGTAAGGAATAACATTTGAAAATCTTCCAAATAGCTGCTTGTGCAAGTGTTTGTCCTTAGGCAAAAAATTCTGCTCAACAGTAAAAATGAATAAAGTGAGAATAAACAATTTAAAAACTTTTTTCTAAATAAGAGAATGCTTAGTAAAAACAAACATGCTGCAGTAGAGTTTTCATTCATTCAGAAAATGGAATATATCAACTGCTTGTCAGAAAACAGGTTTCCTGATTATAAAAAAGTTTTAAAAGTTAAAACAACAACACTGTTTTTGTAGTTTTTCTGCAAGTTAAAATTACTTTAAAAAAAAAAATGTTTACAAAATATCAAAACAGGCTTAAACAAATTATATAACTAATATTTTTTTGTTTAAATAATAATTTAATATTTTTATTTTAAATTAATTTATATCCACACACTTTTGACAAATCTTATCAAAGAGTGCTAAGATCTGTAACAATGAAAAAATAACAAAATGTTTATGATGAAAGTTCAAGGATCCATTACATTCACCTTTTAAAATAAATAATTGCTTGCTAATGCACTGAAGCTATGAGGTTTGATGATAAACAGCAATAGCTTATTTGTATGGAGGTTCTGAAAGAGATAAACCTAGCAGACAGAACTGCTTGTTACATTCAGGAAAATAATCTTGCTTTTATTTTCGGGTTTTTTTATTATCACTATTATAAATTTATTGAGACATTGGCTAGATCTCTGCGCATGAGGAATTTCAGTTAATGTTTGAAAGTTTTCACATGCTGAGAAAATGTCCTTTGCTGTAGGCCGACCACCTCTGACTTGAACAGAAAGACACCTGAGCTAATTAGAATAATTTCTAAATTATGAGCACACTTACATATTGTAATTCATTCACCAATAATTATAAAAAAGCTGGCATTTTAGAGTCATAACCACATTAACTCTTTCTGATTAGATCCTATGTATTAACAACTGCAAGTGGTATAACCTTGATTGTCCTTAAAAGCATTTTCCTGTTTAAAACATCCATGGGAAAATAACTTTAGGGCAAAGGCATTTTCAGAGATACAACTGCCAAAGCACCTTTTATAAAATGAATTGGTCATTTACTACTACACAAAAGTTCTGATTTTGCCTTTTAAGTTTCTTATTTTGCTCACTTTAGAGCAATAATAAGTATCTGGCAATCAGTGTGTTTAAGAATACCTCTTACAAAACTATGGATTCTACTTTGTCACAGCAAGGGAAAATGTTTGATTCTATTCACAGTGGATAGCTTCAACTAGCTGGTGAATCAGGCTTTTAAAAGGTAGAGACACATTCCTAGGAGACCAACAGATGGCACAAGGTGAAGATAAAATTACAATACGGTAACACAAGCTGAGAATCTCAACAGTTATGTGCCATCAAAAAAAATTTTTTTCATAATGTTTGTACAGATAGATTTCTTAAAACAAGCAGCAATGCTTGGCCTTTGTAGAACTGCTGTTGGCCAGACCATTGGCTGCTATACAACTGTTTCTGGTTTTGTTGCTAACTTAGCTTCTTCATGCTGCATTTCAGCCAATTCGAATGCCTGACAGAGAAAAAGAGAACAGAATATCACAGCCATTCTGGAAGTGCACTGATTTCCTTACAGACTAATCACCCCAACATTAAGGGAAACAAGAAACACATTTTCATACTAGTAAACTTTTAAAAGTCAAGCAGATTAGGATAAGATCAGAAAGACTTTATCTCCATAATGAAAACAAATAACAACAAATTTATTTGCTCAAATAAGACTTAAGATAAAATAAATGTTTGCCCAATACTTTTTATTCACTAACCCCGTCATCCCTGAAGTTTTACCAGTGAGACAGACAATAAAGACAGGCGTCACTACAGAACTTAGCACATGCACCACTACACAACATACGGAACAAGAGAGTAAGAACAATAATAAACACACAACAGATTTTCGTTTTGCATACTTCTTGTCTTGATTTGAAATGATAAAAATATTAAGGTACCACATATTGGATATTTCATCTCCAACACAATAAGCAGAGCCAGTGTTCCAACTACCTTCACCACTTACTTTATCATTTTCTTTTTCTAGCTCCTCCGACTGTTCCCAATGGATCTTCTTTAGAGTTTCTACTTGTCTGGAGTGTTTCACTGCCAACCTCTTTCTCTCCTCAATAAACTTCTTTGTGTTGTTCTCGTTCTGCTCTCTTATCCTCCTATAATGATAGGCAATAGTTGAACATGTCAAGGTCATGTACTGACTAAGTATTACTTATAACAAAGTGCACCATGCCACCAAACATAATACTGCCCTGTGCTATTTTAAGCTTATTTTGAAGGGTAAATCAGGATACAAACCTCAAAAAATTTCACTTGTTTTATTGTCATGCATCTAATACTCACACTCTTTAGAGACTTAATTTTGGTTTGCTTTAACTAAGATTACACCAAATAGATCTTGCTGTATTTCCTTTTTTTATAGCAATTTGAGAGACAGAATACTGAATATTAGTTAACGATACAGGATGATTCAGAAATATATATACACACTTTGAACATATCTATTTTTAATACTTATTGCAGTGAAAAATAAAACTTTGTTATGTACATAGGTGAACATGTGAAAACAACATACAATGTTCATCTCATGTCAAATGTTTGAAACTGATGTTGCATACTTCCAGAACAATTACTTCCTGTTTGTATACACTCTCAACATGGCAGACAGAAGGCTGAGTTTCAAACAGAAGAAAAGCATTTTAATGTGGTATTTTAAGTAGGAAAATGTAAAGGAATTGCAGCATGTTTGGCTAAGAGAATATGAAACATCATCTCCCATACATTTATAAATAAGTCATACAAGATAAATCTGAAAACCAAAGAACTGTTCAAAATGTGAATAAAACTCAGAAGGGGAGGGGGGAGCATGGAGTCTTGAAAATGTGGAAACTGTAACAACACTGTACCAGGTTTCTCCAAAAAAAGTCAACAAGGCAATGTGGATATCTACTACTATGCATCTATTTTGAAGTGGAAACCACACATACCTAAGCTTTTGCATTCTTTGAACAAAGATGATCCAGATAGAGGATTACAGTTCTGTGAGTGGTTTTTTTAACACACACAATGAATGTGGTGATTCTAAATGTTTTGGGCAGTGTGAAACCAAAACATGTACCTGGAAAAAGATGTTAACTTACCAGGAATCAACAGCATGGGTTGGGCTCTCTTCTCATGGCATTGTTGGGCCATTCTTTTTTAAGGATACCATAATGTTGAAAATTATCTGGAAATGCTACGCAATAATGCCATTCCTGCTGAAAGATCTCTGTTTGGAGGCTCTGAAGTTTACTTTCAGCAAGATGGTGACCACCATTATATCACAGAGGTGTTCGAGACTTTCTGGATATGAAGTTTCTCAGAATGTGGTTAGGTCATCATTGAAATGTTCATGAATATCCTCGAAGATCACCTGACCTTACACCTCTGGACTTCAACCTGTTGGGAGTCCTGAAGGACAAAGTGTACAGTGCTAAACCTCAAACACTAAGACTTGGAGGAAGTACTCAACGTCTCAGTTCACGTGCACTATTGTGTGCTGATCAGTCTCAGAATGTTGTGGTGTGTTTGCATACAAATGGTGGATATTTTGAAAATTTGTCTTAAGATGATTACTGTATGTTGTTTTCACATGTTCACTTGTATAAAAACAAAGTTTTGTTTTTCACTGCAATAAGTATTAAAAATATATATGTTCAAAGTGTGTATATATATTTCTGAATCACCCTGTGTTGATAGCATTAATATCCAATTTCTTTGATTTTTTACTACAGTAAAATCTTGTTATATTTAAGTTAATTTTTTCTTGGATGATACCTTGTACAAATCAATTTTGTTGGAATTATCAGCCTCAAAAGTCCACTTTGCCTTAAGTAATTTTTATGCCAAAGTCCTTAATACAAATTCAGGATTTACACATGGGGTTAAATCTGAAGCTTTTAATTTTTATAATATGTTCAAGTCCCTTAAGAATTCATTAATTGGCAACAAACTAAAATCCACTCTTATTAAAATAGAGACAAAAACAATGGTACCTGTGTGTTCCAGAACTTAGAATTGTTTCTATCTACAAAAAGAATTTTAAAATCAGCCTTGTGAACATTTCAAGTTGATTCCATTAGTTCTAATATCAAAGAACCACAATTTAAAAGTGAGTGGAACAGGGTAATCTTTTTATCTTTACTTCATGGATTCCTCATTATACTTATTTTTAGTTCTGAAGTGATGACAATCTTCAAGGCTGTGATGCCTCAGTATAATATGAAATGAGTTGGCTGACAATTTTTATTCCAAACTTCCACCATAAGAGTGTTTGCTGAATGTAAATTCACTTGAAACAATAAATAAATCTAGCAAAACACTAGTGTAGGAAGACAAGAGACAACATCAATAAAGAATTAGCTTTAAAGCAAATATAACCATTTCAAAATGAAGAGAGAAGTGGTTAAATTTATATTAACATGGATACTTCAAACCAAGCACGAAATAACTGCACCATCACTTGCTCAGAATTGAAAAATTATCTAAAATGGATTGAGCAAGTACATTCAAGCAACATTCTTTTATCTGGCCCAATAATTCAAGCAAAGATAGAAAGTATGACAGAGAAACTAAAAATACATCATTTTGGCTGGCTAAATTAGTTTATAAATAAACTTGGCATTGTGTTCAGAGTAATGAGGACTGAAGATGTAATTAACAAATGTGCAATCACACACTTACCAAAGGTGTTGAGTGAATTTAAACCAGAAAACATTTTTAATGCAGATAAAACAAGGAGATATATTTTTAAGCACAAGCCACTTGTCTTAAAAGATGAAGCCTATATAAGGTAAAACAATGGATCATAGTACATTGAAAAATTCTGTTTCTGATTGGTAACAACAAAAAAAGTATATCAGTTAGTGTTCCTTATAAGTAAAATGCTTCACCATGAAGTATCAAGTAAACTAAACAGGTGTGGATAATAATACCAGGACTTTATTGAATGCTTGCAAGAATTATGAAAAAAAATTTTTCTGCATAAATGTAAGTTCTTGGAGTTCAAGGACAGTTGTCCAGCACAATCTTATAATGATGTCATGAATTTGCACATGTCAATTTTTGTATTCTTGCCACCAAACACAAGGGAAAAACCAGGAAATAATTTTAAAAATCTGAAAACTACTACAGATTTCTTCTGGTGAAAATCTTGGCATCCATCAACAACAATAAAAAACAAAAAATTAACAGTGGAAGCCATGCAATGTCTGAGAAAGGCCTGACATTTGGAATGAGGTTACAGTTAGCATACCCCTAGATTTCTTTTACCATACTGGTTAAGTCTAATATACAAACTGATATCACCAACAGTCATGGATCTATGTGCCAAAATTGTAAAGTTTAATATCCCTCTTTACCTATTTCAAAACAAGTTGTAAAATATTTCACCTTCAAAAAAAAAAAAAAAAGCATTGTGAAACAATAATGACAAAAAATTTCTTGATTTCTTGGAATAGCTAAAAAAATAGGAGACACCTTTTTAATGCCAAACAAAAAGATAAATATACAATGTACAATTTGGCATTAAAAATAACTTTTGTATTTTGGTTACATCAAATTAAATGTGTTCATTTGGACTTTTGGGGTAATAAGATTTTACTGTGCTCAAGTCTTTTATTGATTTCTGTACATGTGTTCTTATTTTAAATATATTTCTTTAATTATGCATAATTTAGCTGTGGCCATTATAGTTTTAGTTCATGTTGAAATTACAGAAGATCTTACATTAATTAATTTTTTTTAAAAAAAGGAAATTATACTTTTGAAGTGGAATAAATTTGTTTTTTTTTTATCTAAATTGGATTTTCTTTTGTATATGAACAGGAATTCCACAATTCTTAACCTAAAGTTCCAAAATGACTTGGCCCATATCCTGCACATGTTCACTGGTTCTAATCACCATGATTGTACATACAGACAACATTGTAAAGTAATGAGAAACACAAGTTATATTTGTACAAGTTCAGATATTTCCATCTTAAAAAATTAACTTTTTTTAAAACATTTTACCAGATATCAGCATATCACAATAATTTTCGAGTTCTGTATTGTTGTGACCAACCAGTTCAACAAGTTTAAATGGCCACATACCATATATAGAAATGCACAGATCTAGCTGATGCTATAGGACCATACCAAATACTTTTTCATTAGAATTTCAATCAGCAAGATGAAAATTACAATGTAAGTAAATAAAAAACAGACAGTACCTATCTCGTTCAGCTTTGTTTTTAATTGACTTATCACACAACACTGATTTACTTGACTCCATGGACTGCTTAGCCTGGCTCGTTCTCAAATCTTTGTTGTCTCTGCAATAATACATCTTTTTTCAATAGTGTGCCAACATGGGGCCTTTAATTATAATACAAAGAACTTCACCTTTGTGTTTTGGAAGTTATCTTCTTGAACAGCAACAAAATAATACATACAATATTCAGTCAGAACATTCCGAATATTTCTTTTTTATCTCATTTTAATCTACAGGTATCAGTGTCTATATGTACAGAGTCTATGAAGAAAGGTCAAGCTGCCAGAAACACTAAATAAAGCATAAAATGTCAAAGCACATCCTTAAAATCCAAATGGCCATAAAGGTAAAAAATTAAGTTTTTGGCCATTACTTTAATTTTTCATGAACTAAGCATCCAAGAAAAACTGATATAACTCTATCTGAAACCCAGTAACAAAAAGGCATACATTATTTAGGTATATACATACCTCTCTTGTCGAGTTTCCAGCTCCTTTAATTGAGCCTGTTGTGCTTCTTCTAGTAACTTAACCAGTGCCTTATTTTGCTGCATGATGTGTTCCTTGAGCAAATTATGTTCCTCCATCACCTGCCGAGCAACCATCTCTGACCATTCCTTTGTCTGCTCTGCTACCAGTTCACGAATCTACACACACACACAAAAAGCAGAAACAAGCAATCTATGTGAAATTTTACTTGCATTTTCTTTTATCTTAAATTTTAAGGGAACGCTGACAAAATGATGAAAAGTTCAAGATCAGACTGGACTATCAGTAGTCAAAAGGAAATTCCATACATTTCATAAGCCACCAAGTTTTCCAATAGAACTATGAAAACATGATTCACTCATCTGATTCTCAATAATATTTAATTAAGGAAACAGTGGATTAATTTCACCAACAAATCAGCACGCAGTAATCTACTCATATGAAGTCTGTCAAAAAAGTATCCGACTTTATTTTTTCTGTGGGAAGTAATGACGTTAGGGAGGCAAAAGTGTGCATAGTGGAGCCGCATGCCTTCATGCACATGCATGGTTTTTGGTGGGCTTGCTGGATGCATCAGTCGCTGTCAGACAGCCAGCGTGTGAGGTGCTGTACTACTTACTCATTGCATTTTCAGTTCGCCTGTGATGACGGAGCATGTGGAGCAACGATCTTGCATCAAGTTTTGCCAAAAGCTTGGAGATACCCAAGCGGAAAGAATTCACAAAATTCAACAGGATTTTGGTGACAATGTCATGGGTGTTACCCAAATAAAAGAATGGTACAACAGGTTCAAAGATGGCAGCACATTGGTGGAGAGTAACCAGCGTTTCAGGAGGCCGTCAACAAGCCACAATGCAGTTGTTATTGAGAAAGTGCGGTCTCTGATAATGGAGGATCGTTGTTTGACGGTGTGGGAAATTGGTGACGAGGTTGGGATCAATAAAGATTCTGCACATGCAATTTTAGAGGAGAATTTGGGCTTGCGCAGAGTGGCAGCGAAATTTGTGCCCAAGCTGTTTTCTCAGTAACAACAACTTTGTCTTGAGGTTGCGCAGGACCTGCTGGATACTGCCAACAGGTATCCTGAGTTCCAAAATACTGTGATAACTGGAGATGATACGTGGGTGTACGGGTATGACCCAGAAACCAAAGCTCAGTCATCACAGTGGAAGTACCCAACGTCACCAAGACCCAAAAAACCATGTCAGATCCAGAGAAAAATCAAGGTGATGCTGACTGTTTTCTTCAACTACTGAGGCATTGTGCATCATGAATACACACTAGAAGGACAAACAGTTACAAAGGAGTACTATCAGAAAGTCCTCTGACATCTTCCTGATGCAATTCGGCACAAGACCGGATCTGTGGGCCTCGCAAAACTGGCAGCTGCATCATGACAACGCCCCGGCTCATTCGTCGCAGCTGATTCAAGGTTTCTTGGCAAAGAAAGGTATTTTGCTCATTCAACAGGCTCCCTACTCTCCAGACATGGCTCCTTCTGACTTCTGGTTGTTCCAAAAAAATGAAGATGCCACTGAAAGACTTCTGCTTTGAGAGCCAAGAGGACATCATGCAGAATGCAATGGCGGAGCTGAGAGCCATTCTGGAAGAAGCATTCCAGACGTGCTTCAAACAGTGGAAGGATCGCTGGGCTTGTGTATGGAGGCACAAGGAACCTACTTTGAAGGGGATTAGCAACTGAACCCCACCAAATACGTAATTTTTTTTTCCCAGCCTAAGGTCGGATACTTTTTCAACAGACCTCGTATGTAATAGCAGTCAAAAAGTTGTATTCATGCACTGCTATTTATAGGAAGAACATTAGATACATTATACATTTAACTTAGGTCAAAGATCAAAATTTAATCATTTTTATTTCTTAAATTGATGCAAATATTCTTTCAAAAAAGTAGTGTAAAAACAAACTATCTTACATAATAAATCAGAATAACTTTTCAAAACAAAAAGAAATTCATTCTCTGGTTTCTACTGACTATACTGGTGAGGAAATGTAAAGGGTTAAGTCACTGCAATGAAGCTGACAAATGTATCCTGCCAAGTAAATGACCAATATGATGGTAGAACATTGCAGCATAAGGCAGGCGAGTGATAGATTTCAGGCATTAGCTGCAACAGTAGAGTTTTTTATCTTTTAAAAAATTTAACTGATTACTGAGACTGATTCCCCTGGAAATCTATTATATTAGGATGATTAGCTGCAAAATTATTAATATATAAGTGATAAATAGTAGTAAATATTCATATATTTTGTGAAAGTCAATTAATGAAATTTGGTTTCTATTACACTAGAGTACAATAAGGCTTCGTTTGTAGTAGTCCGTCACGTATAAAGTGAGATACCCTTACTCAATGCAGATCAGATCAACTGACAAATCATAACCAGCACTACATATTGTAACCTGCAGAATCATTATGCAAGAAATTATGAGGTTTCTGAGCAAAGTAATGCATATTTTATACATCCAAAACATTCAGCCAACAGTCAGATATCTCAAGAATTTCAAATTTGAACTTATACCACATTCACCTTACATCTGTAACCTCGTATTATTTTGATTTTCACCTTTTCAGATCCATGAAGTAGTTTCACCAACAAATGAAAAGGATTTTGTTTGATGAAATTTACCAGCTTGCCTACCAGTAGCAAAAGTGTACTGATGTCTCAAGGAATATATTGAAAAATCCTAGTTTTTCTGTATAATACAATGTCTTTTATAATATTCAAACTCACTTTACTTAATGATATATCACATATTTTTACTGCTGCATTATAGTAATCCTAGCTATGAATATATTTATACACATACTGTATATACTAAATTACTTTTTTTTGTTTTCACTACAGAGGTAAAAAAATTACCCCCTAAATTTAAGTAACCGTACAGAATTTTATTATTAAATTTCAATTAAACTTTTTGCACTTTAATCAAGTATCTCTCTAATATTGAGTTCTAAAACCTTTCTGTTTGGCAATATGCACGTGTAAGCCACCCCAAAACAAAACAATTTAGACATGAGCTTAAACAGCAAGAATAGACATAGCCATGCTGTGCAAAACTAGAGAGAAAGCTTGCTGCTGTAGCCAGTAGCTAGGAAAGTAATCCATTATTTGTTGCCATTAGTGATAAAACTCTTGAAACCAATGCCAATTTGTCTTATTCATCTACAGCAAAACAGACTGATCAAAGTACCTGTTGCTTTTGTTGGTTTGTATTAAATATCACATTTGTTAGGTGCTCAGAGAAAAACTATTATAAAATAAAACTTACCTTTGTCTTGTGATCATTTATCAACAACTGCATCCTGTCCTCTTTATCAGTTTTTATCTCTTCTCTGAAAAGATTTGACTAACATGAAATGGCTTGGTTCATATTTGACAGCACATTTCATCAAAATGTTGTAGTTATTAAGAAAAGTTATTTCAATTTATATAAGACAAAAATAAACAAAATAGGGTAGAAAAAAACTTTCCCAAATTTTAACTTTATAAAGTTTCTGTTTTCACTATACATGCTTAATAAAGTGGTTAAAGTCAACACTGATGGTAATAAATGGCTAGACTTAACACTAATGTTATTGTTAAACCTAACACTGATGGTAGGAAGTGGTTAGATCCATTACTGATAGTAGGAAGTAGTTAAAGCCAACACTGATGGTTAGTAGTAATTAAACCTAACACTAATGTTGTGGTTAAAGCTGATGCTAATGGTTAAAAGTGGTTATGACACAAATGGTAACTACCCAAGGAGTCAAAATCAAGTGGGTCAAATATCTTCTA
The DNA here is from genome assembly GCA_018389105.1 of Nautilus pompilius. Taxonomy (NCBI): domain Eukaryota; kingdom Metazoa; phylum Mollusca; class Cephalopoda; order Nautilida; family Nautilidae; genus Nautilus; species Nautilus pompilius. The sequence goes on from JACATO010000337.1 coordinate 2,414,985, forward strand.
TTATGTATTTAGGTGTATATGCTTATACACTTGCTCAAATGAATTATTTTATTATCAAGATACAAATGCTATAATATTTACTTTTATATATATAACCAATATGTTACAGCAAATAGGTTACATTTAACTAAACAAGTTTTAGTCCACTTATCATATCTGTTGCTGACTATAGGCCATCAAGAAAAACCTCATGCATCCATCAACATAAGTCCAAAGAAGCACTATTATGATCCTTTTAAATGAAAAAATAAGGGTTGTAGAACCCCCTCCCAAAAAAAAGCATGATTTATAAGGGCAAGATCAATAAAAGCAACTGATATCTAAAAAAATCACTATATCAAGAAGCCAACAAACCTTGTCCATCTACTTTATAATCACCTATTGTCAGTGCCTGTTTCTTTCTTTCCAAATTTTATTTGTTAAATACTGAAGGTCAGGAAAAATTTTTAAAAAATCAAACCATCAGCCAAGATTCATACATATTTTGTTATTTTATATAAATATATTATTACTGTCCATATACATTCAACATCACCAAGTCTGAGAAACATTCCTCTTTTTCTGAAACCTAATCACATAATAGCTGAGGATGTTTTCCAAGTACAAGATTCAGTCAAGCGAAACTGATAAACATTGCCAGACTTAAGACCTAGTCCTGCTTTGTAATTTAGCTGTAAAGTGTTGGAAATCAAATTCTTTGCTGCACACATTTAGCTGCCAGAAAAAGATGCTGTTATTTGCAATTAGTTGCAAGCTGAAAGCCAATGAAAAGTAAAAACAAACAAAAAAAATTAATGAATTTTAAAAAATATTTTGAAACATAAGCAGCTGAAGATTAAAGATTTTTTAAACTAATTTTTAAAACAATTTACTGTATTAAAAATTTACTCTTGTACACTTTTCACATAAAATAGTACTTAGTTTTTATTATATCATTAGATATATTCATAAAGAAGTGTTACTTGATATTATTTTTAAATTACATTTAGTGTATGTCCTAGTTTTTATCATAGCAGATGATCAAGATTTTACACAATAATATGTATATCTTCAAGAAAACTATAATTAATTATCAATGGAGATGTAATCTTTAGTGAAGAAAGTCACTTTTTTGATTGGTCACATGCACACTTTAAAGCATTCATTTTAAAGTTCTTAAACAATGTCTCACTCTCACCTGGCCCATGCTACAGCATCCTGAAATTCTGTTTTAATAGTTTTTTTTTGTTTGTTTGGTAAATTTTGAGAAGTAACCTAATAAATAATCTATATTTGTATTAAGACTATTTAAAGTATTAAAATTATGCATGGCAACATTTCTATTTATTCTTATGCCGTTCTGCTGCTTTAAATTGTAATAATTAAAAATAATTTTTTCTTCTCTATTTATATATTTTCTTAGTTTATTAAATCTAAAACATTGTTCTCTTTCTCCAGTTAATTCCTTGTTTCTTTAAGCATCATTTAATTTATATATTTTTCTATAATCTGAATGTGCTAATTAATTATACCTTTGGTCATAATTTAATAGAATGATTTTTAAACTAATTGTGTGCATTTTCCATTTTTCTGTTTGAGCATCAAGGTTTCTCTGTGTTATAAATATATACTAATCAATAGTTTGGTTGTGGTTGGTTCCTTTATCTTTGAGAAATGCATTGACAAAACAAAGCAGGTTCCCTGTTAGTAATGTTAGTGCCCTAAGCAGGCCACATTGGTAAATTTACTTTATAATATACCTATATTCCCTTAGTGAGCTCAGCAAACCTTTAGTAGATGATCTTGCTAGTCTGTACAAACAAATAACAATAATGATAAAGCAGTAGCACAGTTAGGTGCTAAACTAAACATTGCTATGCCTAAACACTCAGTTGGATAAACAGAAGAATGATTCTGAATGAACTACTGACAGTTTTTTTCTTAAAGTAAGCTGGATCATTTTATTTTTTAAATTTTACACCAATGTAAGATCTATTTGTATATATTAAAAATATTAGAAACTGGACGTTTTTAAAATTACTGTACTGTGTTTAATTTTTAGTATCTGTGTAGTAGAGAGACAGAATTGTACTCATATTTGTGGAAGCAATGTTACCATACAACAGAAGGCCTCACAATATATTACTTTCTGATGATCTGCCTGCATTCGAAGATGCTACAGATCTACAACAGCAATTAAGGTTCTTGCAAAGGTAGTAAATGTTAGTAAATACCAAGAAACACATCAACAAAACATTTGGTCATTATTGGCTCTATAAATGCATATTTAGCAAAAGCATTAGAAATATGTAAAGAAAAATTAGCTCTAATTATTAAATGCTTGATACCTTTAAATTAGTCCCCTGAAAGTTGAGTTGTTTAGGTAATCTTTATACATAAGCTGAAAGTTAAACATCATTTGATAGCTGATTGTTTGGCTATGACTGGTTTAACAACATAAGAGTAAATGTCATTTAAGTGTAGGATCTAACATAATGACTTCTCAGGAATTAGGAGTACAGCTTTCAGGAATATTTTTCCAATTTTTAATAGTCAGGAAAATCAGATAGCTTAGTTTTCTTTATAGATTTGAAAGACGAAGGGAAGAATATCATTAAGAATTTGAACAAATGTATTCAAATACATTTTTCTAGCTATCAGCAAATAAATACCCAATAAAAAAATTAGGTAACTATCCAGAACTGTTGATTAGGTAAGTGCTATCACTTTTAAAAAGAAGTTATCTACAATTTTTAAATTGGTTAGTCACAGAGATCTAGTTTTCAAAATTTAAAAAAAATAACCCCTTTCCAATAAAAAAAAAAAATAAATAATAATTATCTGGAATTGGAGTAAACATATGCAAGCAAGGGTTTATACATGGAGCAGTTCAGTTTGTATATAATGAAATATAAAAACAAAAAAACCCAGTTTTGACTAAAGATTCCAAAGTAAATGACAAAAATATAATAATGAATAAAATTCTAAAAATTAATCATTGAAAAATGATAATAATAAATCATATATTTATTTGGGCTTTCATTTCAGTTGATATACGAAATTTTGCATATCTGAACAGCTTCCACATACAACTAATCTAGCAATAGGAGACTGGATCCTGTACATTCTTAGTGATTTTTCTCTTAACTTCAGCTTGTGAAAACAATTCCAAGCCATGATTTAAAAAGCTCTTCAAGCATTCTTCATAAACACATGCAGATACAATCAGTTACTCACCCTTTTTTCTTCATTTTTTCCAGACTTTTCTCTGTTGCCATTTTCTCCTTGTCATGGTTGACTACCAGTTTATCAACAATGGTACAGTGCAGCTTCTGCATGCTACATCTTTCCTTTTGATGTTTTTTCTTAAGCAGCTCCAAATCTTTCTGCTGTTTTTTCAGCAGCCTTTGCCGAAATTTGTCATTCAGCAACATTTCTCTGGTTATTGGTTCAAAGTTCAATTCCTCTATTAAAAAAAAAAATCTATATGTATATACACAGAGAGAGAGAGTACTGAAATAATTAAGAAAACAGAAAAACGCCAACAAAAAAATTTATATAAAATGTAAATAGCACATGACAGAATCACATTTCATGTTTTCATGTGTAAAAATGAAAGGCTTCATAGTAAGTCATGTGATGGTATAATACACTGTGATTGTTTGTCATGCAAGCAGTCAAAGTGCCACACCTGCAAAAAGACTATAACAGTATATCATTGTAGTGGGGTGATTACTATGACTCCTGGGAAGGAAATATTATATGACAAGTGTATTGAAATTAAAGTTTTAGCTAGTGAAGGCTATTCCATGCAGCAGAGTGCAGACCAACTCCATGTTTCAGAAGGAGCTATATGCAAGGTAAGAAAGAAAAAGTGGTTGTTGACAATAGACAGAGTCAAGGAAGAAAGCTCAAATTCTTCAAAAGTGATGTTAAGTACCTCAGGGTATGTTCTCTATGTAACAGAAACAAGCCAATAAAGATCTTACAAATGGCCTAGCTGCAAGTATAGGTATTAATATTTCTTCCACACCAGCAACGACATGTAGCATAAAGTGGTCTCAATGAATGTGTAGCTGCCCAAAATCCTTTTCTGAGAAGCAGCAAACAAATGGCAAGGCTAAAATGGGTAGCAAAAATAAAAGTGAGATGACCAAATTTGGAAATAATCAATGACAGTTTGTTTGAAGGCAGACTGGAGGGAGAGGATAATAATATTAAGTGTACAACAGTTACAGTGAAAGGGGGGTGCATATCATCCAAAGGGTGTCAGTTAGTTGCAAGAAATTTGAAGGTATACTGACTGCCAACAAGTACAGCCAGGTTCTCATCCATTATACCATTCCTTCAGAAAACATCCATTGGGCAGGGATTCATCTTCCAATATGACAATAACCCAAGCATACAACCAATGTGGTGAAAAACTGTCTGGAATGTAAAGGGGCTGGTGAAACAAAAAGATAATTTAGCCAGCACAAAGTCATAATATGATTATCATTGTGGTTATATGGAGTTATATGACTACTGAGAAAGTCAAATGATAACCAAACACTTGAATTGTGGAAAGTTTTACAGGATATTTGGAACAATATTCCACAGTTATACAATGATAACCTGGACGACAGCATAAAACAAAATTCCATGCCCTATATAAAGCAAAGAGATCACATACCAAATACTAATGCACTGTACAACATATTCATTTTATTTTTTTATATTTTCTGTAATAATGCACTGGGTATGTATTATATAGTTTCTTGGATGCAATCATTTATTATTTATGCTTATTCTTCATGTTTCCATAATCATTTCCAATATTGTATGCATTATTTATATATATATATATATATATATATATATATATAAGTAAAAAATTTACTTTACAACTCTAAACATTATTTTACAATAACTTTCCTATAGCATTAATTTCAAGGGAACTGCAATAAATCTGAACTTTTGATATTTTTTGCAACAACTGGGTAACACCATTGTACTCCCATCAAGAAGATCAAAAAGGTGTGCGTGCACATTCTGGTTGTGTAAGATGATGTTATATGAGTTCTGATGGCACTACTTTTTTTTTCTAGTTTCATTTCAAGAGATAAAAAATGCAGGATAGCAATATCAAGTGTACTGACATGACTATTAAATTAATTTAATATTTGATTTATTCTATTATTTCAAATGCAGTAGACCCCATGCATCCACTGAATCCCACTTGGTAGAATACATGGGGTTAAAGAATGAGTAAAACAAGTCATAAGTATTAGTCGTATATATCACTTTAGTGTGCCTTTATTTATTTGCTGTTATTTATATTATAATATTTTACATCATAATATCAATTACTATCAATTCTTTATCAAGTGTCCATCAGTATGGATCTTAAACAAAAAAGTTTTGTCTTTTTGTTCTTTTTTTTTGTATCATTTTAAACATTATATACCTCTTCACAGAGAAACAAGATGATTCACAAAACTCTATTTTATTTGTTATTTGTTTAGATTAAACTTTTTAAGTGATATCTGTAACTGATAAGATCATCGTTAATAAGTAAAAAAAAAAAACTGAAATCAAGTGTTACATGTTGATTTTACTTTATCTTATATGCATTCTAAAACAAACAAACAAACTTTTATTTATTTTTTTATTTTTAAATTATTTTTTTCTAATTTTCTATTTGTTGCTAATACATTTATCTATTATTTAATTATGATTTTAGTTATCTACAGTACTATAGGATTACATTTGCTTTTGTGTAATAATAAAACAGAAAAGTGATTTAAAAAAAAACAATGTGATTGATTTTGCATAAAAAATATCATAACACATAACTTTTGCTTTGATAATAATTAACAGATTGAAATTCTGCATGCAGAATATCTAGCTAAGTATGACATGTGGCATGTTTTATCTTTTAATCTGGTACTTTTAAAAATGTAGTCATTATCTAAGTTAGAAATAAATAACAAAACGTGCTTGAGGTAAATCTTACAGTACAGAAAGTAGGTATTGTGAAACATGATAAAATAACATTACAAGACAGACTGTTCAGGTAACAGAAGCAAATGAAAGTACTGTAGTATGAAACAATCTACAATATATTTTTGAAATATACTGCTTGTATCCACCACTTGGTAGATCACATATCACTTAGCTACAAATGAATTAGAGCATGGAATCTTGAAAAGATAAGATGCAATCTTATTCGAGATGTGTTATTTACAGAAACTAGAGGATTCGTTCACACAGACAGATGCACCAATATTCCAGAAAATTTTTCCCTGCTGCTACATAAAGGTTTTATCTGAGGACATTTTAAGTGCAATCATATTAAGTTGCAGTAGATGTTTTGTAGTAAGCATTTCTGGCTTGAGGCTGTTTTGGTTGGTTGCTGAAATTTTGATGCAATCATTTTTTTTTTACCAATGCATTAGCCCATACACCACCGTATGAAAACAAGAAAAGATTTCTGAAATGTAGATTAATTGTGTTACTACTAAGGTGAAGGGAAATGTATGACATAACCCTTCGCTTTCTGAATCATGGGAAATATAAGCTCTTCCAACAATCAACAATAAACAGAACTTTTAACAGATATTAACCATTAAAATTCATAGCATATACTGCAACATTTTATTAAATCAATGTAATGACAAAGGCGAAATGTTTTTTCACCAAGACAAGAAGAAATGAGTCAAAGCAGTTTCACTTTTAGGTCATACTTCACTGCTTCTGGAAGAAGAAACATTTGAATTACTAAGGTACATAACATTTTTTTAAATATTTTAAATTTGGACCAAGTGAATACAGTGATCTTTAATCCCTTGGTTTTTTGGAGTTTTTTTTTTTTCGAAATTATATACTATTTACAAGGCAAATGAAAATAAGAAAAGATGCAATTATTTCTTAACTCGTTTACTTATTTTCTTGCTGAACAAAGTCACAACTTCAAATATAGACTGCTGCATATGAAGGACGTGTCAGTGTAATTTTTAAAAGAAATTTTGCTGTTTATTTCTCCCCCTGATGTGAAAATCAGAAAAAAACAGAAAACAGTACCTACCTTTTTTGTCATCTTTTTTTGGGAGTGACTGTTGCTGACTAACAGCTTTGTTTGATACTTTCTCTGTGGTCTGGTTAGTGATGGCCTGTCCATTGGGAGCAGATGTCTGGAGCTGTTTCTTCTTGTTGCTAACAATTGGGACATCTTCAATGTCTTCCTCATCAATTCCCATATCCTGCATCTGTTTGGCACGTTTCTCGGCCATGGTCTGGAACTGTATTGGCGCTGACAATGCATCTACAAAGTCTGCAAATTAATCCAGCATTTTCTAAATCTACCTAATTAAAGAGGCATTATACATAATATCTTGTTATATAATATCAACTTAGTAACTCTCCAGTTTCTTCCAACATGTAAAAATGAAGGTTCTAGTAGAGCTTTCCCTGCCAAAATAGGTGTTGAGTGGAATACGTTCATTAGCAGATACCCTATGGCAATAAGCTATCAGGATGGTCTCCTTGTATAATTGGTATACAGAAAGCAAAACTATTCTTCCTACTATTTTTCCATATTGTTAATTTTTAAAAAGTGTCAGATAGAGACTTTAAAAGTCAGTGCAGAGAGCACACAATGTTCTACTTGCACGAAATAGCTTTCATCTAAATTGAAAAATAAAAGAACACATTTAATTTCCCAATGTGACAAATGTTAAAACTGAGATAGCTTTATAATTTTTTTTTTAGTCAATAGTAAATACCAAAGAAACCTACAAAAAAGTTTTATATCTGTATAATGTTTATGCAAATTATTGATCTTCGTAAACAAATTTTCTGAGTGCTTTGCAAACAATTTGCTAATAATTCCTGATTGATATATTTAGCAATGAGTATCTCCCACTAAAACCAGAACCCAAGAGCTTACTTATACCAACCTTCTAATTCATTACTGTCAGGTGCAGCACAATCAAAATAGCTGCTTGTAACTAAATCAGAAAACATTTGTAAGTAAAACTTCCTAAAAGTTCTTTTCTACATTTTGAATAAAAACTGGTCAACCATAGCTTCTAAAAATGTAACATTAATAAGCATACGCCAAGAAGCTTTTTTTATTAACATAATAAATTAAATCACCTTTTTTAAAATTATTTTTTCTATGTAACTCAAGTCAGACAAAGAAAAAAAGCAAATCATGTTCAGCAAGATTTAGGTACAAATTCAGATCAGCAGTTACCTTTTTTGAATAAATTACATTGTGGAGCAGCACCAATCAAATCTTGGTTGGATTTTAAAGAAGAAATTTCCATTATGTTTTAAGACTTTTAGCTAAATTCTACTTTCATCTGGATTGGCAGGTGATTACCAAGCATTGGTAGTTTTGGTCAACTGACATACTTCACAATACTGGCATTTAAAAATCTGTACTAGAGATGACTATAGTGCAGAATTAAGCAGTTTTAAAGGGAAAAAATCCACATCAGAGTTCAGATTTTGCCTGTTCCCTTATCACTGGCTTCAACAGTTAAAACTTTTAGATTTAAGTGAGGACTTTCGCTTTCATTTCCTGGTTTCAAGTAATATCACAACAACATAAACTTCCCTGATCCTTGTTGTGTGCCAACAATCATTCACATGCTCCCAACTAGTAGAAGAATACTTTTCTTACTTTTGCAGCAACTTCCCAATGCAATATTGCCTATTTTCAGCAAAACAAACTTACAAGCTTACAACACACCTACCTATCAACTCCAGGTATCAAAATTTCTCAGTATTTTCTATAAAATATAAATAATTTTGCAACAATAGTCTTACCTCCAAAGCCTTCAGGAACATACGTTTTTAGTATAATTCGACAGAAGACAGTAGGTAATGAGAGGGGGAAGTTTCCTTCAGTTCTCAGAGAAATATGTCTGTAACCTAGAAAAATGTAAAAAAAAGCACTATAAAAGATGATTCCAAGTGGAAAAACTTAGAAATTATAGGAAATAGGTCCTGTTAATTCCTTAAAAAAGAAAATCAAGTGACATTAAACTGATTACATTAAATTGAAACCCCTAACATAATCAACCTACCTTGATACTTAAAATGTGTCCAAAGCTCACCACCAATAAAACAATGAAACCCATAGAAATATAACTTATATTGAAGTTAAACAGTAACAGCAAATCATTGGAAGAGATTGCTTAAGAATGATAATTAAAATCCTTTCCAGTTCATGTCAGCCAAAACTGGCCTTTCCATCAGATGTTAAAGTTGGCCAAAAATGGCCAAACAATGTCAAGTCATTTAACAATCTACATTATACATATTACCTGCTGGTTCACACTATTACTTCCTTTGGTCATTTGTATCATACAGTTTTCCTGAAAAAGTGATTTTACTAATGAAGCTGTTAGTGTGAACCACATGTGTTACCTATTTTGTTTATTTATTTGATATGTAATGGAATCCAACAATGAATTTTTTGTTTCTGATGATGGGGAGATCTCAAGTACCTCAGATTTCTTATTTAGCTGGTCAGACAGCAAAGGAGAAACATTGATGAATGCATCAATGAAGAGCAACAACAATAGCAAGAACAACAAGGTCATCAAGCAAAGTTTGAGTTATCTGCAGCTGATCAATGTACCAGTGTTTTCACAGTCCATTGGCCCAGAGACTATGGTGGTGCAAGGCCAGTAGATTTCTTCTACCATGTGTCTAAGAAGTCTAACCACTATGCCACACAAACTTATATTGTGGCAGGAAGAGGAAGCTGACAAAATCTGGATGGATAACACTAGGAAGGAAACAAAAGCATTTGTACTGCTAAACATAACTAATTTTTTGCCATCCATTGAGAGTTAATGGAGTGAAGCAACAGTCTTTGTGAAGAAATTGAATTAGTAATGCCACCTCTGTGACAACAGTCTGATGATTTTATTCTACTTTTTTAACTTTCTGCATTATAAATTAAATTTTTCCTTTTGTTTTTTGGAAATATTTCCATTATATTTGGATTACTGAACTGTGTTGTTGTGTTGGTGCATTTTGTGCAACCATTAAGCATACTATCTAAACATTTGTAAATATTAAATATTTCATTTCCTGAACAGGAAAGGGTTTATTGAAATGAAAACACCTTTACAGATTTATCTGTACACAGTATATTAGGAACAGTCTTTACATACAGTACATAATTTACTGAACAATGTTAAAATGTTAATTCAGTAATCATCTGATATTAAAAACAAATCAGAACTTTAAATGACAACGAAGCCTAAAATTTATAAAGATGCTAGCTCTTATTTTTATCAGTATGTCAACTTTTATCTTAGAATCCACTTTCTTTTATCATCATCTTGTCTAACTTTTGTTCTGAACTCAGGCACATTGTCAGAATCCAGTCTATTGAAAACATCAGCCAACCAGATATAACTGGGATCTGAAAGTGACTTCACTGATGGAGTTATTTAGCCCACAAGAGCAGAAATTAACCCTGTGGAAATTGACACATCTATACTGAATGCAGAGAAAAGTAATGCTTACCAGCCTGTAGACCATCTAATGGAAGAATTCTCTGACCAATTAATTTCCCAGTATCTTCATACACTGCTATTCTCAGCACAGCTAAGTCAGGCAGCACTACCTAAAGATGGGACAACATACAACATATATACATGCATGCATACATACATATAAGTCATATAGTCCACAATCTACTTATAACAAGTTTATTTATATTACCTAAAAACACTGCTGGTGTGACTTATGCTATATTGTAGAGCAATGTCAATTTGTATGTTGCCCAAAGACAGTAAACTATATCCAATGTCAGTAAGAAAAATATACCGAACTTTGAACTTTGATAATTATGATAATTCATTGTGTCAAATACATACACCAAATGCTGTTAATCTGTCACTGCAAAAAACAAGTCATATTTATTTTACTTTTTAGAAAATAACAATTGTAATTTTATGACATTTTTTCACAAAGGCAATGGTAAAAGAAGAAATGCCTACATACATTCTCTAGTGTTGTTGCTACTTAAGAAAAAATTTGTTCTAGTTTAATGCTTTTTTCTCTGATCACTAGCAATTACAGGAAGTATTTTCTTTTCTTCATACACAAGGTATGCTATTTTCTTTAGAGTTATCCATATAATCCTTTCTATATAATAGGTGGTACATAGGATCATGTAGAGTTGTTAAAAACCCAGCTTCCATGACCACCATGTGTGGGCGGGTGGGTGGTGATCATATGGTCAATATTATGAGCTATTGTTGTAAGAGAACGCCAGTTTTCATGACCATGAAATAATGAAGTTAATATAGCAGTCTCATTTATAAACAATTTGAATGGAGCCTGACATCTGACCATAAACTCAACCTATGACATTCTGCTTCATGGACAAGGGTTCTGAGCCCTATCTAACTGCTTAGCCATTGAGGTTCACACACAGACTTTGTAGATATTTCTATGGATTTATTTTACAAATTTTTTTGCTTTAAGAAATGTTAAGTAATTACAAAGACAGCATTTAAACTTTCTTTTAATTAAAAAAATTTATTTTTAAAAATTAAGAACTTTAGCTTCACTCATTAGCTTTCCTACCTAAAAAAATTAATAATACAACTAGAGTTATTTATTATGAACTACTAAAGTGTAAAAAAACTAAACATCATACCCATTTACAGGGTGCATTTTTGAGTTTTGTCCAAAACAGGTTTGTTTATCTTCTAAAGAAGCAAAAACAAGAATGGACAAAATATACAGATCAAAAGTTCAAATACTCCAGTTTACAATGACAATAAAATAATTGGGGGAATTCACCTTTGGTTTTGATGCAAGACTGGAGATGGTGGTTAAGCTTGTTGACAGCATTATGAAACTGTTCTTGAGGAATTTTGTTTCAATCCTTGCAAAATGATTGCTCAAGTGGTTTTTCGTTTTTGTGAGGTGAGCAAGCATTTTTCTCCAAATCCCCAAAATATTGAAATCAAAAAAATTCAGATGAGGCAACAATGGTGACCAACCATCTTTGCCTAGACTAAAAAATTTTTGGACAACCACATCTACTATTTGTACACTGTTGCAGGGTCCCCCATGCTATTGGAATGCCCAGGGCTCAGGCTTCACAAGTCTTCTGATGAAAAATATTGTTTTTGAAAAATTTGCCATAGAAGGCCCTACTGAATTCCATAAATGGGTTTTGGTCTCAATAGATAGATGGTGATTTAGGAGACAAAATGCAATTATTTTGGATGTCAAATGACTGTTTTAATGATTATGAACAATTGATCATCTGAAAACAGGATCAGTGAAAGATGGTTAGCTGCAAACATCAAAAATATTCTAACTGCTTTTGTTTTCAATGCACCATCAGGAAATTCCCTATCCAGAATTTATAAGAGTAAAGTTTGAGCTCTCTGGCCATTCCTTTTTTTATGAACTGATGCTGGTTTCAATAAATTGATTAATGATACACATAATGAATGTTCTCTCAATGTTTTCACTTGCAAATGAAAGATTTTGCTGTCTTCCCAAATTGACACAGTGCACCAACCACAGAAAGCTTCTGTTCCATCTCACACTTGAAAGAAAACGTGGAAGGTATTTGGGGGACGTATTCTTATAATAAACAGTTAGGGCTGTTGATCAATGTAAAATACAACAATTACAATCAGCAGCCTTCAAAAGAGCTTTAAAACTTTTGGATAAAATTGAAAACACTCAGTAGAAAATCCAAAGTGATTTTTAGGTATTTAAAAAAAAAATGAGAAGATTGAAACTAAAAATACTAAATTCCTTTTAATTTCACTGCAACTACTTAGCTTTACCTGTAATTAATTGGTTATTTTAGATATTTTGTTTCTTCTTTAATTTCTTGTTGAAAAATTCATTGAGATAATGGACTAAAGAAGTGAAAAAAGGACATAGAAAATAAACACACACACTTGCTTCTAAGAAACATTCTGATTATGCACAGTAAATAAATTTAAAGCAAATAGTAAGCCAGTATAAATTGTATGGAACTTTCAAAAATTAAAATAAAATCTAATAGTTTATTGCTGTTTTACTGACCTTCCTAAAGACAAAAGCTTCCTCATTGTATATGGGATTTAAACCATTGTTAGGAACAACACGTGTACGAAATTCTCTCCGAATTGTATCTGTGGGTAAACCATACATGTCCACCTCCACATAAGTACCAATCTTCTTGTCTGACAAAAACTGACCAGATATGACCTGCAATTAAAACACCCAGAAGGCTATTATAATATGTCTATTTTCCATGTAACAATAAAGAGAAAATAACATTTCTGAAGTGGAAATGCCTGAGTATTTGACAGTTTAAGCATACTTTCCATACAAAAACTAAAAAGGTTATAGAATTTTTTTCTTTAGATTTCTGCAGCAGAAGTAAGGAAAGCAACATGATTTTAAAAAGAAAGTTTGTTCTTTCTAAACATTAAAAATAAATCTGGCTTTATCTTCAATGCCAAGTTTACCTGGACAGAACAATGAGCAGCAATCACTCCATCAACAGGACTTTCAGAGAATGGGTCAAAGGTTCTGTCTGGCCGTCGCATAAAATCTGGTTTTAACAGATACCTTGTAAAGAAGAAACCAAGCTGACATACAAAACAATATAGGTAGTCATTTAGAGCTTTTGTGTGTACGTGTGCGTGTGTGTGTGTGTGAGAGAGAGAGAGAGAGAGAGTTTTTTTTTAATGATTTTCGAACACAAAAAAAAAACTGATAATTTTCTAAGGCGACAACTAGCGCACCTTCTACACTCTGTTAGGGTTTTAGAGAATTTGGCTCACCATCTACTTTCCACAAAACAACAAAAAATTATAAAGTTTCTGTTAGTTGTAACATTCAATTCCAGCATACTTAAATCTGGGAAAAGACAATCCTTACTTTTAAAAATGGATGAATGACTGGACACATTACATGAAGAATTTTACTGCTATTGCTCAAAATGAAAATATTATTTAGTTAACATTAAATAAACATTTTTTGCCTTTATAATGACCAAAAAAGATTAGGGGGTCATGTGTTGACATACTAAGTGTGCTGCATGACCACTTCTCAGTGCAGAAAGTCACAGGCAAAAGGCACTACTAAATCCCTTCATTTTCAGATGCAGGAGAAAACTGGAAAGCCCAGAAGAATAAGAAACATTTTTTTAAATGTTTTAAAACTTTAAAACATCAAAATTGCAGGAACCCATGAAACTCACCCACAGTTGCCATTATATTCAAACTTCCCTTGGTTGAGCTGCATTGCAAGATCTGGTGTCTGGAAGTTCAATGCTACCATCTGACACCCGGCATTCCAAAAAATCTGTTAAACAAACATTCATTAAAAAAAATAACACAATGATTGCAATATTGAAAATAAAAGCTTAGGCATTTAAAATTCTCTTATTATTAATCCAAAAATAAAGATTTTCTGTCACACTTGTGTACAATATGGGAAGTAGTAGATCAAAGAAACTGCCACTTTGTGATCTGATAACAAACTGTTACAAAGAGAAAATGTTAGTAACTAAAAATAATTTCAGGAAAATAAAAATCACCAGTGTTCTAGGAATACTGGAATGCAGAAACTCTAAATCTTAGCTAGCTTGTATTTTTATTTCACTTTTTCATGCTAAAAAATTACAAATCTTGCACTCCTGATAGAGGACATGAAAAGTATATTTAATGCCCCCCTTCTCTTTAGTACAAGTCTGCTGACTAAAAAAATAAAAAAGAAAGAAAATTAAGCTAGTTTAAGCCATTATGCTTGCATTCAGCTGTGTTGTTAACTACATAGTGATCAATTTAATTTAAAAGCTTTAAGAACTTTCCAAAATAAATTTATTTGTAAACTCTTGTAGCAATGGTGTTGTAAATAAACCTCAAATTTATGGCATATCCTTTAGGCAGGTGTTAACTAGAAACATACTTTGTTCTCACTGTTAAGCAATTAAGTGCAAATTTATAATGAATATGGTCACAAACAACTTTAAACTTTAAAGTAAAATTAATTAGAGTGCAAATATGTTTAATTTGAAAGTTATAACAGAAAATTCTAAGACAGCAGAAATAAATGTTGTGACATGAAAACAATGATAGATAATAAAATCCATAGGTGTTTTTGGATTGCATGAGTAATATTGGTAGCATACCTGTGGCATGTAATTACTAGAGTCTACTCGTCCTCCTCGAGGATAGATTCTGCTCATCTGACGTTTGTTGTAGCTGGATTACAGTTAAGGTAGAACAAAATGAACAAAACTGAGTACAATTTTCTTTTCTAAAATGAAAAAAATACTTTAAAAGGTCTAGATGTGAATATAATTTTATTCAACACTATAACAAAATAAATCTGCACGTGGTTTTGCCATAAAACTGGATACAAACAAGAACAGAAGTTGCATTTAATCATTCTTAAAAAAAAAAAGCAGAGAGAAAAAATCCCACCTTTAAAAGTGAAGAGGACAGCTTGGATTCAATGCAAAAAGTATAATTACCTTTTAATGTTTTTTTTTAAAGCAAAGAGTAAATACATTTAACTGTAATATTAAAATGCGCATGCTATTTGCCAATGTATATTTGGCATCAAAGATGAGTGTAGTCAGTTTTGTGTTATTCACCAAATCTTGTGATGCAGCTGCAGTCAATGACTAACATATACAACAATCCAGAAAACCCCTGAACTACTATCATACTATATACTGTTTCCTTTTTCAATTTTAATGGAAAATCTGCATAAACCCAGTTATTTGAAACACTAATTTCTGTAAAGATGACTTCATAAATGTGTAAAAAATAAAACACAATATATATACTCAATCAATTTTTTTTAAAAAGTTTGAGGCATGCTTATTTAGTGATAACACAGGAATTTATACATACACTTAAACAAAAATCTTTTGTAATGTATCTGCAGCAATAGCAAATAATTATCAGTAGACAAGCTGTTTTTATTTTATTATTAAAATAATTTATTAATTAAAAAGCAGATTGTTACTGTGGATATTCTAGGCAGTAATTTGATGCTTGCAGGATTTGCAGCCAAACAAGAACACCAATGGTGCTTTACAGTCAGAATAAGCTATCAAGAAAACAGTGATCATTGAAGTTATGCATAGTAACTGATAAGCTACTCATAAGATATCAACAGTGCATCTCATATACAGTACACTGAGAAACACCCTTTAGAACCGGTCCAGATAATACAGTCTGAAACTCCTCAGAAACCAACCCATAGCTGTAATCCTGAAGAGTGAGAATGCCATTTACTATGCTAACCCATAGCCCATTTCTTTACATGAGAGACATGTAATAAAATCACATTTCCTTAGCTTGAGCTTGTAACTATACATCATGCTAAGATAGCTTAATACCTGACTTGTGGCCTAAAAATTCTGACAAATCATTGGCACCAAATCAACAACAACAATAAAATCACTATGCACAGATTTGTTGGGATTTTGTTTAAATCAGGAAAGATTCCACTAACAGAGAGATGTGGAAAACCTGTATGACTACACAAGTATTTCTTATTTTAAAAACCAATTAATTCCTTATCTAACTAACTACAAAAAGAGACATTAAAATCCTTTAAATTCATTAAATACTTACCTGCATAAAACTACACAAGAGTTGCCTGCTCAATGCAGAAATTCTTTGAACCTGTGCCCCAAGATAAGCACATAAGGCATCCGCCAAAAGAAACTCCCTCGTTTCAGTTTCCTAAACCCAGCAAAGGAGAACAAGGTGTGGAAAGATTAGCCACAGATGTACCACAAAAAGCCCCTACTAGAATCCTTCATTTTTCTAGATGTGGGAGAAAACCCACACAGCAGCTAACTGAGGAAAAATGAGGAAAAAACCATGCTAAGGAGGTATACCAAAATGAGCTGGTCATAAACCAGATGGACCAATTTGCAATGCAGAGATAAACTTGCTGATTATCAATAACAAACATCTATAGTGCTTCTTAAAATTTAGGGAAAAAAAGAAGACAGAAAAGTGTGATCATATACTTTTAGATGGTTCTATAGCTATTGATCTTTTTTATCTATTTCCAGTTTTTTTTACTAATTCTAAGCTTTTAAATGACTAGTGTCAATTATCAATGTAATTATAAATTATGACAAATAACATATTTGTCTTAGAATTAAATTTTAAAATGGAAATGTTACTACAAGGGAAAAATAAATAATTTATGCACAATTTTATATAATTAAGTCATATAAAAGTTCCTTTGCTACTTTGTATTAGCTTTGAATCTATGTACTTTCTTTCCAGAAATAATCTGCATACACAGCTTCCATCATCTTTAAAAAGTCAATACTTGGTTGCAAAAAAAAAGAAAAAAGTTTTGCATAACGTTCTTAAAACACATTTCAGAGTTTTGTTGCCATATACGTGTTTCCAAATCTTTTTCTTCTTCACATTCTTTGTTTCCATGACTATTTTCTCCTTAATCTATACTTAAAAGAATCTTTATCAACATATCTGTTAAAATTCCAATATCTTCTTCAGCATTAGCCTTCACATTTTTTAGCTAAGAAACATTGCATAAGCATTTTATGATCATTCTTTGTCATCTATTTCCATGCTGCATTTATCCATTAAGTTGTATTAAGAACCAATATCCTTAATAAGATCTAATACTATGTTACAGGTAATCTCAATCTGTGATAGCAAACATCAAAATACAGTAAGTTTTAAATAACTTGAATAATGCCTTGTTCACAGCTTCAGCTAAGATGCAGAGTTTTCAAGAGGAGACTAGATTACATTAAAAGAAATAAATGCGAGATTAATCAGCTGTTTAAGCTACTAGAACCATTGGCAGAAAATGTCTCTGGTCATTCATGCTTTGTTTTTTCCCAATGAATGGGCAAGGATGTTATAGTTTTTTGTTTTAACTTATAAAAACATAACAACTGGTATCTCTTTGGAATGTTTTCCTTTATTTACTGCTTCTGATTTAAAAGACAAGATCTACTCAAAAAGTGCTTTTAAAAAAAGACGTCTAGAAAATTCTAACTTTGCACATTTAAGTAAATTTAGTGTTTGATGTAAACAACAATAATTTTGTTCTCATATTTACCCACTTTCTGCTAAGTTTACATAAATTTACAGAGTACTAATCTAAAACACCAGTCACTTGATCTTTAGAGTCTGATAGATAAGCCAAGTGTCTTCACTAAAGCAACTGACAATTTATCAATTATAAGACTTGATTCATGAATATTCTTTGCACATGCTATCTAAAATTCTTTATACAAAAGCCAGTAAGGTTGATTAAACTTGTATCTCGTCTGGAATTTTCAAAAATTGTTTGAATTTGCTTCATAAAAACAGAGGTTAATTTTTTTTTCCTTCAAGCTATCCAATATAGTCTTCACCCGAATATAAAATCTCGTAGCTATTTTTTTTTTGTTGGTTTAATTATACATCAAGATTTGTGTATTAAATGATCCCTTAGTCTCTTTATTGGGTGCTATTTCCAACAACTGCTATGTATACTAGATACACCGGTACTGTAAAAGCCTATAACAAACCATAGTATACATACTCCTGCCATATTTTTTTCAGTATACAACTAATGATAATCCACACTTTAAATGTACTTAATGTTTCAAACAAGATGTATACTGCCTTGCCAAAAAATGAGAAAATTGCCGCAATAGAGTAGGATCTCCTTTGGTATTAGTAACAGCTTCGACAATCATCAAATATATTTCATAAAATTCTTTAAAACCTTTTGTAGTAGTTGCAACCATTTGTCCACGAGAAAGCATTATGCTCAACTGGTCCAGAGGTGGTAGTAGTTGTGGACAGGCATTGTTCCAAGACATATACAGGGCTTCAATGAGACTGGAGATTAAGTATTGACCTGACAAGAAAGGTGTGAAATCACATTCATATTCTGTAAACCAGTCCTGCACAATATGGGCCTGTTGTTGTCTTAACACATCTTATTCCTATCCAGATAAAGAACTAGCATCGTAGAATGAATTTAGTCTGTCAGAATGCCTAGGTATTCACGTTATGTCACCTGGCCATGCAGTGAAATAAGCAGACTATAATCATGCCAACTAAACATGTACAAAATCAAACCATCTAGATTTTAAAAAAAAAAATGTATGAGAGATTCAGTGCTTTAAAATAACCACACCTGCATCTTTTCATCAGTTGCAAAGTTAAGAATCTGCTACTGAAGTCCATGATGCATAGCTCCAAACATACTGTTTGAGTAGGCCACTGTAGCATGCACATCTCTAAGCTAGGTTTGACATGATCTGCTTTCAACCAGAGTCGCAGCCTCTGGAGACATTTTTCTGAAAATATTTCTATTGGAGGAACACCCAAAAGACTGTTGATGAGCATCTACAAGCCACACAGTTATTAAATCTTTGATGTGTTCTTCTGCCACCAATAAAAATATTAGAATTAAATCATCTGGCATTACTAGTCAAAACAAATTACTTCCTGAATTATGCAACAGTTATGATTCTTTAAAGATTGTCAACTTCAGAGTTTGAAAGGTAAACTGGTATTTCCAAAATACATCATAGTGTGAAGCAGAAACTTTTCAAATTACCATGACTTCTCTCTTTCTCCAGACATATAAATAAATAAGGCATAACAGGCTGCCATTTTATTGATTAAATTATTGTGGAGATGATATCAATAATATGTTTTAAAGTACCAAGCATGCACTACAATTTTGTCATTTCTGCTTTGATAAGGTGATAAAAAGACTGTATCCTACATGTATTCTTTTAACTGGTTAAGTGAGTGCACAATAAATCAGAGTAATCAGTGTTAACAAAGCTGATTACACACTTGTAAAGTGTATGTTACCTGATGTTTCCAAATTACCATTGCAATAGGAGAAAAGTGTTGTATCTTCATTTTTATGTACTAATTATATACTGTTTATTGCAACACAAAAATTGCTGAAAATAAATATTCAACAAAATTTTAGTATTTGTTTAAATTTGAAAATTATTGAAAAAAAAAAAAACTACACCAGATGTACTTTGTTTAAATAAAATTAAATGATTGATTTTTTGTAAAAGTTGTTAAATAAATGATTTCAGTGTGGTTTATTTACTCTCCATCATAAAAACCAAAGGTATAACACTAATCTATGAGTGTGAATAGGCTGAATAACAGGATTTTTTAAGAGAAGTGTGAGTGTAACATTGCAGTTACCCCAGTCAATACTCCACAGCACCACCGTGAAGTTCAAAGCAATTTAAAATGTTATTAATAAATTTCAGAAATGGCTGTCCAATAAATATATGAGAGAGAGAGAGAGGAGAATGGTAATAAAATATAAAAAGTGAGAGTGCTGAGATAGACAGCATAGTTTCCAGTTAATAGTTAAGAAAACTACCTCAATATTAAAAACAATCATTGCCAACAAACAGTAGTAGTAAACCTCTACTGAATGTTGTAGAAGTTTACTTTCTTTCATGCCAGAATTTTTAAAAGTTGCTACTAAGGCTAAAGGTGGGGGGAGGTCATAAAAATTAACAATATAAAAAATGTGAATATCAATATTCTGCAAGTCTGTATAACTGGTTATTTGGAAGTAATTTTCTTGTATGCTACAATAAACTATTATAATCAGAGTGGGGATATTCATAACATTTTTTTCTTTTTTGTTTGAGTATTTCTTATACATTAAAACACTAGGTAGAATATACTTTACAGACATGTAAGCACATTTCACAAACCAGTTTTGGTAAAAAGACTGATTACTTTAAAGTGGTGATTAATACTTTTTTATTTTAATTAAAAATTTTTTTTAAAAACCTCCAATAAGTAGAGATTTTACATTCCAAGGTGATACACAAATGTTTACAATACTTTCCCCTAAAGTTTAATGTATGATAATTTAAAAACCAAAATATTTTTTTTAGTTGTCACATGTTTATGTCTTCTTTTTTCACTTAGCTATTATAAATCATAGATAATTAAAAGAAACTATAACTGTGCTCAAGAGTAATATTCACCTGTACAGTTTACTTTATTTACAACATTTCTCAATTAAACAATATTTACCTCAAACTAATAATATTCTGAAAAATCCAATTATCTATAACATACAACAGTTGGCTTTTCAGTTTCCTTCATAAAATTACTAACCAGAACAGTAAATGTATGGAATATACTAAATACTCTCATATCGATATTCTGAAGATTGCCATCTTGTGTTTTTGAGCTTGTAAATGAAAGTAGAGTTGCCCTTAAAGTTAACAAAAGAGGTAAGTTATTAAAAAAAGAAAAATAAACAAGAATTAATTATGGAGTAAATGCTGTCTGTTGATGGCTTGAGTGCTCCTTTAAATAAAAATACTTTATAAATAGAAAGAATACATAGGATACATCTTTATAGTATAAAATATTATTATTAAATTGTTAGTTAAAAGCATCACAAAGGATAAACCTGATTAATTCACAATCCCTATGCATAGTTTTGAGAATACAAATACAATAATGTGCAGAAACAACATGCAGCAAGCATGCACACAAAGAAAAATACTCAAGAAATTTAAAGCAAGTATACTTGATCAAGCTGAAAAATGAAGTCTCAATGTAAGATGATATGTGGTAATATTCTTCTTGCTTTCACAGAAAAAAAAAAACAAAGAAACAAAAACATGCAGCAAACAAAGCATTTTAATCTACCACTAAAAAGATTTTAAATGATACAGGTAATAATCTACATTCCTTCTCTCTCACACTCCCTCTCTAACTTCAACACAAATTTTAAAAAAAGAAACATTTAACTTGTATTTCACTAAAACTAAAGCATTACATCCATAATTTACAACTATTTGCATTTATTCCAGAAAACCAAACCATCAACAATTAAACAGTTCAAAATAACAAAAAAAAATTATTTTGGGGGGGGTGAGAAGCTGACAAGCATCATCAAAGTATTTTAAAGGGTTCCTCTACTTGGAAAATGTTTTCAGGGGTTTGGCACAAAACAGAAAATTTCAGTTCTTGCCAAATCTATCTTGTGAGCAGCCATCCTGCAGTTTCAGTGCGTTGTAGGTAAGATAATTCACTGATTAGTGTCAAACAAAATTTTGTACTACAGCAACCTGCTCAATTTCTTTAAAGTCTTTGGTTCCACTGGATCAGCTATTGGGGAAAGTTCCATACAAGAAAACCTTGCATGTTAAACTAGTCTTGCAATTGATTCAGGAGATTTATGAGCTTGCACATCAAAACAAAAACTGCTCTAATATATGACAGTATGTCTTCTAGAAATTTAAAACAAATTTGAAAGTATTTCAATAAAATCATGAACAGAAAAAAAACAAATTTAGTAGTGGGAAAAACTTTTTATTCTGAATAAATTTCACATATATAGATTTTTAAAAATGCTATTGTACGAGGTCTGTCCAAAAAGGAACCAAACTTTTAAAACAGCGCGCCAACCAGCCAGCACAGCATGCTCACAACTGCAGTGCTGTGTATCGGTGACCTTGACTTTCAGTCTAATAATAGCCGCATCACACCACGTCGGTTAGTCATCGATCTACATGCGCTAGAGTGAACGTATGTTTAGTGCACTTGGCAATTTGTTGCAAGTTGAACAATGAAGGATCTTGAAGAGCAACGTGTTTGTGTGAAATTTTGTTTCAAATTGGGAAAAACTTTTATAGAGACTTTTCTAATGTTGCAACAGGCCTATGAGAAGGATTGTTTGAGTCATACACAATGTCATGAGTGGTATCAGCATTTCAAATCAGGAAGAACATCCACCAAAGACAATCCAAAATCTGGACGACAATCACATTGAGAAAGCGCGTGCTATGATCCATGGAAATTTCTGCCTGACTGTCCGTGAAGTTTCCGAAGAAGTAGGCATCTGTAAATGCTTGTGCCACACGATTTTAAAAAAAAATCGAACATGCATAGTGTAGCCGCAAAATTTGTGCCACGTCTGCTGACAGATGAACAAAAAGAGAGCCGAGTCAGTCAGTGAGGAGCTCTTTGATCGTTTGATTGCTGATGAAAGTTTTCTGAAAAGCAAATCCGGAGAGTAGGGCAGCTGGAGGACGAGAGTCGTCTTGTGCTTTGCCAAAAAGTCACAGATAAGGAGTGATGCATGAGCAGATGCATTGTCGTGGTGCAGCATCCAGGTTTTGTTTTTCCATGCCTCAGGCCACCTCCTTCGCACTGCCTCTCTCAACCGCCTCAGAAAACTCTTTATTGATCGTCTGACCATGTGGAACAATGAACAACGCCCTTCCAATCAAAAAAGACGATCAACATCACCTTCACATTTGAGCAACTCTGGCGTGCTTTTTTTGGTCACGGTGATGATGATCCAACCCACTGCAATGACTGTCTTTTTGTTTCAACATCATAGCCATACATCCACATTTCGTCACCTGTTATGACACTTTTCAGAAAGCTTTCATCAGCAATCAAACTATCAAAGAGCTCCTCACTGACTATGACTCAGTTCTCTTTTTGTTCATCTGTTAGTAGACACGGCACCAATTTTGCAGCTACATGATGCATGTTCAATTTCAATTTTTCTTTTAAAATCATGTGACACAAACGTTTACAGATAGTTATTTCTTTGGAAACTTCAAGGACAGTCAGACGACAATTTCCATGGATCACAGCATGCACTTTCTCAATATGATTGTCGTCCATTGTCATGAAAGGTCATCCAGTTTTGGGATTGTCTTCGGTGGATGTTCTTCCCAATTTGAAACGCTGGCACCACTCGTGACATTGCGTACGGCTCAAACAATCCTCCCCATCAGCCTGTTGCAACATTAGAAAAGTCTCCGTAAAAGCTTTTCCAAATTTGAAACAGAATTTCACACAAACACATTGCACTTCAAGATCCTTTATTGTTTAAATTGCCAAGTGCGCTAAACATACGTTCACTCTAGTGCGTGTAGATCGATGACTAACTGACATGGCATGATGTGGCTATTATTAGACTGAAAGTCAAGGTCACTGATACACAGCACTGCAGTAGTGAGCACGCTGCGCTGGTTGGTTGGCGCGCTGTTTTAAAAGTTCAGTTTCTTTTTGGACAGACCTCGTATATTAAATGGAAGCCAAAATAAAATTCTTGCAATGACATTGCCACAATAGAAATTCATATATAGTTGACTGATGCTATTGTCAGTCAGTCTTGTGTTGCATTGTGAGACTGCTTGTTTTATTTCTGTGTCTTTTCATTTCAACTTCAAAGTCTTAATATTGTCATAAAGACCTTTTATATAGCAAAATTTTCTTTATTTTGAGTTTTAAAAAATAAAAACTTACTTCTATTATCATTTATTATGTTAGTTAACAAACGAAATATTTCAGAATGAATTGATATGGTGGAGGGATCAGTTCTTCACTGATTTTTATTTCTAATATCAGTAATATTAGAGATGGCAGATATTATGTTGCAATGAAAATCAATTTTGATCTAAAATTGAAAGGTTTAAGAGAGAATAAAGATTGTTAATGTTGAACATTTTGAAATCAAGCCTCAAGATTAACTTCATATAACAAATTCTACAAATTCGATATGTTAACTGTTTCACTGCTAAATTTTCTCAATGTATAGCATATAATAGTAGTTTTCTACATCATACTACAAAAAAATTGCTATTATTTAATCAAAGTGGCAGTTTTATAACAAGTTCGGCAAGCCACAATGTTGGACCTGCCACAGCAAAACAGTTAAGTAAATTTTCAAAGCTGAAATGTATGAGGGATATTCAGAAAAAAAAGTATTTATCTTAACCAGCAGACTCATGTCAGATTTCCGGAAAAAAAAGAAAAATTACACACACACACACTGTATATATACGAGGTATGTCGAAAAAGTATCCGACTTTATTTTTTCCTGTCGGAAGTAATGACGTTAGGGAGGCAAGAGTGTGCATAGTGGAGCCGCATGCCTTCATGCGCATGCATGGCTTTTGGTGGGGTGTGGGATGTGTCAATCGCTGTCAGGCAGCCAGCATGTGAGGTGCTGTACTACTTACTCGTCGCATTTTAATTTCGCCTGTGATGATGGAACGAGTGGAGCAACGATCTTGCATCAAGTTTTGCCAAAAGCTTGGAGATACCCAAGCGGAAACAATTTGGAAAATTCAACAGGTTTTTGGTGACAATGCCATGGGTGTTACCCAAATTAAAGAATGGTACAAAAGGTTCAAAGATGGCCACAATGGTGGAAAGTGACCAGCATTCAGGGAGGCCATCAACAAGCTACAATGCAGTTGTTGTCGAGAAAGTGCAGTCTTTGATAATGGAGGATCGTTGTTTGACGGTGCGGAAAATTGGTAATGAGGTTGGGATCAGTAAAGATTCTGCACATGCAATTTTAAAGGAGGATTTGGGATTGCACAGAGTGACAGCAAAATTTGTGCCCAAGCTGGTTTCTCAGTAACAACAACTTTATCTTGAGGTTGCGCAGGACCTGCTGGATACTGACAACTGGGATCCTGAGTTCCAGAATACTGTGATAACTGGAGATGATACGTGGGTGTATGGGTACAACCCAGAAACCAAAGCTCAGTCATCACAGTGGAAGTACCAAACGTCACCAAGGTCCGGAGAAAAATCAAGGTGATGCTGACTGTTTTCTTTGACTACTGAGGCATTGTGCATCATGAATACGCACCAGAAGGACAAACAGTTACAAAGGAGTATTATCAGGAAGTCCTCCGACGTCTTCATGATGCAGTTCGGCACAAGAGACCAGATCTCTGGGCCTTGCTAAACTGGCAGCTGCATCATGACAACACCCCGGCTCATTCGTTGCAGCTAATCCAAGGTTTCTTGGCAAAGAAAGGCATTTCACTTATTCGCCAGGCTCCCTACTCTCCAGACATGGATCCTTCTGACTTCTGGTTGTTCCAAAAAATGAAGATGCCACTGAAAGTCTCCTGCTTTTAGAGCCGAGAGGACATCATGCGGAATGCAACGGTGGTGCTGAGAGCCATTCAGGAAGAAGCATTCCAGATGTGCTTCGAACAGTGGAAGGATCACTGGGCTAAGTGTGTGGAGGCACAATGGGCCTACTTCGAAGGGGATTAGCAATTGAATCCCACCAAGTACGTAATTTTTTTTTCCAAGCCTAAGGTCAGATACTTTTTCAAGAGACCTCGTATATATATATATATTAATGGTATTAAGATATCATTTATCAGCGATTTCTCTGTTAATATACTGTATTTCTCTGTTATTGCATGAACTTTTAAAAATCATTTGGTAGTTTCACACATGCAATGTTCTTGAAAAGACTAAATTAGAGAAAATTACATGAAGCTAGTCTATTCCTAAATACAGTCAATGACTGTTGTAAATGCACATAGTCATTCATTCATTATTGCTACCAACCTAAATACAACAAGTTATTCAAAACTACTTTGGCCTACAAGTTAGCATTAAAAAAAAAAAAATAACTGTATTGCATGCCACCTACACTGAAGACACAGGTAATATACATGCCATCTTATAATCTTTTATTACCTTTAGTGACTAACATCTTATAGAACAGCCGAATATCCCTTGTACATATATTAAAATGTTTTATTTAAATAATAAGGCAAGAAAAATAAAAATGTTATAAAAAAAAAACATTTTTCCTTAACAGATCAAGCATGAAAAGAAAAAAACTTCAGCCATAACAGTCCAAAATTCCTTTCTCCCTCCAAGTTATTTTTCCTTTTGTTTGTTTGCTCATGATGTGATTTCAGGAGCTCTTGTTGTACAATCCAGAGATTACAAGAAATCTTCAATGCTATCACAAAAGCAATCGTATAAATGTCAGATAGTATTAAGATCTCTTCTACCAGAATTACAAGTATGACCTAAAGATCTAAAAGCAACAGCTAAGGTGTAAGTCTGTAATACCAACTTATCTAAAGACCTTGTTCAGTTACACAAAAAAAAACCCAAATTGTAAAGTTAATTAAACAGATTCACCAAATGGCAATTCAGGATAAGTAATATTCTGCTCAGATGTGCTCTTCATAGTCACATTAAAAAAATTGCAAGTGAATTCAGATAAACATTTATAACAATAGTAATAAAAAGAAAAAAATTAACTAGTTATATTTTGTGTTAGTATTTTAAGTCACCAATCAACAAAACTGTATCAATTAAACCCTAGTGTCAGTTCATAGACACAATCTCTTATTTAAAAAAAATGTTCCTGCAAACTAATAACATAAAGAAGAAACTGTGAAAGTTTTTCTTTTAACCATTGGAATAATTTGTATTTTTTGTATTTACACAGCAAATAAAGTATAATGTAATGTTAATATTGTATACTGATTATTCTACTCAAATAAAATAAGTACTACTTATATTAAATGAAATTATTTTTTTAAGTCTTAGGTCATTCCATCTTAAACAAAAGAGAGCTATCCATTTTGACAAAATATAATAAATGTTGAGATCAAAGAAATAATAATTAAATACTAATGGTAAAACTTAGAACACTTGATCAGAACTACAATCCTGAACTCAAAACATGCAATATCAAGAGAACTGTGATATGTTAACACAAATTATATATTGCTTCAGGATTAAAAACTATCTAAAAATACAACAAAAAGATGCCAAAAATTACTTAACAGGGCCAGAAAAACCTATCATTTGAAAAAACAAAAACAAAATGAACATGGAGTGAAATCATGAAAATTATTCTCTATGGCAAACTAGCAGATCCTCATTTACTAGCCTTTTAGTACTGGGCAAAGTGTTTTAATCTAAGATAATCAAATTGTTACTGCACCAAAAATTCTGTAAGTGATAGGTAATCCTTTCTAAATTCTTAGAATTGACAAAAATTTTCAGACCTCCAAGAACTAAATTTTAACAAAATACTTAGTAGATTATATATCATTAGGATTCTTGTAATAGAATGATAGTAAGAAATGGATTAAACAAGAAGTTTTGACGCATGAATTAGTTTGATAATATAAATTCTACCATATAGAGATTCTTTAGTCATAGAAAGAAAAAAAAGAAAGAATGTATTTTTTAAGAAATAGTTAAATAGTTTATTTCACAGCACAACTTTTCTGAATTTAAAGCATTTCCATGAAATGCAATAAAACTAGAGAAATCTACAACACCTTATAAATAAATGATGTAAGGATGTTGAATGGTGATAATTGAGAACACATCATATTAGAGAAAGTAAGTAAATAAAAACCAATTATTGGTTCATTTATTATGAAAATATTAAGAAAAATACAGAGTAAAATACCAGTAGTCATTGTCTGGTTTTCTAGTGTTAAAAAAAGATGACAAAATGTTGAAGATTAGCCAGCTAACTACATGCTAGATCTGATAGATGTCTTGATTAATTATTTTAGACTTTTTATGCAATATTCAGTTTAATGTATACATCTTTGGTCTAGAGAATATTTTAAAATTATTATTTTGATTTTAATAATGATAAATAATCACAATTATTGATGCAATAATAATTACAGAAAACAGCAATTTTGGTAAAGCATTAAGTTTTATTGAGAATTAGAATGTGGTTTTTAAGGTTCAGCAACATTTCTTTTTTATGCAATGTTTTCAGAAATCAGCATGACAAAAGAAGAGACATGACCCCATTTTTTTTTTTTTTAATTCTCACTAGGTTAAGAAATCCACATTTGTAAACCGTTCTTTACAGAGGTATATCATAAGACCACCACCTTTGGCAAAGTGTAGGCAAAGCCAAACAAACATGATGGTATTTTAACAAACATTGGATATCAATGCTCACAGACTTACCCTAGATTATTTCTAGTTATTCCAAAGTTAGAAGACAAAGTGATTTCAAATAAGGGAATTCCTGAAATCAACTGAAATGTCTAATCAATTTGTTTCAATTAAGTGTGAAGCTTGTCTTATTTGTTTAGGAAAGTGAAAAGCAGCATGCAAACAATAATCTGGCCTGACAAGGAAATGAGACATGAAAGATGATCCAGCCCAATTGTGAGTGGATTGCTGTTGGATTACCCCCTCCTTAACCACAGTTATCCACAGGTAATTAAAAGCTTGGAGTCAGAGTAACTTGTTTAATTCTCTAGTAAATAAATATTAAAAAAAACTATTACA
The DNA here is from genome assembly GCA_018389105.1 of Nautilus pompilius. Taxonomy (NCBI): domain Eukaryota; kingdom Metazoa; phylum Mollusca; class Cephalopoda; order Nautilida; family Nautilidae; genus Nautilus; species Nautilus pompilius. The sequence goes on from JACATO010000337.1 coordinate 2,444,087, forward strand.
ATGTTGGTAAAATTCTGAAAGAACTTTAAAATCAAATAAGCATAATGAATAAACTCCATCTCTGAATATAAATGTCAATAAATGAATGAATTTTGGTACTTGTATAAGATATTTGCAATGATGAAATTCTGTTGCTTTATACAGATGTTAAGAAAAATACATGAAGAGGGTATGAGCAATTCTAGATTTCCAAGTGTTGAATGATTAGTTCTTTAAAAAGTAGCTTCCCTACACAGCGAAATGTTATTTAAATGCCATTTTGTCATAGGCAAACCATATTAACCATTTATCTTCATTCACTTATAACACATTTGGTTAGTTGCTTAACAAGCAGTTGTAAACTGAAAAGGAGAAAAGCTGTTTACCATCATTGCTCACACTTTGCAATGTGCATGTTAATATAGGAAATTACCTACATCTCAAAATCCACCTTGTGTCATAATTTCCGTCGGAGGAAATTAGACCTACAAACCAACCAAATGCAATTTTAGACAGTAAAAAAACAAGAAAAAAATTAAATACAACAAAAAAAAATTAAACCCATGAAAACATCTCTTCAATGAACTGTTAGATCAAAAGTGTTAAATTTTCAACATGATGCAATGTTTTCATTTTAAAATGTTATTTCATGTCTCTAGAAGAAATAAAGCTCAACAAATTATAACATGCAGGAAAATGCCTTCTCATGTAATGATTGTCAGTAGGCAATGCGCTAGCTTACTGTGCTGTAATAAGGATATTTGACAAATTCTATTGCCTGAGTTTTTAGGTATCCTAATCCATTGTTTTCATTGAAAGATGACATGTGATAGTGGATATTTCTTTCTGAAAAAAAAAGAACGAAAGATGGGCAGTAAGAATAAAATATTCTTAGAAAAGTCTTTTCCTTTAACCATTCAAAACAATGTATATAACGAACTAAAACTAGATTTAATAATAACTGCCAACTCACAGCACTTTAATAAATTGCTTTAAAATATACACAAAAAGCCTAGAACAGTTTGTGAAAATAATAATGCAATCTTAACTAGTCCGTTGTTGTTTTACTTAATAAAAATGTGGAATTAAATTAAAAAACTCAAATAATCCGGGTAAACCAGAGTTATTTCCCTTATCGGCATGTTTTAAGGCAGAGGGCCTAACATCAGAATAAGAAAAATTTTCCGTTAAAATCTGTCCACATACACAACTGTTTATGTTTGCAGCTTTCAGCTCTAAAATATATATATCAGAACCTTTTTTTAAAGTACTAAAAAAGGAAATCTACCAAATTTTTTTCTTTATGAAAACTTTATTTATTTAGCACGTTAAACAATGTACTGCTTTCTATTTAAAGAAAAAACTAAAATAGTTGAAGGTTTTAAGAGAGAGAGCAACCTACAAACAACCTAGCTTTTTTTATCATTATTGGTAATTGCAGTTATGTTCAAAGTATAACAATTCAAATATGCCTATAAAAATGTCATTAACAGCAGCACAACTTCATAAAATGTACACACAAGCTGGGTGCTAAATTATTGCAAATCTAATAAATCCTTTTATAATGGTTGCTGTATCTATTATATACATACAGAATGGAGGTTCTACATTTTTTTGTATTCTTATAAAATAAAATTATTAGAATTTTATGCAGAGGCAATGAGGCAATTGATTAACAGCTGAGAAAAATATGTTATTTTGATATCATGGGGGTTTTTTGGTTTTTTTTTTACAGTAAGTTCATCCAAAGTATCTGCTAGAATTAATTCACATTTTAAATTGAACAGAAACCATTGTTCCATTACATTAACCTCCAGTATTATGTCCTGCACACTATGTAAAAATAAGACAAAACTAAAACAAATCACCTCTATGAGAAAAGAGGACTCATTAAAAAAAACTGATGAACAACATCATAAATGTTTATTTTTTCACATAATGTACACGGAGTCCTCTTTGACCAAGTCTTTTTTATACCATCAGAATAAATAGTCATGGGACATGAGGAAGTTAAAGCAAAGCACATTCAATCACCTCATTCACAGAAAATCTTTCCTTCTTGGTGTTCTTAGAGTGGCTCAAACAAATAATAATTGCTAGGAACCAAGTTTGGACTATAAGAAAAAAATATGGTAATACATCCATAGCTGTCAAGCCTTTAATTTACAACTATGAAATAATGTCTTGCAGAAATTGGTTTTCAATGCAAAAAGCGCAGTTTAGAATTAGTTTTTTTGCACTATATCAATGTAATTAACTTTAGCAAAATAATACAAGCCATAAAGAAAAATTTTATTCATTCAACTGGAATGGACAGTAAAGTTTGAATGTATAAATCATCATCACTGAAATGTAATTTTGCACACTGCTTCAAGATTCATTTTTTTGGGGGATTTTAGTATAAAACACTCAAATGGAAGAGTTAATTTTCAGGTTTCACACTGATTATGCCATTTCTCAAATGGATAAGGTTATTCAAGCAAATTTATGTATATTAAACCAATTTCAAGATTTGTTAGACTATAATTAAACATTAAAAAATCAAAAAAAAAAAAAACAAACAACTTTTTTTGAAACAGTCCTCAGGTTCAAGAGACGAAAGATACCAATTTCCGAGTTCTAAATCCTCAACATGCAGAATGAAAAATGCAGATCAAAGAACAAAACAGTTATTGCCTTTTCAGGCATGAAGATCAACAACCACAAGATTCTGCGACTATGGAAATTTGCTTATTCAGTTTATGGCTGACCACTTCACTCAATTTTGATGCAAGAGCACTGTAGCTACTTAGATTATAATCTTTGCACCAGAACTTGCTGTCCTGGATGTTGAGCTGGAAGCAAGGCCCTTATTCTCTAATGACTGATGAATCAGATGACAAGCAGGATAAGCCAGCAATAGTAGACTGAATGTTTGAAGATGGAAAGTTCAGCTGCAAGTCTTCTAAACATGCCAGTTTGCAATAACAGAACTGTTGAAGCAATTTTTAAAAAATAAGGAAAAAGAGGTGAACCCATAGTCATTTCTTCAGTGTCTTCAAAAAAGACCTTAAATTATGTTGTTATTACACAAAAGAATATTAATTGCATAATTCTCTCAATGATTAGGTTGGTTATACTTTTCAAGTCTCTTGTGATGATTAAGACCTCAACATTTGTGAAAAGACTTTCTATGTCAAAGCTGAAATCCTGAAATCATAGCCTCTACTTATTGTAAACTAATTTCATTTAGACTGTACCCCATAATTCTTATTTTCAGAAATGCTAAATAACTTTTCTTTATTTTACATTAAGTTTATAACTTTTGATATTTTTCAGATACACCCATGTTTGCAAAGTTAATTTCATTAATTAACTTGGAAATCAAAGGTAAACAGAATTTTACAGTCCGTATTGTAATATTCTTAAACAGCTATAAAGATTCTTTGGTACTTT